>JAUTXW010004978.1:0-547500 GCA_030620095.1 Kuschelorhynchus macadamiae | reverse complement strand
TATATTTATATATATTTATATATATATATATATATATATATATATATATATATATATATATATATATATATATATATATATATATATATATATATATATATATATATATATATATATATATATATATATATATATATATTATACAGAATTCCACTACACAATAAACAAACAGTCTATACATATCTGCATATAATTATTTGATAATAATTTTATACAAATTAACTTCTAATTTATTTCAATATTGCTAAATTTTTATTTAATTTATTATTATTTATTTTACATAGCATTATTTACGTAATCTGCAAAAAATAGATTATGTTCTTTATTACGTTCCTCCATAAAAAGGTTTTATTCCAGGAAATGGAATTTTACTGAATAGTTAAAACATTTTATTAGGCGGCCATTTTGATTTTCCAGGAAGGATTAGCAATAAAAATTGATTTTGTGAAAAATTTCACGTAAATTGGATGAGTAGTTTTTTTGGACCTGAATTTTTGTTCTGCCATAATGGATCACACTGTATCTGTAAAAATCTTGGAGGGTAATTTTTTCGCTTTTACAATACTTCCCTTTTTACGAGGGAAGTAAAAATGACTTATTAAATTGAAAAGTTTTGCAGAACATCAAGTTTAATATGGGGATGAAGTCTCGGACGAAGTGTTAAAATTTTGGTACGACAGCTATACGAGAAATCAAAATGGCGGCTTAATACCTACAATGTTTAAAAAGTCGGTAAAATTTCATTTCCTGGAATGAAACCTTGTTTTAATCAAACATAGTAAGTGAATAAATATACATATGTATGCATATTAGATGTGGACTTAAATATTTTGATAAATGAAAGTTGTGAAGGTGAAAAATGTATATTCCTTTCAGTCTCAACAATTGTTAGCTATGTAAACTAAATAGATGTAGGTATTTTCATAAACTCTTTATCTGCGGACTGTGAATGCGCATAATGGCTATTCAGCCAACTGGTAACTTTTAGCTTGATAAACTCAATATAATATAAAATAAATATCCATGAAAAAATCTGTAATAAAGCAAATTCCACCTTACACATAGATATGTAAATTGTATTATATTTTACTTTTTTTAGTTAAAGAAAAGATTAATTATGAGGGAAATTGTGGTATCTGCGTTTGGTTGAATTTGGTACGAGGGAAGGGCAGTTAAAGCCGTGTACTGAGTTAAGTCCGTTACTTTCTATTCGTCGAACTTCGGCGGACCATGGGTCGACAAAAAATCTTTTATATTTTTGATAGCTGAAATCTAGTAGATAAATACTGCCCAGGATGGAGTGGACAGACGAAAGAATTTTAGATTATATATATATATATATATATATATATATATATATATATATATATATATATATATATATATATACTGCAAAAACTCATTTTTATTATTAAGTTACCACGTACACTGTTGCCAAGCTCCTGGGTTTATCTTTATTTTTTATTATAGATACACTTTTTTACATTAGTCAAAAAACAACCAGCTTAACCTGTGCTAACCAAAAACGCAGTTGGATATTTAAAACAGGATTATAAATAAAAATTACAGTTTAAATTCACTTTTTAGAAATAGCGAATTAACTCAATTGCAGTCATCTTATAAATTTTACCTTGTATTAACCAATTGCTTTTATTTGTCTTTTGAAATCCAATCCTTCATCAAAATATCGACACAAACAAATCATAGGATTTTTAATGCAAAAATTTTTCATAAAAACTTAAATTCTTGGGTTACATATAGTGCTATGAACCATAAAATGTTAACAAAATAAAATGAAAATAATACAGTTGCCTATGCTGCTGATTTAAATTGACAAGAAAAAGAAAGAACGTGCAAGATATCGAAATTATTAATGCCTACGCGGCTATGCTTCGATTGCCATCGTTTATGTCGTGTGCAGTATCGCAATTACGGACAAATTACAATTTCAGCCTTTTTTCTGGAAAATTGTTTTAATAAAATAATTAAGACGTTGAATGAAATGTGTTTTTAGTCTTTCTACCGAGGCCCTATTAATGGACCTGCGGAATTGCTATTTCTTTTTTGTTATTTCATTCATTTTTAATGTTTTTAGTTTGTTATTTTGTTCAGAATTTTACCTTTATTGCCCTCGTGATAAATTGATATATTTAGAATAAATTTAGACACCTTTCGGTAATCGCACGTTTTTCATGTAATGTCAAAAAATTCTGATTTCAATAAAAAAAATTCGATTTAATTTTAATCAAAGAAATCGGATTTATTTGATTTTTCTTTTCGAAAAAATCGCCAACTCTGGAATTTGGAAAAGGTTTTAAATCCTTTAAAACCATATTAAATAGTTAAACATAAAAAACCGCATTAGTTAATATTAGAAAAACTCGGCAACTCTGGAATCTGGAAAAGGTTTTAAACCCAGAGCATAATTGGGATATGTTGAAAATATGAGCTTTTTATTCTTCAACCAATTTCGTACTTTTTTGCTTCATACAATCTTTTGTCTATTTTCAAGCGCGGCATTGCAAGACATGGTGTCCCTGTTGTGACGTTTTTGTAACGTGAAATAAAAATATATTATAACTTAATTTCTTCCAACGAAAGTCAGTGTAATTCAGTGCCGGTCGTGGTAGCTGTACCAACGAAAGTAGTGCCAGCGGAATAGTGATTCCATGTTGTATTATTTTGTAATTTTTTTAAGGCAGATTCCATAAAGTAAGTGAAAATATTTCCAATTTATTTGCTAGTGGCAGCAGTGGTACAGTTAGTGAATGTAGAAGGTATTTCGACATGCGTGAAGAATTATGTGTAAAGTCTGGTGAAATAGGAAGGCTACAAAAATACATGGACATTGCTGTGAGTTTTTTTTACGCTTTTGATAACGTTTTAAAAGTAGAAGATAATGAAGAGGAAGCTCGAGAGGAAGAGAAGCAGATCGAAAGCGGAGGTAAAAGCGACACAAATAATCAGCTTTAAAGAGTTAAATATGATATTCCTATGAGTAAACTGTTGCTAAATCGGAAGCAATATGCCGATAAATACAAATAGTTTAGTAGTTTGTTATGTTGTAAGGTTGATGATAATAATAACATGTTTTGATTTACTATTTTTTTAACATACGGTATAAAACAGTTTATATAATGCTATATTAGATTATAAAACCCAAATTTATTAAATACTAATGAATATAAATTAAATATTTTAACATCTCTTCTCTGGATAGTAAGGAACGTTAATGGTTGTGTCCCTCAGAGAGAAATTCGATGCCAACGACCCGCCAGCCTCGGGTAGTTAAGCTGTTATCTAGGTAGTTGGAAATACCGAGAAAGGTGTTCGATGCAATCTATTATTTGTCGTTTAAATCCGTGCTTTAAAGCCGTCATTAAGGTTCGTTACGGGCTTAGGTAAATAATATATATGCCCTCGAATAGGTCTTTTTAAGAACGTGAGCCCGATATCGTACTTTTAGAATTCGTGGTTCAAACCAATATTTGTGTTTCATTTTAACGCAGGTGCAGGTGAAAAAATCCTTAAGAAGTAATTATCTTTATCTCTTCAAGTTATTGACGAATTTTTAAATTGTCATTTTTCGCACACGGTTTTGTAACAGTTCACAAGTAAACTTCAACGAGAATTGCCGAAAAAACCGAATACTCACTTTTGTTCAGCATGTTTCATATATTCAAAATCCAGTTTTTCGAATTTCCATTCTTGAATAATTCGGATAGTTTTTCTAATTTTTTTTGATATTGTTATTTTCGATATTCTGATTAAAAGTTCTCATGGGCACAATCTAATCCTATAACTAGTTTTTGAGATACAGGGTGTTAAAATTAAAAAGTTGCCGTTACTTAATTCTAATATAAACTGCTGGCCGTAACTATTGAATCAAGAAAATGTTTTATCAAAGTTTAAAGACAGATATTTCAGTTGCAAAACGCATATGCGCTCCTAAAATAATACATACAGGGCGTAAAATAAAACCATGGTATTTTTCTAAAAGTTTGTTAAAATTCTCAAACATTTTTAAATTTTTTTTTTGCTTCTGATCAAGATGATTTCTGATAAAATACAAAAAAACAATTTTTGATATTTTCGTTTCTTTGCAATATAGGCATTTTTATACAAATGGAGCTTTATCTTAAAAACCTGTATACAAAACAAAATTTTATTACCTGAGTTATGATCAGTAGTTATACCGTTAACGTTACCAATAATAGGGTTAGATACAGGGCGTATCAAAACTTAGCTAGAATTTACAACACTGATTTGATGTATTCTATAGATTTTTTTTATTATTGGATTTTGAAATTATGTCAGACGTAAGACGATTACAATATACCTGTTGTTATACAACTTTTGTGAACTATGGACCTTTTTGCCGAAATGGTTTTTTTTTATTTTTACTCTGGCCATTTTATTAGTCTAGAAACAGGGTATTCGCTTTTAGTTGAAAAAAATAATATATCAATGCACCCTGAAAATGCAAAAATTATAATTTTATTTACGAAAGGCAAGACAAGACAATTTTATTTATTCATTGTACAAGGAATTGATGTAAAAAAACTGCATTATATTTATTATACAGGGTGTTACAAATTTGAGTGTATGCAATTTGCATAAAGATCTGAAAAACCGTAAGAGATACAAAGTAGGAGATATTCGCATAAATACGATTTTTCGATTTCCGTTTTTATTTTTTCCTGACTGTAGTTCAATAGGTACTTAAAAATAAATTTTAGATTATTGTAGCCACTTTCACTTCTCTACAAGTCGGCATTATTAACTTTTAAATGCGACGTTTTTTTTTCGGGTCACCATCATCAAATTTTTTTTTAAATACGGACCTGGATTTTTTATTTTATTTTTTTGAAGCTTAGGACCTCCCAGTTACAATGAGGTACCACACTTGCATAAAAGGTGTATAATAAAGAGAATTTCCATAAGAAGCAATGTGTTCGAGAAAGATTGCTGTATACGGATTATTTTGTATTTTTATCTGCAAAAAAACAAACATTTTTTTGGGCAAATGTGATGTTATTGTATTTAGAAGTCATAAGCTTCAAAAAAATGAAAAATTTAGAATCTTATCCGTATTGAAAAAAAAATAGGTTGATGAGGGTGACCCGAATACGAAACGTAACATTTAAAATTCCAACTTGTAGAGAAAAAAAGTTGCAATAAAGGCGCAAAATTTAGTTTTAAAATCATATTGAAATAAAGTCAGGAAAAAATAAAAACGAAACCAGAAAAATCACATATATGCGAATATCTCAGAAGTGGTTGGGAATTTTATCAATTTGTAAACGAAATACTATTAAACACCATATTGCGCATCTTCGCCTACCTTTTAACCTACTTTGTATATGTTACGGTTTTCCAGATCTCCATTCATATTGCATACACTCAAATTTGTAATACCCTGTAGAGTCAATAAAATGCAATTTCTTTTAAAGTTTTTTTTACATCAATTCCTGGTACAGCGAATAAATAAAATTGTCTTTTCTTGTCTTTCTTAAAAGAAATTGTCATTTTTGAGTTTTCAGGGTGCGTCGATATATTCTTTTTTTCAACTAAAAGCGAATACCCTAGTATCTAGACTAATAAAATGGCTAGAGTAAAAAAGAAAAAAACCATTTCGGCAAACAACAGATATATTGTAATCGTCTTACGTCTGACATAATTTCAAAATCGAATAATAAAAAAAATCCATAGAATACATCAAATCACTGTTAGGTACATTCTAGCTAAAAGTTTTGATAGACCCTGTATCTAAACCTATTATTGGTAATGTTAACGGTATAACTACTGATCATAAATCGTAACTCAGGTAATTAAATTTTGCTTTGTATACAGGTTGTTAGGATAAAGCTCCATTTGTATGAAAATGTCCAAATTTTCGTACAAACCCTGTATATTGCAAAGAAACGAAAATATAAAAAAATGCCAAAAATTGTTTTTTTATTGTATTTTATCAGAGATCATCTTGATCAGAAGCAAAATCATTTTATTAAATTTTTGAAAATTTTAGGAGGTAATAAACTTTTGGGAAAATGCAAGGGTTTTATTTTGCGCCCTGTATGTATTATTTTAGGTGCGCATATGCGGTCGTACAATTAGAAGCACAAACCCAACAGATCGACCAAACGAACACCTAAAACTGCATCTCGATATCGATATATATATGTATATATATATATATATATATATATATATATATATATATATATATATATAAATCTTTAAACTTTGATAAAACATTTTCTTAATGCAATATTTATGGCCAGCAGTTTAGATATTTTAGTTTAAGAGCAGCCGTTTCTAGATTATTTACTTGATTTTTATAACTAAATGACAAATTGTGTTAACTTTGAATAAAATTATCAACAAAGTTTATTTGTATACAAGGTGAATGACAAATATGTAACCGTCCTTTTTTTAATTGTTTTATTAATTCAATTAATTTAGATTGTGAAGATTGGAAATGTCCTTAGTAAGCCTGAAATTGTCAAAATGGGCTCCCACAAGGCACACAGTGTTAGGGCCAGTTATGTTTAACACTTCGTTCAAACTTGATCTGGGCTGTACCGTGAAAGCTTAGGCAGTTGACACAGTACTTCTTTGTACTGGAAAAACATGGCCAGAAACCAAACAAGAAGTAATAATATCCGTTGAAAAAGTTCATTTCAGAAACACTTCTCCATACATTCAAATTATCTTTAAATATAAATAAAACCAATTATATTGCATTTTCCATTACTGATGCAAATCGACCTGATTTTAACACTAAAAATAAATGACCTTGCAAATCCCATAAAGGGGGTACATTTTACAAAGTATCTTGGAATAATTATAGACAATAATTTAAAATGGGATCAGGTGACATACTGATGTTATAAAACCCGGTATCTTTTATTTAAATTTTATCTTCTGAGAGAATTTTTAAACCAAAAAAAATCTTATAATGGTTTATAAAGCAGTGGCTGAACCGAGGGCTGAACAGCTTCTTAGATATGGCCTCCTGATTTGGGGTGGTCTAGATAGCACTGCATTAGAGGCCCTAAGAGCTGTTCAAAACAGTATTCTGGCAGTATTCAACCAAATTACTTTACTCCAAAGAAGTATGTTGTATAAGGACCCTCTATATAACAAATGTATGTTTCTTGGCTTAACAAAAGTTATAAAATCAATACAAATCTTGTAAGAAATCCTTATGGAACACGAAGTCACGCCGAAGGCTTATTAAATGTTCCTAGTAGAAGGCGAAACTTAAACCAGAGATTTATAGATTATTTAGCATCTAAATACCTTAATTGTTTACCTCTAGATTTAGGAAGTAAGATCAAAGAGAAAATTTAAATTAAAGACAAAAAATTAATTTATGAAAACATTAATATGTTTCTAAAATTTGTATAAACTCCCTAGTTCCTACTGTTCGTATTTTTTTTTGTTTTTCTATTTAGTATGGGCTGATAAGGTCTACAAGATATCTGGAAATTTTACACATATACCCGTATGTGCAAAATTTCTTCTGGTGCTTAATAAACCATCTTAGGTATTAATTGTTATTCATTGTTATATATGTTCATGTTATGATATCAACATTTGGATTTGAATTTCGAATCACAGGCGTTTGAATGTGAGCGTAACGCAATTCAGCCGAAAAAAAAATACTCATATTTGACGGCTGATTACGACCAAACCGTTGAACCAGTGATTCAGTTAATGTTAAGGAAACTTAATGCTTTTTAATTTTGATAAGCGTAACATTTTCTGTACGATGCCCCCTTCAGATGTTATAAACTATATGCTGAAAAATGTCAAAATGTCGCGTTTTTTTGGCTCTCAAAAGTTTAACTCACCACAGATTTCGTCGCAAACTCATGTTCCTCTTATTTAAAATTATCAAAATGAAATAAAATCATTTCCAGCTTTATGGGAATTAGTAGAACCCACAAGTCTAATTGGATTGGGCTAATTATTCTAAGTCAAGAAGCGTCCACCCAAAAAATACTGCTGAAAACGCTGTTCAGGTTTAAAATATATGGCTACACTTTGTTTCTTTCTTTCTAACGCTCTAAAAATTGACGCTTTATGGTTCGCCAGAGTCGGATCGAAGTGAGTGGCCCCTCTGGGATCAATTCCGGAATAAACAACTTGTGAATCGATAAGGCTTTTCTGAAGGGATGTTTAATGGTTTTTCTAGGGAATTGTTTATAGAATTTATTCATTGGTTTATAAAAACGTGGAAAATAGTTCATCTCTCAAATTCAATGCTTATATCTTGATATTATAATTTTAAGGTGCGAGAAGAATCGACAGATTCTTTAAAAAGCTAGCTCTAGTTCTTGTTTTTCTAGAGTAAGTAATGACTGATTTCAAATTGTAAAAATTTTCTTTTAGATTTTAATTTTATCTAAAACCCAGATAAGAACAATTTAGTTTTGGTTTCACTAGTTGCGTTGAGATATATGCTTCATTAATTTATTTTCTCTCTTTTACTATATCTTTTCGGAATACGTTGAAACCATCAGAAATAACTGTCTTATATCTATCGAGCAGTTGGTGTACGATAGACGTTTTCCCAGCGGATAGTAATTGATATTTGTAGGAATTTCAACCATTTATTCGTATGTCTTCACAATGGGAATTGCTATATATCAGTCGCGTAAGTACGCTTAGGAATGTATTTAAACTTTATAGAAATGGGAATATATTTTGAGTTCTTGTCCTAGACATTTTTATTCAGTTTACTTTGAAATTTACTGAAGTAACTTTTAAAATTCTAACCCTATTGCACCAAAATTTAAATAAGCATTAATTTTAATTAAAAAACTTGTACCGTACCATTGTTAGTTAATGTTCTAGGCATGGTTTTAAGATCGTTATTGGACACCTAAAACTCTTTTTAATTTATCTTACAGATGAATTAACCTCGGACTAGCATCCATCATCTTACAGTCTTTTGATTACACCAGTGTTATATAGAGCTGTTTTTTTTTATTTTGACCAAACTCGATACGATTATAAGTAGAATCATTAGTGGTCAGATTTATCTTAAACACTAAATTGATTAAATACAATAGATATCCTACAGACTGCACCATAAAATAAATCAGCATTTATATATTTCTAGTTTAATTCAAAATGATTTCCCAGTATTGACCTTTAACAATTGAAATCTTATTTTAATATTCTGGAACATTTAAGGATGTAAAAAACTCAGAGCGATATAACGGTCGAAAGTAAAATAATAAAATAGCTTTTCACTGGAAGATTTCCGTAATCCCGAATTGATTGAATCCTTCCCTTCTTTCTTTTTCCTATAGCCACATATACCGTTTAAGTAATTTGTCTACCTTGATATCCCAAAATCGATATTCAATCTACTCGTTTTTTTTGGTTTAAAAAACATCCGCTCGTCCTCAAAAGAGATGACAGTTTGTCAGGATGCTTACCTTCAAAATTCCAATTGAATATTGAGCTTATGGCTTATATAGAGAGTAGGCTTGGATATATTATTCCTGCTCCTATAAAAGTAAAGATTCATTGTATATCTGGATGTTAATTAAGAGCCGTAAGAAGATCCCAAAGTGTTATTGCCGTTTTATTTACTTCCCTCGTAAAAGGGAATTCAAAGTATTGTAATCGTGAAAAAAGCACCCTCCGGGATTTTTACGTTTCAGGATACCTGGCGCATCTGTTCGTGGCATAGCTAAAAAACTACTTACCCAATTGACTTCAACATTTTGGTCAAAAATTAAGGGTCATATAGGGTAACAATTTGGTAAAAATCCAATATGGCGAAACAAAATGGCGGTTTGGTCAAAAGTTAATAAAAATTATTACTAAAATACTACTCATCCAATTTAATTTGCCCAAAAATCAAGTATTAAGTAGAAATTAACTAGTAACATTTTGGTAGGAATCCAACATGGCGAAACCAAATGGCGGCTTAATAAAATATTTAAAATTTTTTATTAAATTATAAAAAAAATAAAAATAAAAAATACTTATTAAATTAATTTCAATTTTTGTGCAAGGATCAATTGTGCTATAGAGATGAATTGGTAAAATTGTGGTACGAATTCAAAATGGCGACCTAGGGAAATGTTAAAAAAATTATAACTAAAAAACAAATAAACTAATTTACTTCAAATAATAAATTGCATAAAAATCAAGGAATCAACTTATAATATTTTTTGTTGGAATGGTGTGATATAGAGATAAACTGGTAACAAATGGCGACCAAATAAAATGTTTAAAAAATCAATGTAAAAAATCTTCCTATTCAATTGACTTAATATCTTGCAGCAAAATTGAATGTGATACAGGGATTAACTGATATGAATTCAAAATGACGATACAAAATGGCGGTCTTAAAAAATCAATTTATTTTAAATTATGCCCAAAAACTAAGTGTGGCGAAACGTAAAATATCGGTACGATTCCGATATGGTGGAACAAAATGGCGCGCTATAAAAATGTTTGAAAAGACAGTATACTAAACATCGAAATAAAACAGGTAATCTATTCAGAGGGTGGTGTTATATCGATAAAAAATGGGTAAGTTCTAAGTTAAATGCTTTGATATTAATTGCTAATACCTATCAAATATCTTAATTTTGTATAGTAAAAGAATGCATCATAGATAGGTAAGGTAATAAGGGTATATCCGTTTTCAGCTTCTATTATTCCATAACAAAACCGATAATATCCCAGACTTTGAACAGTAGGTGGGATGCTTTAAAATGTTCGCGGAAAGAAGCGCAGATGGCAGCATCACTTCAAATTTGATATTTTCTTTCAAGTAGTATCAATTTGGCTCCGCTTTAAGTAAAGCTAGTTTTGCGAGTTTTGCAAAATGGGTGAAACTGAAACGCGCGCTCGTAAGATCATTTTCCATCAGGACAATGCACGTCAGCAATGGGAAAATTGAATTGAAAAACTGTTCACTTTCGTAATGGGTTATGGAACATCGTTCAAGTCGCATTTTGGAGGACTTGAAAAACTGCACTTTCGTAATGGGTTTGGAACATCGTTCAAGTGCATTCAACGTAAAGTTGATTATATAGAAAAATAAAATATATTACAACACATTTTCTCATTTTTCTTTTCATTACGCGAACTTTTCAGAGCATCCTCGTAGTTCTATGCGTTATCCCTATAGGGACAAGGATTCACTATCTTGTGGGGGCGTCAACGATCCCAGGGGAAAAGAGAGGGCATGGGTCATAAGATTTCAGTCAATTGGTAGGATTGCTGAGTTATTTCTGAAGTTGGGATTTTACTTTCAATAAAGTCAAATTAAAACAAGTAAGGTCAATTTTGTATTTCCTATAGTAGGGTTCCTCCGAGAGATTTTCTCGTAGTTCGACGCAATTTTAGTGTTGCCAGTACGTAGCAGTCTTGTACCTCCAAATTGTATTACGAATACAAATATCTCTAAAGAAATAGATCTAACTTGGTAATTCCGTGTCTAATCTTAATGCGCGCGAGAGAAATTATATATATATATATATATATATATTTTTATATATATATATATATACAATATATATATATATATATATATATATATATATATATATATATATATATAGTTATTTTAGTTGTTATTAATAAACTCTGGGGCACATATTCATAGATATATAGGTTATAGAAAAACATATAGAAAATTAATGAGGTTCAATTGCCTTTTTTTACAGAGTGACCGGAAAATGTTCGTACTACTTTTCAAGCTACGCTGATAAAAATAGGTCCAGAATACTCCTAATAAATATTTGTTTGAAAAGTTTTTATTTAAATTAAACTAAATTGTTTTATATCAAATAATCGGAGTTTGATGGAACTAAATTGCCTTGTTTAATTTTTTTCGAATATTTGTTTGACTAGTATTGCATTCATTTAAATGTATATTTGTTTACATTAAACAAAAGTACAAATGTTAAAAGATGACCTGCAAAGAAACAACCAGAGCGTTAAGTCAAACGCCCGTTTATGATGATCAAAAGCGATTTGTTTAAATCAAATAAATATTGATATGAGTTGGACAGTACTTGGGGGATCATCATCCGGCGCGAACGTGACTTGCGGGACGATACCGCCATTTGCCATTTCCTCGTTACGCGGGCATTGTGTGATGTACGTTAAGGTGTTTAGAAGAGAATATTGATTAGTGAAAAGTTTTTTTTATTGAAAAGATTGCAATAATATAAATAATAGACGCGGACGTGATAACTACAGTTCAAGAATTTTTAGGAAGAAGGAATACCTATTTATTGTTTATTTTAATAAAAGGTCTTTCTTTACACGTGACTTTTGAAATATTCGTTTGGAAACGTGGGACAACTATGTAACTTAACCAAGCAAATTTGCTTATAGGGTACCTTAAAACGTTTTGTATGGATTTAAAAATAAACAAAGCTAAGAAAAAATGAAATTGTGTTGAAATTAATTGTCTGTATAATAATAAAAAAATAATTAAGCTGAAGTTATATACAGACAAATATTATAAGATAAAAATAAAATAAGAAATATAATAAAATAAGAATTGTTGAAAATGGCCTTTTATACAACAAATAAAAATAAAATAAAAATAACTCCGACCAATAAGATACTATTAAATGGTATCTTGCTTGCGCTCTAGCAATTTCTCCATTGCGCTAAAAATTTCATATAAGGCGTTAACTAAAATGACAATTGAGAATAAAAGATAGAAGTTGGCCATCTTCAAAGATTTATTTTTATTTTATCTTATTTGCCTGTATAAATGCCTGATACTAGTACTACAACTCTTATGTTATTTTTATCTTATGTTATTTGTCTGTATATCCACCTTTATACTTCAACTCATAACAAGTAAAAACAGGACCTTGCCTTAAAAAAACCTAAAAAGTTAAAAAATAAAGTAAACGTTTTTGTAACTTTCTAGAGAGCATCATTTATTTTTGTTGATCTTTTTGATAACATATTTGTGTTGTAAAACAAATTGATTTCTTCCACTTGATTTAAAAAAATATACAGTGAAAGGAGTATTTTCAAATATTGATCATGTTAATTGTATATGTTTAATAATATAATAATAATTATAATTCAGCTCACGACAAGTCAAAGCAGGACCTGGCCTAAAAAATAACCTGAAAAATTAAAAAATAAAGTAAACATTTTTGTAACTTTCCGACAAGCATAATTTTTTTTGTTTTGTTTTTGCATAATATATTTTTGTTGTAAACCACATTAATTTCTCCCGTGATTTAAAAAAATATATAGTGACCAGCAAAAATATAGCACAAATTCGTTTAAAATACAGATTAATTAAAAAAAAGCTCGAACAAGTCGATTAGTACTAACTTTAAGTTGTGCATTTTTTACATATTTTTTGTTTTTAAAAAGCATGGCAGTGATTTTTTTTTCAAATTGGCTCACCCTGTTCATTTTTACAATTTTGAATTTTAATACTCAGAATTATGTGAGTAATTTGAATTTTTTCCGTATCTTTAACTGTTTAGATATTAATACTAAATAAATATTAATCGGAATTTAACACTTTGGAGTGCTTTAACATCTAAACAGATGAAGTAAAAGGGTTTGCACTTTCCTATCTTAGTTTTGGAATAGATGTCCAATGGCTTCAATTATGGCTCAAATGAAGAATGTCATATTTAAAATTAGTTTCAGTTTAGATGGGGTTTTTAAAATTAACTCAAAAAATTGCAAATCATTTTATTCCACCTTCATCTGTTAAGATTTTACAGAACTCCACTCCACAGAACTGTGTAAAATTGTCATTATTTCGAGATCATGTCATGTGATATGTAGAACCTTTAAATAGGAAATATTCGCAGAATTTTGAGTAGAATTTAAATTTGAAAAAAATAAGAATAGAGAGTTGCCATCTTAAAAAGAAATTTTTTTTAATGCCATGCTTTTTGGGGCAACCTGTAGTCAAAAAATGTATGTTAAAAATGCCTAATTAAATATACTCATTGAAGCGACGTGTTCTGGCGTTTAAAAAAAAAACTGAATTTTAAGCAAATGTGTTCCATATTTTTGCGGGTTACTGTATAGAGGATGTTTATTTTAGAACAAAACATTGACGAGATTGAGCTATTAACTAACCTGTTTGATCAGCAGATAGAGTTTGTGACAGGGGGGGAGACTGGGGGACATTATTCGTTTGAAAAAAGGAATCCAAGAACTAAAAATGGTATGTTTATGTTGTTTGATGCATTATTCATAGGTATCCAAAAAGAAATGTATTTTACTATATGGAAAAAAAATATAATATTTGATTTAGAACAAATTTACGAGCACTGTTAACATGTGATACACAAAACCGCACATACAGGGTTTCCCAAAACAACTGGAACGGTTAAAGCAACGGCTTGCCAAAACATTATGAAACTTGGTATATGCGGTAATCAACAGTGCTGAATTTAAAAAAAGTGTTGCAATGTTGTCAGTTTCGGAGTTTGTCCGATCAATATATGCATATCTTAAGACACCGATAGTGATAGAATGATTTTTTATTTTTCTGCCTTATAGTTTACAATTGTTAAAAGTGTATTATATACATACAAATATATATATATATATATATATATATATATATATATATATATGTAAACACTATATTATATCTTTATATTGTAAAAATAAGTGATTTGTTTCAAAATAAATATAAATATAAACATTGGTTGCTTGAATTTTCCTTTAAATCGTCTTAACTTCTATCTGGCTGTACTAAATGTGTTACATAGAAACACATTATAATATACATTTTTTTATAATGGAGTATACACATCATACTACTATTTGTTTGTAATTAATGAATACAGAATGAAATACAAAAATTGTTTTTATAAAACTAGACAAAACTTTTTCAGAAAAATTCTTTTTTATAAAATCTTCGCTTTAATTGTTAAACTTATAAAATTATTTCTTATATAATAATAGAAGTACATAACATATTTTCTTAAATATAGCAATTATCGACAAGATTTTGTAAAAAAGAATTTGTTTATAAAACTTTTGTTTTAAAAAGCAATTTTTGTATTTCAATCTGCATTTATTAATTACAAACAAATAGTGCAACGTTTAGAATCCGTGTATACTTGTTTAACATGAATATATAGATGATACTATATGAAATACCTATTTATTTAAAATAAACAAATACGATCCAAATCATAAATAAATAATTTACTCACATTAAATAAAACATTTATTTTGTCCAAAAAAATGATTTATTTGTAATGAATTAATTATTTATTCTAGTTGAATAAATGATGCATTTAAGTGTAATAATATAATGGTTTAAACGAAATATATCCGACAATAGTTGAAATAAACAATCGCATTTAAAGCAAACAAATATATACTTCAATTTTGTGTATAGACTCAAAGAATGGTTTAACTTTAAATAATATTTGTTTAAACTGTATAAGAATTGTAATTGGATACAAATAAGTTAGATATTCGAAACAAAAAAACACTTGTTTGGCAATAATGAAAGCAATATTTGTTTGGATAAACTATATATTTTTTTGATTCGAATGACTTTTTTTTAGTGTATATGAGAAATTTTTTTTGCCATAAGGCTTTTATTGAAACTTTCGTTTTCTGATGTATTTGCCCAGAAACTATAATAGTTCAAAATTTGCCTACCTTAAAGTTGTTACTAAATGTGTGCAATAAAATAAATATTGATTGAAATATTAAAAAAAAAACTAAAATAGCAGTTTGTTGCTAAGATATAAGGCTTTAAGATGCTTATCCTCAAAATATGAAAAATATTTTTTTGCCAGCGTTTTTAAAAAACTCATCTCTTACATCGTCCTGTACTATACAAAAATTGAATCTCATTCATTTGGAATATGTCATTCTATAATCTATAAATTTGTGAATATACCTCAACATTTTTATTCAATAATAATAATAAATAAAAAAGTTTCTAAAAATTTAAAAATGTGGAAATTTTTTTTGGTCCACCCCGTATCTGTTAAAAACCCCAAAAACCATATTGAAGTCAATATTTTTAGATTCTTCCCCTCTTTCCCCTCATTTTATTGACACGAGAAATTTTTTTGGTTAATTTTACTTTGTACACCAAATTGATAATTTCACATCAATTCAAAGATTCAACATTGCGCCATTTTTTTATTTTTTTCAATATGCTTACTATAAGACCACCTCGAGAATACCCTGAATACTTCCTGAAAAATTCTTCCAAATGGGCCCAACTGTAACGGAGTAATTTGTGTCCATACATAAAAAAGTACATAGGGTTAAATTGAGAACCTTCTCCCTTTTTAAAGTCTGTTAAAAATAATATTGAATTGATTCTTATACTATAAAGGTGATTATAGGCATGGTTTTAATTATGTTAAATTTAAATTAATATATATGTTGGTGCCTTTCATTACCTTTAACTTTATATTTTTTGAGGCTATATAAATTAACTTTTGATAAATTCTTCTGTATATAAAAGTAAATAACGTTTCTTACAGAAACACGGCACGATTATGGTTGAAGTACTAATTTCGAAATTGCAATCGCAAAGAAATAAATTGCATGGAGTGTGTGCTAAAGAAGGTGTAGAGGGATTTAGGATTTTAATCAATTTCCCAGCTTGCCGAGTTATTTATGGGACGCGAAATACGTTTCTGGAGAGTGAAATTAAAAATAAATTATTTTTTCTTTTCAAGTTTTTTATGTCATAATTAAGTAAAGTTGACGGATAATAAGAATATTAATTTTCTTTATTGAACAACTTTGTGAATATATAAAGATTGAACATTAGTTTATGTAAATAGATAAAGCAAGCCAGAAGAAAAGAATCGATATATGAAAGAAAGACAAAATATTCTTATCATGCAGTGTTCATTATTTAATATTATTTTAAACAATTATTCGATGAGCCGATCTCTTTGCACAGTGATATCCAGATAAAAGTTTATAGTACTTATAACTTTCTTTTTTTTATAAAGGTGACTGAGAAAAAACATTTAACTATCCGGCAAAGTAGACGCGAAAACAAATGATAACACATACATACATATATCGTTTTCCTTTTACAATAACATATGTTTGCTTCATAACTGAAAAACGGATGGTGTAAGAAAAGATATATTAACTACGCCACTGGATCCTACGGAAAAAAATCTATAAGAATGCCTTTTAACCTCTTTAATACGTTTGAGCCAAACAACTGAGGTTTGGCCCAAAATTTTTCAATATCACCCTGTCTCTCAAAAATCGCGAGGGCTATGAAATCTCTGTTCTCGACATTTAACAAAAAAAATACCACAATGTCGCCCAAACCGCAACTCTCGATCTTTAATAATAAGCGAGATATTAAAAGTGACGAAAATGGCCTACAGCGGAATATGTATCACGTCAACAAACATTTTGAGATCGATCGGTTTTTATAATAGTCGCAGTATCTCATACAAAAAGGCAATCGAGGTCCCAGAGGGAGAACTCTATATTTAAAGACAAATGACTTGGGAAGGGTGAGTTTTTGTTGTAGAAAAGTGGCATCGTTGTAGGAATGTCAGATTCTTAAATGTTCGACTCAAAGAAACATATTACACACTCTGCCGATTGAGAGTTCGTCAAGGGCTTGAGGAATTTCATCACTTTATTGAATTGCAAAGCGTTATCCAAGTTATTTTTTCAGTGAAGGGGAAATGGAAAAGTTTTTCTTACGAGACTCTGAATTAAAAAACTAATAAGAACTTTCTTGCTGAAATGCTTCATGTTTTCGTCAAGATCACTGTAGAATCTTCTACCCAATTTTTGTAATCTATTTTGTACCCATTTCCACATAACGACAAGTTCAAATCTAACACGCGCACACAGTTCCGTGACACTAAAACTTCAAACGTTTTTATATAAAAAAAATAAGGCAGCAATTCGAAAATGGCCTATTATTGTTATTTTTGGACACAAGACCTTAAACCGCCTGGGGCTCTACCAGTCACATCACTTTAGAGTGCGCGCGTATTTCTAATTTAATTTTCGATTGTTTGAGGTCTAATTTTATGGCTTTGATGATGTTTTATCGACGAACCTGGGCTAACAAGACATATCCACCTAACAGTAAAGGTATTAGAACAAAATCCTTTTTATACAGACAGCAAACCTAACCAACTTTTTCCAAGTCATCAACCTGTACGGGGATTCGAACACTTATGCACCGCTCCCAAAGCCGAGTATCATTCCACCGAGCCAGGAAGCCCATGCTGAACATTCAAGAAAATTTGTTTATAGTCCTAGAACAACCTTACTGCAAGCTTTTGTTATTTGGAACGAAATTTTTCCTTATTTAAAGCCATTAATTTCTATGTGACGAAATTTTTTAGGAATTTTATATTTTTCGGTTTTCTAGACACTTGAGGAAAAACTAAGTTTTTTTTTAGTCAGTTGGATGAAACAGAGACATGTCAAAAATTGATTTAGTTTTTTTCTCTAACTCTACAAAAAAACTTCTGCTGACATCGGCACTTTTTTGTATGTCAGTAGTATCTTTATATGGTCTAATGAATATTTTAGTTAATAGTTTTTCTGCCCTCATGTGCCACCAAGTATACAACACAATATTTTCAATAGGTGTGCATGGTAAAGTAACTTTAATCAACGGCATTGCTCAGTTTTGTTAAGCAAGCCATGAAAAATTTGTTACATATCAACCAATACATTTCAACCATCGTTCTTTTTTTGACATTCTGTTTGTCTACTCATTTGTTAATATACAAAGTTATTTGGTAGTTCTTGTTTATCTGTTCCATAAAATATTGTGCACCATCAATTTTTAACAGATATGTATGTGAATATTATTTTTCTTTAAAAATTTCCCATCCTTTCTTTTCATCCAATAGGATTTCTTTTTACTATGGCATGGCAACTAGAAAAATTTCCAGAAATGTTGTTTGTGCTAGGCGGTATTTAAGTGGAATTTTTTTGTCGCGTCAGCTGTCGACGTCAACCAATGAAATTAATTTAAAATGTCAGGTTTGACTGACAATTTTATTTCAAATTTTCTTAACGAATAACGAGCCCAAATTGTTCATAAACATTTTCTTTGGGCCACGAATATTTTTTAAGAAATATTCGAAATATTCGTGCCTCAAAAAAATCCAGAAATAATTTAAGCTGTTGTGATATAAGTGAGAATTTATATCCTTCTATCATCACGATTTTATAATCCCCATTGGAAAATTTAGATAAAATTATTATTATGTTATATTCGTTTATCATGCCTATATATTCTCTAGACAAGATATAGAAGCGAAACATTTCACAAAATTGGTAAAATTTATAATGCATTTGCTCTTTTATAGAAAAAATGTCCAGGAGTTTAAAAAAATAGAAATCTACAGTGTGCTCCAAAAATCCGTGACAAACATTATAATTGGATATAGTTGCATTTATAGCATGACATATCTAACTTCAGCAGTTAATTGAAATGTTCCATTTAAAAAATCACTTGCTTAGTTTGTAACATTTTTGAAGCATATATTTTTTAAGATGATCCCCCACTTGGAAAATTTAGATTACATTTTTATTAGGTTATATTCATTTATCATGCCCAAGTATTCTCTATACAAGGAGAAACGAATCATTTCAAAAAATTGGTAAAATTTATAATGAATTTGCTCTTTTATAGAAAAAATGTCCAGGAGTTTAAAAAACAGAAATCTACAGGGTGCTCCAAAAATCTGTGACAAACATTATAATTGGATATAGTTGCATTTATAGCATGACCTATATCTAACTTCAACAGTTAGTTGAGATGTTCCATTTAAAAAATAACTTTAGTTTGTAAATAAATTAAAAAAAAAGTTAAAAACGATTCTGATTCGAGGTGCCTTTTATGACCTTCAGGAGTTTGAGAATCACACATAACTACTTAGAGACGACTGAGATCTCTACATATATTATGTAAAAATGCTTTCTGTTTTTATTGCATGATATATCAAGAAACTCTTTAAAAGAGTTGTTATGTGCATTTATCTGTTTTGGTTTCTTTGCTTACCTTATTTTTATTTATTATTTACATTTGCACTTTTCCATTTTAAATTGCTCTATATTATTACATGTTTATTAATTTCATATTTGTGTTTGTTACGATATTTTTTTAAAAATATTTTCTGTCCGTTACAAGTTAAACTTTTATCACAGAATTATTGTTTTTAATTCTGTGCTTTTATATTGTTTTGTAAAGCTATTTATTATTTTAGTTAATTGTCTAATATAATGTAAATTCTGAAATGGACAATAAACGTATTCGAATGATTGATTGATTGCATACTTAGGGTGAATTTCTAATACTCCTAACTTGGTTTAAATCATTTAGAGTGTTCTTGCATAAATTCGCAGTATATGGAAAATTTTAGTTGTAAAATCGATTTATGATAAAATTTTCGTAACGTGTTAAATTCGCGTTACCTTCGGCATTACATATTGCGTTATATCAAGAAATCGATTCTGTTATAAAAAGAATACTGATTTATATTTGTATTAAAAAAGGTGAAATTCGGGATTTCGCTTATAAATGTTTAGGTAATTAATGAATTATCAAATAACTATATTAGTTTTTAGCACGCCAATTTTTGTAGTGTTTTGTACCCGCTTTCACATAACGATCAAGTTAAAATCTCTCACGGGTGCACAGTTCCCGTGTCCCTAAAATATCACACGTTTGGTATCAGTATTTAGGGATTTATAAGATTGCAAATTTGCTTTATATTTGGGTTTTTACAAATTGCAAAATGTAAGTTTTTGTTAAAATTTAGAAATTCATAACGGCAACACATAAATTCAAGATGCGGCTTCAAAATGGACGATAGGTATTGTTATTTGAGGTCCGATTCGATTAAAAACAGTTGCAAGTTACGAACTTGCAACTGATGAAAATTTAAAAATTCAAGAGGGCGGACCTAACGATAGGTGGGCAAACGAAACGAAAATTACAAAATGTGTACTTCTGTTTGATTTAAAATTTATATGTGGAGGTTTTCAAAGATACAGTATTAAGATGGAGACATCAGTTTTTTGTGTAAAATTATTGTATTCAGTTAAAAATTGTTGCAATAATCTATATTGTTGTTTAAGAAAAACTAGGATAAAAGTTGAGATAGATTATCCGCTGGAAAATTTGAGCTAACCAAATCATATCTTCTTTGATCATCAAAAGCAAATTCAAAATTTAATAACTGATATCAAATGGTTAAAGCAGCATCTTAAAAAGGAATTCTATATGGTAAACCCATTATTTTTCAATTGAACTTAATATGCAAATAACAAAAAATAGAAAAGTTGGTTAAAAAAATTAAAATGTTACATTAATTATTTCTTTTTAATTAAAGAATTAAATTTCAATATAATCAATAAAGTTATTCTTTTAGGTAAAAATATACAGGGTGTTAAAAAAGTACACTGCCAAACTTTAAGAACGTTTCTTTGCATGGTTTTTAAACAAAAAGATTCGAAAATGCATAGTTTTCAAGATACAGGATGTTCAAATTCTATGAAAAAAAATTGTTTTCGTATCATAATTTTTATATCACTCTAGATATTTTTATCAAATTTGGCATACATCTTTTACATTAGCTTTTGACGAAATAGTTTTTTTTATTTCTACTAGTGGCGTCCGTACGGAGTTTAGACTGAATATGAGAAAAAAATGGCACGCCACTGCTTTATCTGAAAACAATTGATTGTTTTTTTGAAACCCCCATTTAATTTGGAGTAAATTTGGTCCCTAGACTTACTTTCGTACGACGCACGGTTTTCGTGTAAAAAACATTTTCATGCATCTACTGCAATGCAAACGCAATTTTGCAATAATTCTAATATCAGGTAAAATTCGCTTCTTTATTTTTCATAAAACATACTTTTTCGAAAGGTGTCATGTGTAGTGCTGTGACTAGTAGCCATAAAAAGAAATAATTGTAAAATGGAATAATCTACTGAGTGATTCTTTTTTCAGAGTCTTGTCTACTTTTATCTCCCGAACTTTTTGCGACACTTATGATTTACCATTACTATGCACGAGCTCCTTTTTAGTTTTTTTTTTAATTTAATAAAATCTACTACTATACCATCATTTCTAAATGTACTACTTTCTGAACTAACAATTTGGTAGAAAAATGTAAAAAACAAACTGCAATTTAACCCACTAGTCAAAAAAACCTAAAGTGGCAAGGTGGGCTTTGCTAATCGGCGGTAATATATTTGTTTATAACAATAACATGACATTTATCAAAACTTTTGATGTAAGGTGCATAAATAAATAAAAAAAAATTAACTACAAACAGGGAGACGTTTATTATTAAAATAATAAACTGAAATAACTGTAAGCTAAAGTTCCAACCTAAAGGCCGTTTTACATGCTGCAATTCTTTCTTGCAAGTTGCAATAGTCTTGAACAAAAGCATGCGCAGTGGCAAGACATTTGTACCTTTTTGTCAAACTGCGCATGCCTTTGTTCAAGACTATTGCATATTGCAAAGAAGAATTGCAGCATGTAAAACGGCCTTTAGAAATAACAGTACTCTCTCAAAAAAATAAATTTAAAGTAATTGCTGGAAATGGTCCCCCCGAATTCAATACATGCGTTTGTACTGCATGTAGCGACTAGCGAACCCTTTCGAAAATACCAGGAGTGGTAAAAATTATACAGGACTCTTCTATCCGATTTTGTAGATCTTCGCTTTGAACTGGTGTTGTTTACGCTAATGTTTTTAGGTGTTCTCAGAGAAAGAAATCTATAGGATTAATATCAGGTGACCTGGGTGGTCAAAATTGTGGTCCAGATCGGTGTAATTTTCATCTAGGTACTGAAGTGCTACTACGCTGAAGTGCGGTGGAGCACCGTGATGCATTAATCACATAGAACATCTGCCTTAATGAGCCATCTTCCAAGAGTTCGAGTAAAACATGCTCAATAAATTGTCTGTACTGCTCACCAGTACTGCCAAGCAGAAAGTGAGGCCCGATCAGGAATCCTCTACAACTGCAATCCAAACATTTACAGAAAACTGCTGTTGGAAATGGTTTTTAATTATGGCTTGAGAATTAGCATCTGCCCACACATGATTGTTGTGTAAGTTGATTATTGAGTTACGGGAAAAACGTACCTCGTCGGTAAACAACAGGTATTTTGTATCCGTTTACAAGCCACTCTTATAGCGGAAAATTTCTTGGCAAAAGAGCTTGGACACCTTGCAAATGATATGGATAAAGTTATTGATTTTTTTGAAATTTGCCGTACTAATACATGAATTACCTTTAATTCGATCGCAGTTTTTCTCGTACAGTTTCTGGGTTTCTTCAATTGCATTTAGGACAACTTTCTCTATCTAAATCGTTCTTGGGGTTCTTGGTCTCCCTGTAAGGGCAGGAGACCTCTTAAAATTACTCGTTTCACACAGTCTAGAGTGAATATTAACAAAGAATTGCCTGTTAGGTAGCAGACGATAGATAGATAGAACGGAGATCTTTCTTGATCCATCCGACTCGAGCGTTACCATGAGCCATTTCATACAAGTGTATGTCCACCTTAATCAAAAGCTTTGACAACTGTCATGTTATTTTTATAAGCAAATGAATTACTGTCCTTTAGCAAAACCCACCTTGCCAATATAAGTTTTTTTAGTAGATTAAATTGCAGTTTGTTTCTTAAATTTTCCTACCAAATTGTTAGTTCAATTAGAAAGCAGCACATTTAGAAAATGATACATCATGTAGTAGTAAATTTTATTAAATTAAAAAAACCTTAAATGGAACTCGGGAATGGTAATGGGAAATCATCAGTGTCATCGCAAAAATAAGTTCGGGAGATAAAAGGAGACGTTACCCCGAAATAGAATCATTAAGTAGATTATTCCAATTGATAGTTATTTCCTTTGATGGGTACTAGTCACAGTATTACACGTGCCAACTTTCAAATAAGTATGTTTCATAAAATATAAACAGAAACGGATTTTACGTAAAATTGCCATTGCAAAATTGCATTAGGATTGCAGTAGATGCATGAAAATAGTTTTTTACGCGAAAACCGTGCATCGTACGAAAGTAAATCTGAGGCCCAAATTTGTTCCAAATTTGATAGATTTCAACAAACATTTTTGTTTTTAGAAAAAGCAGTGACGTACCATTTTTTTCTTATTAATATTCAGTCCAAACCCCGTACGGACGCCACTGGTAGAAATAAAAAAAACTTCTGCGTCAAATACTGCCTTTTAATTGGTAAAAGATGTACACCAAATGTGATAAAAATACCTAGAGTGATATAAAAGTTATGAGAGAAAAACTATTTTTTTTTTCATATAATTTTAACGCCTTGTATCTTGAAAACTATTCATTATTGGACCTATATATGGGTTAAATAAATAACAGATTAAAAAAAACAACCTTTTCTCAATCAAATAATTTTTGAAATCATAATAATAAAATGAAGACATTCAAAAAGCCACAACAATTTAAAAACTAGTCTGGCTTGATATTATTATTCAGATATTTGCTTCGGAGTCCTGTTGAAATCGATATATGTCGACGATGAATTCGAACGATAGATACATAGATTTTAATGCCTAATAATCATGAATGAATTTCTTTCCTTTTTAATATCCTCTTTTTGTAGTCCCTGAAGAACAAAAAATTGAATAAGTTAAATTCTCCTAGCTGATGTTGAGCTTATGGTCATTGTGGCTCAGTGGTCAGAGCGTTTGCCTAAAACGCTAGAGGTCCTGGGTCGAGTCCAAGCGAACACAAGTTAACTTTTTCAATTTTAATTTGTCGGAAATGCTAGTTAAATAATTTTGAGTAATTATCATAACAAAATACAGACAATCAAAAAGTAACAATTTAAAAGCTTGATATCTGCTTCGGAGTCCTGCTGAAATCGCGATATATCGACCATACATTAGGATGATAGATACATAGTTCTTAATAAATAATTCGGAAATTAATAGTAGCCGATTCATGATTTAAAAAGAAAACTATTATGGGTATTTCACAATATATAAAAAAGAAAATACCTCTAAAATTCCTAGCTGTCGTCTTTAGCTCTGGGTCCCCTGGCAAGGTACTCGAGGAATAACAGAAGTCAAGACCATATGATGCGCTATTATACCACATTAATTTATACCAAAGTTCAATACAATAGTCTCTAGATAGCTGTAAAAGAATATTTTTTATAACAAAATAAAATATTCTGTGTCTGGAAAACAGACTTCTTTAATATATCAACTTTTTCTCTCAAAATAATTTTTTGAGTGCCACCGTGTATTAACTAAGTTTTATTTGAGAAAGTTATAAATGTAGTCTAGAGACGTTTGAGACCCCCTCTGGTAACGTAATTCGAAAGTTTTATCGTAGTTATCCTTTCTGTTGTACGACACAACGGGAATTTCTTACTATTTCCGTACTTATGTAAGACACAATTTTTAACTTAAAAGATAATTTAGATCCCGGAGGACAAGTTCTCTACCTTTAAAAGCAAATAACTTTTCGGACGTGAGTTTCCACGATGGAAAACTGTCAGACGGTTTTAAAGGCAGAGTTTGTAAAATTCAATTTCCACGGTATCAACATGATATTTTAGGAAGGAATAGTTGAATAATTTACGACATTACTTTTACTTCCATTAATTGGTTTTTAAAAGATATTTTTTATCAGTATCCGTCCCAAAACCCTCTACTGCACCCACACATAGGGTGGGTTTCTAGAACTGGCAACTTGGTCTTAAATTTTACATATAATAATGTATTTCAAAAAGTTCGTGGTATATGGATATCTATAGCAAATTTTAGTTCTCAAATCGATTTTTTTAACTCAAAAAATTCTAAAAAAATTAAATCTTCCCAAAAATGAAAATAAAATTTTAACAACCTCACCAGAATATAAATAATATTTACTATATTGAAATTACAAAAATATATTTTTCTCGAAATGACATTAAAAGCGACTTTTTAATGACGAATGACAGGCCTAAAAGTTGTAAGTTTACTGTCTAGACAGTAATAGTTATTTACCAAACTAGTCGAGTGCGGAATACTCACTTTCCGCATGAATTCGGTACATAATTTTTCCTATAAGCGTGCATAAATTACGTACCAATGTATTAGCAAAAGCAGTTTAGTGAGGAGGGTGAAATGAATATGGTAAATTTTTATTAGAATTGATTACTTCAGATTATTTTGAATATAATCAGAATTTGATCACAAATTAGAAGTTTAAGATAAGTCAAATGTGGTTTTCAGAATTCCTAAGCTGCATTTAACTTTAGCGACTTTCAAAAATAGTGAGGTACAAAACGCACATACATGTTACAATTATTTATTGTTGGTTATAACGTTTATATTGAATGTACAGTTTGTCGGATTATTTACACATTTAGAGGAGATGTCAATTCTAAACAATGTATATTATAAGTTTTACTACTTGGCTCTTCTAAAGAATTTTACCCATGGAATTTAACAAATTTAAAATATACATTTGAAAGATTACCTTTTTTTAATAATTCCTATACACAAAAATTTATGGATGATGATCCACTTTTTCAAATTATATCCAAAAAAAACTAAGGATTCGGAAATTTGCACTGAACTTGTTTTCCGCGTATCGCTAAAAGCATATTTTTCACAAACTTAACTTATGAACTACCTGAAAGATTGACTAAATTATAATGCTCTATAACACAGAAATGATTATTTTTAACTAAAGAAGTAATTATTATATTAGACATTATGAAACGTTTTTCAACATAATTACAACTGCTAAATAAAGAGAGAGCGGGAATGTCGCCCGTTGGATGTAAATCCAGTGTGCTGGGGATGATACGTTGCCAACTTTATTTTATATATGACCTATATAAATTATATAAGAAAAACAAAATGCATTTATGGGCTGTGGTTCGGTACCAGCAGGAGCGCGAAGTCACTAGGTAGATTGGTACCGGGTTAGCACTAGGTTAGGCGCCGTAGGCATCATCCTTAAAGCCCTAAAAGGCGAACAACAGCGCAGGGCATCATTGGCGAATCTTAGACCCGTCAGTGATGCACCCCCCTGTTGATTAGTGGTGACCACACTAGGTAGATTGGTACCGGGTTAGCACCAGGTTAGGCGCCGTAGGCATCATCATTATAGCGCTAATATAACTGGCGAACGACAGCGAAGTGCATCACTAGGGGAAGTCTAACATTCGGCACGGGGAGGGGGGGTAAATTCGTTACTGTCGGGAGACAAACATGAAAAATTTAAGCGACATATAATAATGTAAGGTTGGCAACAATGTAAAATAGCCTCCCTGCAAATTGTCACATCAAGGAATATGGTGCATTGGTATGCAGTGAAAAAATCGAATTTCTTTTTGGTTTTTTTTAATAGAAAAAGTGCTTCATCCATTTCTTTTATTTTCTTAAAACAGTTAAATGAAGGTAAACTTTCTATTTTATACTCAAAAGTTATCAAATTCCGTGGGTTTAATTGTTTACAAGACCCTTACTACTTGTTAATGGAAAAGATACAGCTTCACCTTCAACTTTCTTTTCGGTAAAAATTTGATTTGCAATTTGTTTTTTGCTCTCTATTGAGTCTTCCAAATCGCCTTCTGCCACGGTAGTGGATTTCCATCGTCCATACCTCTTGACATTAGTTATATTTTCTCCTGAATCAACTAACATTGTGGCGGAAGATCGGCGAAAACTGTGACCCGTGTACATTTCTAGATCTGACAATACCAGGTATCCCCACGCATTGTATTGTGCGTTTTCCCTGTTTATAGTTCACAAAAAAAACGACGATGAGGTGTGTTCGAAGGACGTAGAGCTACATATTTCAGTTTTGTATCAGGAATTTTGGGTGATTAGTCTTCAATGTTATTAATGGTTAATTTAGTAAGATCTTCGCGACGACTTGCATCTGCCAATCCAATAATGGTCGCAACTTTAATCAACAAATAGACATCATCAGATGCCTCGAAGCATTGTGTAAAAATTTTGTATTCTTTTTCATACCTATGACGGGATTTTTCGGGCAATACCGGTAAGCTTGCTCCTGCAGCTTCTTCCAAAATACTTTCAGGAATTAAATCTTTCTCTATGACTTGCATGTTGAGTGGCGCGAAACCGTCTTTTCAAAAGCACAAAATTACAAATAACTACCCAAACTAAATCACGCACAGACGTATAAATTGTTGTTATTGCTTTTTGCTTTTTTCCTAAAATTATCTACGCCTCGCCTGTGAAACGCCAGCCGTGGCATTAAATCTTGCACTTTTTTGTCTAGTGAAACAAATATTTTTTTTTTTTAATAAAAAATGTTCTGGAAAGGAGGTATATTGATGCAAAGTTGGCTTTTATGGCTTTACTCACTATTCGTTCATTCGTCCATTCGTTGATTCGTCCGCATAGCAGTGTTGCCAGAAGCTTTTAAAAAATTGTACCTAATCCAATTTAAAATTGTACCAGATTTTAATCGATTGCACAGAAACAAAATATGTGTGTAATATAGTTGCCAGATTTGCAAAAAGCAAAAACGGAAGATTAGTTCCTTCGGCAGGAAGGGTAACGTCAAAATAAATTAAAAAACAAAAAAAAATCTCATCTTGTTATTGGATCCAACAAACCTAGTCTAGCCGAGACACTTGTGGAGGTTTATTTCGTTGTTACGTAAACGAAATTGATGAAATTATAATTTTTCTTCTTTCATTGCAACAAGCAATGCTTATTTCGCTTAAAAAACGGGAGTTTTGAATTGAACCAGTCGGCGGGAAGCGGGAAATATTCATAAAAAGCGGGAAACTCCCGCCTAAATCGGGAGGGTGGGCAACCCTAGTGTGTAAACTAACTTTTTATTAATAAATCCGGCAATCTACATATTATTTCTAAATAAAACAACATTATTTTTCTATGCAGGTAGATTTTTTACTTACTCATAAATGATATAATTTTTTAATAAGGATTGAGGAGGCTCCCACTTAAAACAAGAAGTCTTGCATAATCAATATTTCGCCATTAATAGTGAACTGAATTTCAGGCAATAAACAGTTTCTAGTTTTAATTCAACTTAATTAGTATTAGTGATGATGTAAGTGATTGATGACGAGTAGTGACTAGGAAAACCTATCGATATTTTGAAAGTTACAGATATTCAGTGTTGTCAGTTAAATGCGTTTATTTTTATTGTAAAAAATTTTGGGTCCTGGTCCCGATCGAGGCTTAATATTGTACAAAATGTATCAGAAATTTTAAAATATACTCTTGTCCAAACGGTATAAAAATGTACCGGATCCGTACAATGGTACCGGCGCTGGCAACGCTCGTGGGGCGATTCTGTTTTTTGAGCGAATCAAGTAGGCTTTAACTTCAACGAACCATTCATTCGAATCAAATCTTGTTTTTTATGTATTGTCAAACATTGAAATATATGAATGAATTCCATGTCACATCCATTCCATCACTTGTTGCGGTATAAATCATATCATAAAAAGTGTTGGAATATATACTAGTAACGACATCTGTTGTTAATCACTACATTTTTAGAGTCGTAGAAAAAGTATAGTCTAAAACACATTTAGAATGGCGTTTTCCGCACTCGTGAACCATCTCCAAGCTTCACTCATTCGTGTGGAATACGCCATATTCCAAAATTGTTATAGAATGTCCTATTTCAAGCCCCATAGCCTCCTTTGATGTTTAATAATTTGTGCGAGAGTAACAGCTAAATTGACATTGAATCCTATGATGTGTTCTGAGTATTCTATGTAATCAATGTATCTACTAATGATCTAGTTAATAAAAACCATATTCACCTATATTAATTCAAACTATTTTTTAATTTATCATAATCTCACTCATGTTGTCTGTTGTAAACCACATTTTTAGTCTGTGATTTTTTATATGTTATTTCTGCTAGTGTCCTAATAGGATAGGATTGCCGGTAATAGTCTAAAACCGATCTACAAACAAATCTAATCCGCCGATCAGATACAGGGCGTCTCGAACTAGCAACTCTGAACCTTGGGCTATGCGGAAGTCGCTGGACGGATCCCAACTATACGGCATACAATGCTAAGTTGGGATCCATTTAGGGAGTTCGTTATTATTCTACATTACATGAATCCTCTATTCGGGGTATAATCTGTCTTTGCCTTTCCAATTTACAAGATATAAATAATACAGGTAATATCAGGTAAATGACCGGTCATTTATAAATTGGTCACTTATGCCGTTGATCGCTCGGTCACTTATGGTCATTTATCCGATCATTTTAAAAAAACGTTCGAAAGTATGCCTAAAAAATTGCTTTTATCTGAAGCTTTCAGTTGATGCCAAATAAGGTTGATCTGTTAAATAAAAAGGGCATTTATTTACCTAATATTTTTTTTTATTCCATAGTCATTTATAAATCGATCACTTACAAAGGTAAAGGACCGGTCATTTAAGGTCACTTTTGGTAAATGACCTAAGTGAAGCCCAGCTTTAATAATAAATATAAATATATCCCTGATTAGTAGGTAATAGGTATATTGATTAATATTAAAATTAATTTTTTATTCAAATACGTTGGTTTCCGATACCTCCATTGTTCACATCGATCCTCCCTTATAAAACACAACATCGTATTCAAGACTATTCGAATCCTTAAGGGTATTTCTCTTTATTTAAAGGCAAATAACTTTGCAGGGGACGAGCCGAAAAAATGCGGCTCTTGCGGAAAAATGCGCCCTTAAATTTCACTTGCTCGAGGGCAATGCATTAGCCACAATATGTGGTGGAAAACCAGCCGAGGTTGGAGCAGTTCAATCATCTTGTCGGATTATGAGGTTATTTATGAGATGGGAACATGTGTTTTCCTATTAAACGAGTTGGAAATGAGTTTCTAGCAAAAATGTCAGAAACGTTTTAAAAATCACGCGCCTCATTTTATTTGCAATTTCATTTTCGCGAAATGAATGTTTATTTTATGGGTACGAAATAAAATGCTTACGCACTGTCACTGTGTATTTTTGTGGATTATGAGTAATAAAATATTCAGTGGAAATCTCTTACGATTCTCTTTCTAGAAGTTCTTGTACCGTACAAAAATCGATATATAAAAACAAATACCGATTGTACTTCCAATAGGTACCTCCAGGTACAAATAATATAACATGCACGCAACAATACTTGGCTAGGGGTTGCCAAAAGCGTGATTTAGGTCTGTTTATTTAGAAATACAATTTAAAATATGCTTTAAAGAAATTATCTGATAAAAGCAACACCAACTAATGAAATACCTAAACGCAAATTCTTATGAGCATCTAACACTGAAAGTTAATCAATTTGTTTAGGAGTACCTGCGATTTGTGATGTTTAAAATTTGAATCAGGAAAGGTGGCTGAAACTTTAAGAGGGATTGGATGTTGCTGGTATTCTAACAAATATTAAATTCAACTCAGCTACAGGGAATTTACAAGTAATCACTAATATCACTTGTAGTTCTTCCATTCATGCAGAGGGAACCACAGGCAAAAGGGAACATTACTTCCGTGGTACAAGATACGTACCGCACACATACAGAAATTATTGGACAATGTTAGAGTGGTGTCTTATGTGGGGTTAGGATCCAGTAAAAAAAACAAAAGTCTTTTTAAATTGTCGACGTTTCGCAACTGTATTGTTGCATCCTCAGGACAAACTACGTTTGACTTTCGATGTCAAATATATGTTTAAAATTAGGAGAAAGATAGGTATTGATTAAATAGTTTCACATAAAATATCAGTCGGAAACCCATACAACAAATCGACTGGAAGGTGTTAAAAATATTAATCCAACTGCTTGGGTCATTTTTCTGTGATATTTTTAATGGGCGCCATTTTGTTCCACTATATTGGATTCGTATCAATATTTTACCAGTTTCTACCTATACAGCACTTAATTTTTTTTGATAATTTAAAATAAATGAAATAAGTAGTTTTTACGCTTTTTTTACCGCCATTTTGTTCCGTCGTGTTGAATTTGTTTGTTTGAATTTTATTACCAGTTTATCCCTATAGCACATTTTATTTTTCTGCAAAATTAGAAGTCAATTGAATAAGATTTTTTTACGTCGATTTTTTTAAATATCTTATTTGGCCCCCATTTTGTTTCGCCAATGCTTTCACAAAATTTGAAAATAATCTAAGAATTAGTTTTTCATGCTGATTACTAATAATTTTTTAACATTTCACTATGCTGCCATTTTGTTCAGCCATATTGGGTTGTTATCGAAATATTACTAGGTCTTCCTTATATGATCCTTAATTTTTGATCAACGCGTGTAATCAATCGGGTAGGTAGTATTTAGCTACACCGGAAAGATGTTTGTGGGCATTTAGGGACCTTGAAACGTAAAGATTTGAAAAATCTCGGAGGGTGATTTTTTCATGTCAGAATACTTCCTTTTTACGAGGGAAGTAAAAATAAAATTTGAGCTCAGCTATATAAATTTATGACAATAAATTTTGGGCCACATAACAATATGTTCAGGGAATTGAATACTTGAATGCTAATAATTCGGAATGTGATTCTTTGACTAATTTTAAGCATAAAACTCAATATATATTTTTGTCCAGTACGCATATTTTTCACGAAAGTTTTATTTTGTTTTTAGTTCTTTTTTTTAATTTAAAATTACATTTTAAAGATAATTGAATGAAAACCGAAACACATATTTCTTCTTGTAGGATCTACAAAAAAGTATTATTCGCTTTTGGAACAATCTATATGGTGATATTTTATTAGACCCTTTTTTAGCGGCCAAAACATTTTTATGCCGCGACACTCGCATAACTTAGTCAAATTTCCCGTTCCATTTAGAAATATTTTTTCTGTTACACTCATTCATTCGGTATCATTTGAAAGCTGTTTAGCAAAATATGTATTCATCCGTTTCAAATTCGACCGAAAAAGCCTAGAAATTTAGATTTTATTCTTATTTAAAGTATTTCATACTGAAATTTCATGGGTACGGAAAGTATTTTAATAAATAACTTTTAAACAATGCTACATATAAAAAAATACAAGAGGCAAAAAAAATGTTTTGAATGGAGAATCTGACTAAGCTACGACAGTAAGTTCAGTGTTGTCTGTCACATAAAAACTTTGCGCCGTTAAAAGAGGTCGTAGTCACATTGTACCTTATTCCAAAAGTCAATGGTACTGCCAATTAATTATCATTAAAAATGTAGTATATAAATTAAAAAAACTGAAAACAAAATATAATTTTACCACCCTGTATCTTGAAAAATGAGCGTTTCTGGTTATATGTTTTATATGAAGCTTGATACTTAAAATTAGTGTAAGAATCGCATCTTGGATTATTAGCATTCATTATGAAACACCTTGTATAATTTTATTACTCGAAAAAGATTATAGGTGCTTCATAATGCTTGCCACAAATAACAATAGTAAGATGAAGTAGCACCTTCATTATTCACTTCATTGGCACCCCACGTTTTTTTTTTTGGTGTAATAAGTTTATATTTGTGGCCCAAAATTTATTGTATAAACTTACATGTTTTAGTTAAAATTTTATTATAAAACGTGTTTTAATTTATTAACATATTATTTAGTTTATAATTTCACTCCTGTCAATAATAAACTTTAATAATTTCCACTTTTAAATACGCCAAGAAGTCGAATATGTACGGCGAAAATTTGTCCTCCAGTTGCAATTTTTAAATGTGGAGTAAACATTTATTTGCACTCTTAAATAACCCTAAATACTTGTTTTCAGTCCAATCTACAGAAATGTCCAAAATGTCTAAAGGTTGACTAAAATTTCATAATCTGCACTTATGAGTACATCCAAATTTTGGATTTTCATTCGTATCTGCACAAATTTCAAAACTTGTTCGCCATTTTGGCGCCACCATTTTTAATTATGAAATGTTGATTAAAGGTTTATAACGTGCACTCTTAATTAGCTTCAGATACCGATTTTTAGTTGAATCTATACAAATGATAAATTTCGTCTGCCATGTTGGTACTCTATTTTAAATTTTGAAATTTTGTCTCAAAATTAATAATCTGCACTATAAAATACCTACAGATACTGCCTAGTATTTCAGTTTAGTATGCACAAATGGCAAATATTGTCCGCCATTTTGGGGTTGCCATGTTTAATTTTAAAATTGTGGCTAAAAATTTATAATTTGCACTCCTAAATAATCCCCAGATACCAATTTACAGTTCCATCGTACTACGAATAACAATACGGCCATCTTGAATTTTTTTATTCAAAAGTATCAGATTATATTGTCACGCAAACTGTGTACCCATGCCAAATTTGAAATTAATTAAGTGGAAGTAAATTCAAGATACAAAATTTGAACTATACAAAGACAAGATTTACATGTACCGGGTGGTCGAAATTGGTCTGTTTTAACAGAGAAAACCTATTTCCTGACTAGATAGAGCAAAACTGACTTAGGTGTCATGGGCTCGATTTCTGAGAAATGTTTAATGGCAAAAACCGCCTGCCGATATTTTCACTGCCAACTGAGATATAGGGCGTTTTTCAATTTTCGGCCATTTTGAAAATTGTCCATAACTTTTTTATTTTGCGGAATATTAACATTCTGCAAAGACATTCTAAAGGCACTTTTTTATGTGCAATCCAGTGGCGTACTCAGATTTTTTCTATAGTTGTCCGTTTTATCATAAATAGGCAAAACTTTTTTTTTTCAAATGGAAATCATAGTTGGCTATAAATTATAAAAAATGCTCGCGTTTAGCCCTTTTCAGTGATATAAAGTTGTAGGTACTTATTTTCAAAAATAACGAAAATATTAGGTGTTTTTGGTTTACATCGAAGTAGGCCTTGGAATAATGACGCGCGTTCAATATTTTGAATATATTGCTGTCAGATTACTGTAGTCTGGTGTAATTATTGCGTTTTGGTGTTATCTTTATAAAGTTGTGTTAAGTTGCTGACAAAATATGTTTGAGAATTATGAAAAGTATGATATGTTAAAATGTTACATATTATCTAACGAAGTTCCTGAAGCAGCTAGTGAATTATATTTTAATACATTTCCCGAGCGACGTCAACCGGATAACCGAATTTATCAAACATTAAAAAGTAATTTAGTAAATTACGGAAGTTTTAAAAAGTTAAGAACAAGACATTATGAACTAAAGGAAGAAAAGGAAATCCAGCAGCTAAATATAATTGGTGAGGTATTAGATCATCCTGGCACCTCCTCTCGAACATTGGCTAATATAACGAATGTTCCAAAGACCACCGTTTTAAAAATACTCAAAAAACATAAATTCAAACCGTACAGAACGAGAAGAGTTCATCAACTCCGTGAAGGGGACGCCGCTAGAAGATTGAGATTTTGTCAGTGGTATAAGCAAAAATTCATGGAGAATGAGAATTTTCCATTAAATATTATTTGGAGTGATGAATCCAGAGTAGATACTTCTGGTATATTTAATAGATATAATTCATATCACTGGTCCACTGAAAATCCACACGTAGTTGTGCAACAAGACCGGCAAGGTCGGTGTGGATTCAATATATGGGTGGGGATATTCCGAGGAAGATTTGTGGGACCTTATTTTTACGATGGAAATTTAACTGCAGATGATTATGTAAATATTTTGCGCACATATATTGTCCCTTTGTTGGAAGACATACCTTTAGCTGATGCCAGAAATATCTACTATCAACAAGATGGTTGTCCCCCGCACAATGCAAGGATCACAACTGATCTTTTAAACTTCGAATTTCGAGAAAATTGGATTGGTACGTGGGGCCCCATACCTTGGCCTGCTAGGTCCTGTGACTTAACTCCCTTAGATTTTTTTTTGTGGGGAAGATTGAAGGACTTGATATTTAAAGGAAGAACCTTTCACACAAAAGAAGAATTGCAAGAGGCCACTAGGCAAGCTTTTTCTATTAGCCCAGTTGAACTAATAAATAGTTGCAACTCGGTACGCAAAAGATGCTTAGTTTGTATTCAACAGGGAGGGGCTCAATTTGAACAACTTCTCTAAATATATTTATCAGAAACCTATCTAACTAAATACCTAGATTTTCATAATTATTTTTTATTTTCACTTGTAGCTGTAAATAGTAGTTTAGTTTGTTAATTTTGTTCAACTTTGCTATGTAAACAAAAAAAAATAAAAAAAATTAATAATAAATAATTAAAATAACGTTAGCTAATGTTATTTAAAGTTGTGTTTAAGTTGCTAACAAACTATAAATCTTAACAATACATAATTGAGATATTGTCATCACAAATCAAAGCCTACTTCGATGTAATCCAAAAACACCTAATATTTTCGTTATTTTTGAAAATAAGTACCTACAACTTTATATCACTGAAAAGGGCTAAACGCGAGCATTTTTTATAATTTATAGCCAACTATGATTTCCAAAAAAAGTTTTGCCTATTTATGATAAAACGGACAACTATAGAAAAAATCTGAGTATGCCACTGGATTGCACATAAAAAAGTGCCTTTAGAATGTCTTTGCAGAATGTTAATATTCCGCAAAATAAAAAAGTTATGGACAATTTTCAAAATGGCCGAAAATTGAAAAACGCCCTATATCTCAGTTGGCAGTGAAAATATCGGCAGGCGGTTTTTGCCATTAAACATTTCTCAGAAATCGAGCCCATGACACCTAAGTCAGTTTTTCTAGTTAGGTTTTCTCTGTTAAAACAGTTTCGACCACCCTGTACATACAGAGGAGTGAAGTCAATGAAAGCTTGCTAAAAGGGCCATAATTGCGGGTAAGGGACTGATACGAACGTTCCTCGGAACGTTTTTTTCTTTTAGTGGTTATGTGAATGTAGAGGAAGAAGCTAATATAATTTAAAAATAAATCCAAATAATTAAAACATTTTATTTTTAATTAAAAATAAATTATTATTTTTATATAAAATTACTTTTATTTCATTTTAATTTTTTTTTCAATTAAAAGGATTATTATTAATTAAATGGTTTAAATATAAAAATTTTTTTTTTATTTAAAAAGAAATTTTTGTTCTACATATAACTATTAACATATACATTTTTTTATAATTTAAATACAAAGGTTGGAAGGCTTGTACAAAAACTGTTCTGTTAAATATAAAAACCTGCAATTTGGTATAGTTCGTTATTAGTGACCACTAGAAGTATATTTTTACAAATTTTATCAAATTTCATGAAAAACAATTAAGATTTAAAAAAAAGTCGAAAATTCTTTGTCATCTGGTTTTTGTTGTTTTTTTAGATTGTGTTTTCAGTTTTGTCGGAAATTTAAAAACGAAAATATTGTTTTTTTTATTCCGATTGAACCAATAGAAGCTGCTATACAGCCAGGACGAGTAGATCCTTTTCCACGAAAATTTCCAGTAGATTGACTCCGCTATAAAGTTTTAATCGAAATCCCAAGCCGGAATGAAGCCATCAGGCACATGAAATATATCACTCGCCTAGCCTCCGATATTGTTTGTTAATTCTGCCCGGAAAATGTTTCACTCTAATGGCATTCAAAATAAACTCGTGCGAACGATCCTATAACGTTTAATCGATCTAGATGAAATCCAATAGCTCAGAAATAACAAACTTGAGCTGCTTTAATTATACATTAAAAGGAACGTTCAAAGCGATTAAACCCGGTTTAAAAACTTGTTGTTAAGTGGTTTGAAGATTGTGTTTTCGTGTTTATGAAGTGGCTGCGTATTGCGTATTCGATACTGTCGACACTTTTTGTTGGTGCTGGTCAGGTTTCTTTCTTTTTGAATATTCTTTATTTTAAGCTAGTTTTACAACAAGGTTTAATAGCTTTAATTGATTGTATTTAGAAATCAAGAAATACAACGATTTTGTAAGATAAATTAAAAAGCAAAAAAATAGAATTTGAGTACAGATATAAATGTATGATATAAATTTTGGGTAACAGATATATTATTATTATTATTACAGCATTATATATGTGTTGATCCTTAATTTGAGCTATTGAATATGTACTTTCGGTTATAGATTTTCACTCTAATCTACATAACTTACAACATTCATCTTCCATGTGGCTTCTTCATTTTGAATTTCTAAATATTGATTAATTATTCATAATTTGCCCTCTTAATTAACCCCAGGCACGAATTCTCAGTCGAACCGGACTATAAATAACAATCAAAAATCCAAGTTATGTAGTTTTTTTCGGGCTTTCGAAATATGACATCAAAAACAATCGAAGGTTATATCAAAATTAAGTGATTATCGAACAATTTTTCACCCTGTATTTTGGAAGGGGATTTCACAGTGTATATTGTTATGTATTTGGTTTTTGAAGTTCACTTCCAGTTTAACTGCATACGACACCAGAAGAAAGATTTTTGTACGTAACCGTATGAGTACAGTGAAGTATTTGAGTTTATTATTATAGTAAACGTCAGTCTAATAAGTCGGGTCTGACGTCATGTAAAAATCTGAATTAAATTGAAAAAAACAGTGTTCCTCAAAATGTATACACGAGAAAAATAAAAAATGGTCGATGATTAACAGCTGATTTAAATGTTTTGTCTTTGAAGTCAGGTGGTAACAAAGTTAAGTTTTATTTGTCAAGTTCGATTTGGGTCAGAATTAAAAAAAACTTATTTTCTGCGGCTTATTAAAAAAAAAACTTTAATTTGAATGGCTGTATTGGTGATTAAATTAAAGATTAAAAACTTATAGCCAAAATGTTGTTATAAAATTTATATATTTGTTGTCTTCAGTCAACTTGTGTCAAAATGGGGTTTCATTTTAATAAGCTAGTTTGAACAGTAGCAAAAATTTACACATTGATAAAAGAGATTATTTTAACTGAAATAAAAAAGGAGTTTATTCAAAGAAATATTTATTTACTATATGAGAAAAAAATATCCATTTCAAAATTGACCAAGATTTATTTGTATTTATTTTAGAATATTTGTTTGGCCTAAATAAATAATTACTTAATTGTAATAAAATAAGATATAAACAAATACGTTCTTTAATTGGTAGAATAAATTTATTAAACGCAATTAACCTAGCAGCTATACAACGTTCTGTTAAAGGAAAATGTGCAACATCAAATTCTAAATATGCGACACTTAAGAGAAAAATACAAAATAAGGGATTTAATTAAAACAAAATATCAGAAGCACAAAAGGCTTTGTCTAAGATTCGTGAATAAGTGATAAGTTCATATATACGCTACAAAATAATAGTTAAAAAATAATATTATAAAATTTATAATGCGCTATCTGTGCCATCTTTAGAAATATCATTATCATCTTCAGATACTGAAAAAATTTCTGGGGTTATTTGGACATTTAACAGTTTTTCGTGATCCCACTACTTCATAATTATTTTTTTGATATGTTCTACCACCTTTTTCTAATTTTCCTCTGATATATCATCTAAAGAGTCTTGCCATACCTTTAGAACTTCTTTTGATGTAAGTCCTGCGACAACATGTTATTCATAATAAGATTTTGCGCCGGCCCATATTAGCTTGATGGCATTAAATTGGCAGTTTACCACCAGCAAACGCAAAACCTCGTGTCTATGTTCCCTCAAAATTTCATCCACTGTCAAAATCTTTTGTGTTTTTAAAGATTCTGATTTTTTGTTAATAACCATTGAAAAATATCACTTTATAAATGAGGGTCTGTCTAAATTTGGAATAAGCATTTGCTTTACCCATTTTTCAAAAGATTCATTATTCATGGTGTCATGATAATCAGCACTTTTCGATGTGGATTAAAATATTAGGTTGGCCCCAGAAATAAAACCACTAGATGAACCAGCATGCAAAGCAATAAATCTTTTTCTCGAACCACAACCTTTTTTTCCTTTAACTAATTTAGCCGAATTATCTTTAGCCAGGATTTCGTCCCTTTCCATTTGAAAAAACCCACGTTTCGTCCAAAAAATAACTTCCCTTAATTTTGAATTCAAATTGTCAACATATTTTCTTAAAAAGGTGACTCGCTGACCTGCTACATTTGGTAGCTCACACAAATATCTTCGATTGCAGTCTTTTCTGTACCTAAATCCTAGATGTTTGATTAATTCTGACAAAGATTTAAGCCCAGTTTCTAAAATCCCACGCTCCCTTAAAGTGTCCTTTAAAACTGGAGGTTTTAAAGGACACTTTAAGGGAGGTTATGTGAACGTTTGATTTGTATCATATATTACATTTTTTACTTCCATCTTCATGAAACCGTTTAAATCTTGAGTTTTGCTGTTTTTTAGTTTTCTTTTTTCGCATTTTTTTGCTGAAATGTTATCGCGTTATTCCTTAACAATCCTTCGTACGGTTCTTATGTTCAATTTTAGCTTTGATTGATACTTTTTTCTGGATAGACTGTGGATTTATTACGTTACCGTTTTCTGTACATTTCCTTTGCTCCTCTTCAAAATAGCTTACTAAATTTAGTACCATTTTCTTTGTTTGGGGATTTAAAAACTCCATTTTACTTCAGATTGTACTGTACAGTTTTTTGGCACTGACAATACTTCTAGAAAATGTGACAACCCAGGTGACAACCATTTGGTTAAATTTACAGAGGTGAGTAAACCAAACAGTGTTTTAAATAAAATTATCTCAAAAATTATTCGATTGTCTTATAATAAAGTAGAACAAAGTAAGGCTAAACTTGTGGCAATTATTACTTTTAAAGAAATATTTTTTTCATGGTACCTAGTTATATATTAGTAATTAGGTAATCACATTTTTACTTTGGCGTTTTAAACATATTTTGAATTTTAATTTTGACAATTCTAAACCAACCTTTGTCTTAGTAGACATACAAATGCAGATGTTTGATAGCCACTGGAAATTATATTTGGCTCTCTTCCTCAGCAAATAAAAACATATAAGAGCTTTTCAGTTTCAGTAGGCTTGACGAAAATAACACTTGTCTCTGGTAAAACGATACACCCGACTTACTAGACTGCCGTCGACTGTATTATAAAAATTTTAAGAATTTAAACCGAAAGTTACTATTTTCTACCATTGGTCCGATTTTAAAACACTTTTTTTTTGTAGGTAGCCTTTATCTCTCAGCTAAAGTAATAGAAATGGAATTTTTCTCTAATCTTTGTGGATGTTAATGGAAAATACTCGGATCATGCTTTTTTATTTTTTTGACTCACCCCGTGTGTCAGTCGAGTATTTGTATAGAAAATAATTACACTATATGAAATATGCTTCATCTACGAGCATTATGTTTTTTTCTTCATGAATGTATCTCTAAAATTGCCCTAGTTACAGCTTTTTTTGCTGAAACCTTACGTTTATACTTTGTGTTTATCCAAGAATAGGCTCTTTATTTCTTTGTAGGATCATACCGACTTTGCGCAAAAACAATTGCCGTTCCAACAGCAATTAACTAGGCCTCCATATTTGACACTTAGTTCACACATTTTGTGGTTGTGTCATCTATAATTAAAAAAGGGTTTTAGTCATTAAAATTACATAAAGGGCTCTAAATTACACCTTAATAAATGGCAAGATTAGTTGCTTTGGTAAATGATGGTCGTAGTAAACGGGAACAAACAGGAAGCATTGCTCGGAAGGAGGGTTCTGGTCGCCCTCGAAAAGCCTGCCCTAGAGATGATCGCTTCTTGAGATTGAGGATTTTACAGAATCGATCAAACATGGCTGTAAATGTTTAGGAAGATCTTTGCCAAATTCGGTATGTTTGAGTTAGTAAGCAGACGGTTTGTAGACGGCTAGTAGAAGTAAATTTAAAAGATAGGAGACCTGAACCTAATATTGTGAATGGGAGAAAAAGAGCCTGGAGAAGATCTGAATGGTGGTTCAGTTATTGGGATGGAATTTTGATGAATAGACAACCCTTCATGATTTTCCCATTAGGCAGTCAATGAGTCAAAACCAGCATAATCAATGTTTTGTATTTCATATTCATAAACTAATTCTTTAAGGATTTCAGTAGAAATATATATAGATCAATAATGCGAAACTTTTTGGAAACTGCGGGTATCGCCACATTACAATGGCCTTTATGCTATAGAATATTTGTGGGATGATTTAAGGAGAAGGGTGCGTGCATCCGAGATAAATCTAGCAGAAATGGCAGGTGCATTTTCAGAAGAATGGGATCGTATATCAATGGAAAGAATAAGAAACTTAATTTCTAGTATGCCTCGCAGTTCTGGCAACACTTTGTACTAGGCACATTTTTTAAATTTGTTTTTTGTGCTGTTATTTTGTGTTTATTAAAAATGTTTTATAAAATTTAATTATTTTTCGCTAGAACAGTGTTCCTCACATGGGCAAAATGCGAGGTTCCGGTAAAAAAGCTGTAATTCGGATAATTTTAGAAATAAACCAATGATGAAAATAACAAAATTAGAAGTAGAAGAAGCATCTTTCATATAGAGTGTAAACATTTTCTAGAGAAATACTCGACTAATACACAGAGCGAGTCAAAAAAAAAATAAGAAAAAACATAGCCCAAATTTTTCCATTAACACCGAGATTAACACCCATGAAGTTTGATATTGGCAATAGCTAACTCTAGAAAAAAATATATAAAATCTGTCTCTTGGTATAAAAAATATAAATACTTACGTCAAAAGTGTAAGTATGTAACTAAATAAAAGGGTACTAAATAACTACAAAAATAGAAGTTTGCAGTAAATTAAAGTTATACAAGTTAAAAAGATTTTAGAAGTTTTTTGATAATATACCTACTTAGTTTTTGAGAAAATTAATGGTGAATATGTAAACACTACACCTCGTACAAAAAAACTAATTGATTTTTACGCTCTCATCTCCAATTGGGTTTCCGTAGAAATTTTTATTTCCCATTTTTTTTTAGTTTTAGCTACTAGCTTTTGCATGATTTTTGCGCAACTTGTATATTATAAGGCAATTTTTTGGCAGCCAAACCTATTTTCTTAATAAGCAAGACTTTTAATGCAGAATAACTTTATTTGATAAAAACAATAATAAAAAAGTTTTTCATATGTTACGTAAATCCACATACACGCTGTATATATAATAATGTATATTTTATAATATTTATATATATTTTATAATTAATATTTTTTATGCTCTCATCCCCAGTTGGGCTTTCTTAACATTTTTTTTGTTTTACTTGCTTTTGCATGATTTTTGCGCAACTTGTATATTATAAGGCCATTTTTTGGCAGTCAAACCTATTTTTTAATAAGCAAAACTTTTAATCGAGAATAAGTTTATTTGATAAAACCTAAAAGTTTTTCATGTTACCTAAATCCATACATACGCTGTATATATATGAGTAGTAAATGTTTAAATAAGCAAAAAAACGAAAACGTTAAAATATAAAATATGTCAAGGTGATTTAATTTTGACATAATTTAATCACTGCTATATGGAATTTAAAATCATAAGTGTGGTTAGGAAGTACGTCATAATGGCATAATTACGTCACTATGAAATATTAAAAACGCCAAATGTCAATAAGCAGAGTCGTGTGGCTCTATCTCGTAGACTTAGTCTATATTATTTTACAAAGCCTAAATTCCAGTTTATGTTTCCAGGGTGTACTACATATCATTGCCAGTTTTGATTTTCGCTACCAAGTGGAAACGTACAATTAGAATCAACAAAAGTTTACTATAACGAATTTTTTGTCAGATTTCAAACATTCGATTTAAATATGACGACTCACTCCTGAATTAAATACTCGTTCCAGTAATTCAAAACCATTTCATCATTTAACTTCCAAACGTTGCGGAAATTGTTATATTATTATCAAGTGAAAGGGTCTCAAAATGCATCTTTCAAGCGGTCCATTAATTAAATGGATTTTCAAATTAGCTCGCATTAATTTCCGGTCCTCTCTCCGGCCTAAATTTATATAAGTTCATTTTCGTAGTATACGATCCAACATATAACCCTTGCAGGGTAAGCGAAGGGGTAAATTGTTTATTGATTTTTGGAACTCGAGCTAATAATAACTATACCGAACGGGTACGGCACTTTTAGGTTGATATTGTATCAGATTCGTAGCGCTGTCAACTTGAAAGAAAATGCAGAAAAAGTTTCCCAGATTGGAGATTACCAAACCTGTTTTGTTTTCGCTCCAAATGAAATTATTGACACTTCTCTTAACACCAAGCCTTTACACAAAACATTCTTGGAAATATAATTTATGAGCATTAACTAGCGTCTACAGCAACAATGAAACAGCACTTGAAATTATAAATGAGGAAAAATTATTTTAATTTTGTCACCTGGTCAAACTGTAGTGTTAGCCAAGAGTATATAAAGGTTCAAGATATCCAAGTCCTTTTTTTCGCTCCAAACGAAAGGGTTCACATTTTATCTTCTTTGTTGTGTGCTGTATTGCTGTGGAATCTTTTTAACTTCTCTTAACACTAAATGTTCAACTAAATATTTTTGGCAATGATCATTAACTAGCATTTACAGCAACATCAAAGAATAATTTGAAGCGATAAATCACGAATAATTATTTTTATTTTACCACCTGGTAAAACTGTAGCATTATCTTAACATATACAAAGGTTCAACAGTTGTAAAAATATTTTACACGTCACCGTTAAATGAACTGTACGAAATACACTTCATCAGGCCAAATTTCGTTAAAGAAGGTCAATTCGGGTTCCTTCGTTTCAAAAGAAAATCTGGCAAGGTTACTTGGGTCGTGTTCGGTTTACTGATGAGGTCCGTTTCTAAGATAATTAAATTTATCGAAACGAAAAAGCAACTAATTTGGTCAGGTAAGATCTTAAATTATCGAGCAGGATTCGGAAGATATCTATCGGAAAACAGTTCTGGAACTTCTTGTTCTATATTTATAATGGAATAGTAACAACTTTATTATTATGTATTATAATGGTAATGCGGTCAGATATTATTGTGCAATGGCACGAGTGGTTAAAAAAGTTTTGGAAGAGAGCAATATGGTTACGTCGTGGTAAGGTCTATTACCTGATTTAAACCCTATTGAAAACACGTTGGACATGCTCCAGAGACGTATTCTAAATCAATATCAAGTTTTTTTCAAACGATACCCGATTTTTTTCAAACGATGACGATTGATGTCTTAAGATGACATCTATAAGTATAATAGTATAAATCTAAAAGGGCAAATTCCAAAAAATTACTCCATGGCTTATAACTTTAGAAAGGCTAATTTTCCTGTTAGTGTTATTTAACATCGATTGGTATTTTCTTGAGCAATTAAGCGACGTTGAGGAGTGCAGTAAACAATTATACGATAACATTTACTCTGTATTTGAGCTGTGTGCTGTGTATCTAAGAATCGGGCGACAAATCGACGTATCTATCCACTTTGGTTTGATGCTGATATTAAGTACAACATTAGACTTACGGCTGCTCACTGGAGGAAATATAAACGAACTGGTAGCAGACTAAAATATCACACTTTTTTCAGGTTAAGGCATTAGGTAAAAATAGATACAAGTAATGTCTATAAAAATTATATTCAGCAAGTTGAAGACGATATTTTGGTAATTTTTTGCTTCTAAAAGGGGATCAGCAAGTATAACAAGGAGCATGCGTTTTGATGGGTCAAACCTTTCTACAGCTGGGGAAATCGTGTGTGCTTTTACAGATTTTTTTTTGGTCGTTCTTAACTTGTTCCCCTAGTATATCCGTAACTTAGCCACCTATGTTTTCTCGAATTTAAATTTAAATATTTCTAATTTCAACAAATCAGATGTCCCAAGTTGATCACCGGTCCGGATGGTGTCTATTGTCCGAAATTGCGCAGATATTTTCTCTTATCCATTGCCAATGATTTTTAATAAGTGCAGTCTAACGAATTGTGCAATGCCAGATATTTGGAAGTGTTCTAAACTCTGTCCGGTTTACAAAAAAGGTGACAAACTGGACATTACCAATTGTAGACCTATTTCTATTATCGCTAATTTTTTCAATGTTTTTGAAATACTCTTCATGATAATATCTGGTGCAAAGTAAAAAATCTAGTTACGTCTGCGCAACACGAATTTGTCAAGGGAAGCTCGACAACAACTAACTTGGTTTGTATTATTCAATTAACGGCTGGGGAGATAGATCAACGTGGGCAGACGAATGTTATATATACACTGATTTTTCCAAAGCGTTTATTCGGTTTGACTACACTATTCTATTGCAAAAACTGCAACATTTTGGTTTTTCAGACAATTTAATATTGTTTTTTACGTCGTATCTGCATAAGAGAAAGTAGTTTGTGACTTAGGGTGGGAGCAAGTCGAGTGAATATTTGGCACCTTCAGGAGTTCTCAAGGATTTATACTTGGACCGCTCTTGTTTACGCTGTTTATTAATGATATTGCTGACAGTCTCTCGACCCACTGACTGCTTTATGCTGAAGATCTAAAAATGTTTTCGAATATATCCACTGAAAATGACATTGAGCTACAGCGAAACCCCTACATTTTACATGTTTGGTGTATTGTGTATCGTCTGGATTTAGATATGTAAATGCAGTGTTACGACATTTATAACAAAAAGTACGTCACTTAACTATGCGACTCTTACCCGTTCAGATTATTTTAAAGATTTGGGTGTTGTTTTTGGCAAAACACTCTTTTGTACCCTGTATAACCCCTTAAACAGGGCCAAGCTTCTTGGCCTTGTTTTAGGAACTACTCGTGACTTTCAAGCTACTCTGCCTGCAAAAATGTTATTTTGTCTCTTTAATAAGGTCTAAACTGGGATATGCGTCAAACATTTGGTGTTCTTTTTATAAGATACACTTAGAGACAATATTGATTCATTTCAAAGGAAGTTTGCCAAAGAATTGTGGTTTAGAGCTCATAGAGCTGATCCCATTAGAGGTTGACTTCATGATCAGTTGCTGCGAAGGTTTTCGCTTATCAGCTTGCACGACAGACGTTTGTGTTTTTCTTATTTTTAATTCTATTATTTCTTAAGAGTTATTGTAAAAGTTAAATTCTCGTATTCCCACTTTAAACTTCCGTAGCTCTGATATCTTTTATTTGCCCCCTTGTAAGACAAACATCTACAAGTTTTCACCAGTGACCCGAATCTGTAGTAACTATAATAATCACATTTCGTTCGATATTTTTAATTGTAACTTGGGAGAGATCAAAAGACGTTTTTACCACTAGATACTTATTCTTGTAATGTTGGCGAAACGTCAAAAATTACAATTTTTTTTTGGCTAATAGCCAGATTCATTTTTAAGATATTGAAAATTATCTCTCAACACTAATTTTTATTTATATTTTTTTTAGGTAAGACAGTTGGTCCAATTCTAATGCAACATTTCTTTAAGTTGGTAAGCGAAAATGTGTTCTAATCGTTTTGCTAGTATTTTTTTTTCCAAACAAATCCTTTATTTAATAAATTTATAGAAAATTTTAACAATGTATTTATAAAAATTTTAACAAATGTATTAATGTAATTTAGATCTAAAGTAAACTATACATATAAGGCAATCTCTTAAGCAATACTTGAAGTATTGGGATCAGAGAGTTTTAATAATATTTTGAAATTGTAAGGCGTTTTTTTTATGTAGTCAACATTAAAGTTTTTTCAGGTTTTTAATAAATTTTTGATAAGAATTCTTATATTTTATGGAGTCTAGAAGACTATTAAATGTCTTTGCAGCTTCACTTATAGGGTTATACAAGGCTACATTAGTCCTAACGTTGTTTAAATGTATATAATTACATGCTTTATTCATGAAGTTGATTTGTATGTATTATGGGTGTATTACATTATATCAATTTTGATTGTTCAATCTTTAAGATCTGGGCTATTGGCTGAATTTTTAGCATATTATACAAGTCAATAGTGTGTGTTCGATAGTCGAGATTAAATTAAGTCTTCAGAACCCTGTTTTGGAGAACGCTCAAAGTTTTAAATGTAGTTGAACTGCAATTTCCCCATACTGCTATTAGATATCTCATAACAGAGAGAAAAAATGAGTTATATGTTTTATATCTTGCATTATTACTTTAAAATGTTTTACATCTAAAGCTTGCTCCCATAAGTGGGATTATTTTATTCTTCACATATTCTATATGTGCAATCCAGTTTAATTTTTCACCCAGAACAAGGCCTAAATATTTAATAGTACTGATTGTATCTGAAGCTACTCCATTTACCATAATATTAATGTTATTTACAATTTTATTTTTTTGTTTAAACAACATAAACTTGATTTTATCCAGGTTTATTTTTAAATTATTATTTAAAAGCCATCCATAATATCTATCCAAATCATTAAGAACTAAGTTTACTAGTTCTTCAATGTTACTGCCACTATACACCAGTACCGTGTCGTCAGCAAAGGTGTAATACTGGGCTCTCAACTCTGAAAGTCCTAGGCTTAGAACAAATAAGCTGTAAAGCAGAGGCCCCAGGACAGAATCCTGCGGTACTCCGCAATTATTTGTCAGTATTGCACTAGGACTGTTATTATCGAGATTTACATATTGCTGCCGGTCCAACAGATATATGATTTTATCAGACCCAATATCACACCTCGGAAGCCCATTTTCTCCAACTTAAACAGTAATAGATCATGACTCACAAAATCGAATGCCTTGCGTAAATCAACAAATACAGCTATTACTACTTTACCAGCATCAAGGTTAATTGCTAGGTGATTAGTGAGATCATTTGTAGCACCAAGTGTACTACTATTCTTTAAAAAGCCATATTGAAACGGATTGGTTGACACATATTTTTCTACAAAACAAAGCATTCGACTTTTGATTATACTCTCAACTATCTTCGAAAACACACTCATGCCCAGGAGCCGTATTACGCTTTAGATTTGATATAATAAGACTAATTTCGCTTTGTCTGTTGGGCCTAAGTATAGACTTTTATCGCATAAAACTTCTTTAAAATTATAATAGTTAAAATTTATATTAGATTTCTCAATATCTCTGATAATACTAGATCCTATCTCTGAAAAATACTTATTAAAAGAATTGGCAATATCCGTCTTGTTGCTTATTTTTATACCATTTATGTCCAATTCGCGTATAATATCTTTATTCGACTTTTCTTTTATAAATGAGCTTATAGGGTTCCACTGTTTTCTTATATCATTTCCGGCTTGATCCCACTTATTTTTAAAAAAATTATTTTTCAATAATCTTATTTTGTTATTTACAGCATTTTTAAGTTTTTTAAATTCAATGGCAAAAGCAGCATTTTGAGGATATTTTTTGTGAACTTTATAAGATTTGTTTTTGTGATTGACTAATTCTAAGAGTGCTGGTCTAAGAAGCTTTTTTAGCGTTATTGATTAAGACCATCAAATTCTGGAATGTATTTATACTATCGTAATTATTATTAATGAAGTTTAGGGTATTTTGCTTAAATTTTCCAATGTTTGAAACCTTTTATTCAACATATATTTTAGGTTTATAGATCTTTATCCTATTTTTTATATCTATGTTTATTTTTCGATTATTATGATCTGATAATGGAGTGTCCTCTACAATAATATTACATTGATTTTTTATTTTGTTGCTACATATTACATGATCAATTAAAGTAGTAGAAGTATTTATTACTCTAGTAGCACTATCGATATCAATCTTATTGACTAGAATAAAGGCATTTAGAACTAATAAGTTTTGGTATTCACTGGTTAAAAAGGAATTATGTCTGACAGATTTATATTTAAATCTCCCACAATAATCAGGGTATCTGTTTATTAGCTTCTAAATCTTTTAAAAATGCATTACCTTGGTAAGAGGGAGGCCTGTATATTACACTAAGTTTTAGGTTGCAGTGGGCTAATAAAGTGCGGGACACGAAAGAAAAGCGGGCGTTCCTTAAAATAAAGGTTCAAGGGCAAGCGGAAAAGTAAAATTTGTGTACGCAAATAAATTTTATGTTATTGTATTTGTTGTAATAGTTTGCCGCTTCACTTATAAAGTGCGTCAGCTAAGCGGTACGGAAAATTAATCGAGGATTTAGTAAATTTCGCACTGGTCCACTTGTAATTGGGATGTGCCTAGAGTCTCCATGCACTTGCCGCTAGAAGGTTCTAGCTATTTCCAGTGGCGCCTATACATTTCGAGCATTTGTTTTCATTTCTCTATAAATGCGTTGCGTTGAATTTGAAGTATTATTTCGAAGTAAAGATGGCGAGCAAAAGAGGAAAAACAAATCGGAGCGGTGCACGTGAAGTTATTGCCAGCGTTATAGAGGCCTGTACTAGAGAAGCTGAAAATAATAGTTTGACTATTCCAATTCAAAATGGAACAGAACGCGCTGCATTTTACACCTGGTATTTCGGCAAGTAGTTTTAAGATCTCCTGTTTAAAAAAGACTCCGATTATCATACAAAGATAAAATTGACGATGGTGATTTTCAAGTAATTCGACGAACAATAGATGATTTTTATATAAACTTGAAGAAGGTTCCGACCTGCAAACCCCTACTTCGTGCTGTAAAGAACGAAATTGATTGTCCGAACGGGTATAAAACATTAAATCGGCTTCAAATGGTTTTGTTTGGCTCAAGTGCCAAAATAAACGAAAATTGCTCATTAAAAGACCAAATATTTCACTGGCGGGTGAAATATCTATCAACTGTAAGGCAATATAGGCAAGAAGGACGCAATATTGTGTATCTAGACGAAACCTGGGTAGATAATGATATGACAATGAACGAATGCTGGAAAGTGAAAGTGTTACAGGTGTTGTTCAGGGAATCTGCTCTAGTAGTCGCTTTATTATAGTTCATGCTGGTTCAGAAACCGGATTTGTTCCAGGTGCTGGTTTAGTTTTTCGCTCGGGACTAACAACTGGAGACTATCATGGACAGATGAATAGAGATCATTTTGAAAAATGGTTGCTCGAGAAGCTTCTACCTAACATTCCTCCCAAATCAGTCGTGGTAATGGATAATGCGTCTTATCATTCACACATAGAAGATATGTGTCAACTAAATACTCTACAAAAGCTCATATGATATCGTGGCTTAAATCGAACAATCTTGTATGTGATCCAACATGGAGAAAATATCAATTATATGAAGTAATATCAGCCAACAAGCCTAGAGAAAAAAAGTATAAAATTGACGGTCTTTTACGTAACCTTCATACACCTTTAAGGCTGTCTCCATACATATGCGACCTCAACCCTACTGAACTTGCATGGGCAGGAGTAAAAAAATATATTGAGAAGGAACACCGGTGAACTTTCAATTAAAGATTTAAATAAAATAACATTAGAAGCGATTGACTCGTATCGTATGTTAAACATGTTCGTTCTATTGAAGATAAATACTGGAAAGTAGATGGCAAAATTGAAATGGTTATTGATGATTTAGTTATCACACTGGTATCTTCAAGTAGTGACGACTAAACCTCATCATTTTTAGAGGAAGACAACGATTTAGAAGGAATCGAACCATTAGAATCACAGCCGGCAACCTCGAAAATGGCTTAGTTTTTTTTCATATATTTTGTAAAATTGTTCATAAAGTAGCTGTCAATAAACTGCTTCAAAATAATTAATTTTCTGTTCAATACCGGGTGTCAAAAAATCTCTAATATTGCAATTAATATTTGAAAAACTAGAGAACTCATATTTTTCCAAAATTAACACATCAATGTAGTTATAGTAGGGGAGGCAGCACTGATTCCAGTGACCAAGATTTATCAAAATTTTAACTTATTCAGTTCGACTTTGGGCTATTCGGGTATGCCAAAAGTGACCGTTTGTCTCCGTCTGTAATATTACTTTGTACAGGGGGCGTCATTGTGAAGTAGTATACAAGGCGTTTCCTAATTGCGTGCTAATGTTAAAGAGGGGAGATTCTTGGACCTTTTTAAGAAAAAAGTTTAATATGAACCTAAAAGTTTTAACTTTGGAGATACAGGGTTTTAAAAAAACATTTTTTTTAAATCCTAATTCTGATGCTATTATAGATAAATAACTGTGTGAAATTTGATACACGTCTTTTATGCATAAAAGGGCATTTTTTATTAACAATCAATTTTTGAAATTTCTACCAGTGGCGTGCATATGTAATTAACCTGGGTAAATCCATATGCTCCTTAATGTATAGAAGACGTGTATCAAATTTCATGCAGTTATCTACAATAGCATCAGAATTGGGATGAAAAAAAAAATGTTTTCTTTTTAAACTTTATCATCCTGTATCTCAAAAGTTAAGACTTTTAGGACATAAAAACACCCCCTTTAACATCAGCACGCAATTAGGAAACGCCCTGTATAGTACTTCACGATGACGGCCACTTTTGGCATACCCGAGTAGCCCAAAGTCGAACTTCATAAATTAAAATTTTGATAAATCTCGTTCACTGGATCTGATGCTGGATGTCATTGTAAAATCTGAACTTGTAAATCGTGTATCACTATACTGGGTGGTCAAAAAATAGTGGACGTAGGCAGTAGCCCGGGAACCGTTAATGACAGAACTCAAGAAAAAATATATTTATAGGTAAATCGATCAAGAAAAATCAAAATTAAATCATTTTAAAATTCGAAATTTAAAGTTCGCCGTTTTTGCAACACAAAGAGATATAGAAGTGCGGTACACTAAAGAAAACAGACAAATATAGATAAAGGTTCATTAAGCGTAGTTACATTTTTTAATTATCTGAAGCACGTATAGTCAAAAAGGAGTGCCATATTATTTAAAGAACGACGGGACACCACTGGTTTAAAGAGATTTCTTGGCCGACCTTCCTAAACCAATTGACTCCGCCCGGTTTTCTTTCGTGTCCCGCACTTTACATTTTAATTCGCTATACTTAATACTATTTTTTATATAAATGGCAGCCCACCCTCCACGCGAGTCACGACAAGAATGAACTGCTAGCTCTATATATATATTCAGATTAACTACACGTCATCTTTGGATATATTTGTGCAGAATATATCAACATTAATAACACTAAAAGCATGGGAAAAGAATTTGACTGGTATTACACAAGTAGTGTTCCGAGAATTAAATATTTATAATTACAATCAACATAGTATTCTATTTCGAAATTTTAAAATATTAAGATAAAATATTGTACGTCTTTGTAATAAGTTGTCTTATAAATATTTCAGTATCCAATATCTGCAGGTGTTCATTGAATTAATTAATGCAAATATATATATATATAAATATATATATATATATATATATATATATATATATATATAATGTTTAAAATCAATATTGGATGCAAAATAGCAATTCATAAAAATGACTGATTTATTTGACGATATGCGTAATACTTATTCCAATGAAAAATCGCACAGGTGTTTGCTTTTAACCTTTTATATAAACATACATTTGTATCAAAATTTGCAATTTTTTAACATAAAAATATTGAAATATATAGAGCTGATATTTTGTGAGTTAATTTAAAAATATGTACATACTCAAAATTCAACTTGCCGGTTAATTTAAGCCCCGAAAATTTTATTTTCCATGGAAGTTGAATTGCAAAGTTAAATAAAAATAAAATTTTTGACTGAGGAATTGCCAGTTATTTTATTTTAACCAATTCTTTCATCTTTAAGAGTTTCTGTGTACAGGGTGTTCTTAAATGTCGAGCAATATTAAAGGAGGTGATTCCTTGGATCATTCTAAGAAAAAAATATAAACATGAACCCAGAAATGCTATATCTTCGAGATACCGGGTGTAAGTTTAAAAATAAATTACGATATTTTTAGTTAGTAATTCCATAACAGTAAAATTAGTTTTGGCATAGATATTTAAAAGCTACGCGAAGCTAGCTAGTATCAAACAGTTGTCATCTCAACCATGAGCGTAGGTGTGACTAACCATTCTTGCTTTTCTAAAATAAAAAAATAGTACTTCACCGATTTAAAAAAATACTACCTTTATCTTTTAGGGCAAGTAAAAATACACAAAAAAGCATCTTAGTATTGTGTGATACAAGTTGTTTTGGAAACAAAATTCATTTTGATGTACGCCTTCGGCAGGCTTACTACCTGCTCTGGTCCAGTTTTAGTTGGAGTTGGAATTATTCAAAAGAGATACATGGTGTTAATTAAGTTAAACAAAACAATAAGAGCTGTTTTATTAAGTTTTGGCATAACCTCATAGGTATTTGAAGGCTAAATTTTGACAGTATCAAACAATTTTTTTTCCTAGCCATGAGCGTAGGTAACTCTCTCTGTTTTTGAATAAAAAATGGTACGCCACTCTTTTTTGTAAAAATTTTCTGGTTTTAGTATTTAGGACGAATTAAAATCCGCAAAAGTGTCTTCTGGTATTTAGTGATACTGTAATGGAATAACTAAAAAGAATCATATCTGAAAAATACGGTTTTTGCGGACACATGGGTTTTTGACAATTTTCTCGGTTGTTTTTAAAGATAAAAGTATCGAACCTAGGATATTTATAATCGGTTAATTAATTAATGAAATAATAATATACGTATGTATATGTTCTAACTTTCTAATGATTTTTAGTTTGCCAGGAAAAATCCAAACTTAAAAACTATTTTGTTTTATACCTTTTGTTATTATAAATACTATAAAAAGTTAACAAAAAAATAAACATTTAAAGGTCTCTAAAATATGGAATAAATTCATTTTGGTAATAATTTCGGTAATATCTTCGATTAAAAAAGAGATATCGGATTGGGGTTTCACTGACTTGTTCGATTTTTAGTCTTGTTTTAATATATGTGAAAATAAATGTATCATTATACTTAAAAAACGTTATGCTAAAGATAACCCTCTAACGACCGCGGCAAAAACTAGAAAGACGTAATTTATAAAGGAAATTACAAAGCAACGAGGGATCTAAATTCGCTAAATTTCACTAATATGAACCGAAATTATCAGTTTATAAATTGGAGAGAATTGAATGTTCACTACCACTTTATTTGAAGAACTAGAACACTAAATGTTTAAGCAAAATTACTTATATTCTTTTGTGGATTATGTTGCTGATATTTTACATACACCCTAACTGCATAAATTAGGCCTAGTTTCACAATGTGTGGTAACCATTGGGTTACTTACTGTGCTTTCTATAGTTGAGAACGAGAACACTTTTTATAGGTACCAATTAGTGTTAAACCCTACTGGTCTTCCTGAGAACTTGAAAATAATTTCCAGCCATTTCTCTTAGCTGCTTTTACTATTTTTTTTCTTAACGCTCTACTACAACCGGTTTCTGAGATATAGCTGACCTTCTTTCTTAGTTGCCCACTACCATCATGTTCAGCGCGATTACACATATTGTCCTTGTTTATTTTTATTACTGCATAAAAAATATTTTTTAAATGGACCCGCCGTCTTCTGCCAGCAATCCTATTCACACCTATGCTCACAATAGCACACTCCACTCCAGTATACACTTTCCCAAACCTGTCTTCAAGACTGAAATTGGTGATAGGCGTAGTGTAATGACTATCCCTAACCGAGGACCTTATTAAAATCGTCGAATGGGGAGCAAAGAACCTTGTCCAGTTTAACGCCACAAATTATCTCCCAGTACCTCATCCATTCAAATGAATAACACACGGTAACAAAATGAAAACAAAAATTTGGTGTCGGAAATCTAACATCTGATTTTAGATGTTTTTAATGTGCTGATTCCAAAAATGCCACCAGATTTTTTCTATCAGCTCTAGTTTTTGAGATACATGTTACAGGTTAAATGATATTTTTTTCTGATAAGAGACCACAAATAAAGAGATTAATATGTACTTAATGTCAAAATAGAAAAAAAGAAAAAAAAAAATAGAATCTAATTAACCAAATGGATACCTGGAATTGTCCCTGACCCAATGTGCCTATACTAGGAACTACTCAATACACTGCTCTTAATTACTTTTATACCTATAATTGCCTATGACCTGATCCTTCTATACCTTCTTGGCTGTACTCGATTTAGTATATTACTGAGTTTTCCCAAGTAAAGTTGTGCTATCATTTTGTGTACATTTTGGTCGTTTTGTAGTATCAAGACACTAAACTGAAACAATGGCATCTACAAGCAGATGTACCTGTGTAAATCCTCTCGTTTTTTGTTATGTGTGTGGTGAATACACTTTAAAAGAGAGCAGAAAAACGATTTCTGACTTTGAGAAAAGAGCTTATCTTGCCTATTTTGGCGTTCATTTAGAAGATCAAGATAAATCTTGGGCCCCACATTTCATATGTAAAACATTTGTTGACCATTTGCGACAGTGGACAACTGGAAAGAGGAAGTGCCTAAAGTTTGGTGTACCAATGGTTTGGAGAGAACCGCGAAACCATCATGACGACTACTATTTTTGTCTCGTTAATATTAAAGGCATAAATAGAAACAATAGACACAAATGGACATATCCTGATCTAGATTCTGCAAGAAGGCCTGTAGCGCATTCGGAAGAAATACCCGTTCCATAATTCAGCAGTCTACCCGAACTGACAGAAGATGATACAGAAAAATCAACGTCTGACGAAGTTCAAAGAATTCAATCAAAAAACGACAGCGAATTTGAAGCAGATTTAGCAACTCCGCAGTGCTTCAATCAAGAAGAACTAAACGATCTTATAAGAGACATGAATCTCTCAAAGGAATCCGCTGAATTACTTGCATCCAGATTAAAAGAAAAAAATCTACTTTGTCCAGGTACTAGTATTACATTTTATCGTAAAAGAGATAAGGATCTGCTGCCTTTTTCGCTCAGGAAAATGACTTCGTATTCTGTAACAATATAAAAGGGCTCTTAGAAAAAATGGGTTTGCCTGAATACACTCCAGATGATTGGCGCCTTTTTATTGACAGTTCAAAACGTAGTTTAAAATGTGTTTTTTTACATAACGGTAACAAATATGGCTCAATTCCTATTGGTCATTCTACTACCATGAAGGAAGAATTTGAAACAATTGCATTAGTTTTGAGAAAAGTTAAATACGAAGAACATCAGTGGGCAATTTGTGTTGATTTAAAAATGGTTAACTTTCTCCTTGGACAGCAGAGTGGTTATACAAAATATCCTTGTTTTTTGTGCCTTTGGGACAGCAGAGCTAAAAATGAGCACTGGGTTAACAAAAACTTGCCTTCAAGAGATGTCATGATTCAAGGAAAACAAAACGTGATCAACGAACCTTTGGTTTCAAGAGAAAAAATCTTACTTTCGCCTTTGCATATCAAGCTAGGCCTAATGAAGCAATTTGTGAAGGCTTTAAATCGAGATGGAAATTGTTTTGGGTATTTGTCACGTGACTTTCCTGGCATTAGCCCGGAAAAACTAAAAGCTGGTATATTTGATGGTCCTCAAATAAGGCAACTTTTAAAGATCCAAAATTCACCACATCAATGAACGAGACTGAATCTAAAGCTTATTGTTCATTTGTTCAAGTAGTACAAAATTTTCTTGGCAATCATAAAGCAGAGAATTACGTAGAATTAGTGGAAACTATGCTTTCAAATTTTAATATTCTCGGCTGTAACATGAGTATAAAAGTTCACTACCTCCACAGCGACCTAGATCGTTTTCCAGAAAACGTAGGTGATTGTAGTAAAGAACAGGGGGAAAGATTCCATCAGGATATTAAAACTATGGAAGATCGTTATCAAGGACAATGGGATAGCCACATGATGGCGGACTACTGCTGGAGCCTTCGAGCGAGACTGCCCTAGTAAACTCCATTCTAGAAAGTCGTATAAAAGAAAATTTTTATGTGATTAGTGGCTAATGTAATTATGTAGATTAAGTTTTTGCAATAAATATTTAAATCCATGTGTCTTTGTTTTTTAAACGGCAATAGTAATATTATATATTATAACAGTTATAACGTAAAATATATATACACTTAAAAAAAAAAACTAGATCTGATAGACAAAATCTGAGAACTTTTTTACATTCTGCATCCAAAAATTACCCAGGAACAGTTAAAAAATCGCAGGCACCAACATGTGTGTTGGCCTGTGTAATCAAATGATTGAAGCCAAAGATTCCTTTAACCTAGTCGGTATCACTTTTCAGAACGATCTTCGCTGGCAATATTCAAATAATGTACAGTGTTTTTCTTTAAAAACAAAATATTACCTTTTTGATCTAACCCGTTTTATTTTTTTGTAGTGGCAAAAATAAGTAGGTTAAGGAAGGTGCACAAAAGGCGTGATTATCCTGTTCAAGCCCAAAACACTTCGTATAGAGGAATGTAATATCCTCCAACTTTTGGGGAAGGGTACGCAGTTCAAAAAGGAATGTCGCCGTATAAATATAGCCCCTCTAGGGGTCTTAGCTTTCGGTTAATAGGCTTTGTGAAGGCTTTAAAGTTGGATTAGATTACATGTTAGTTGCGTTCTGCGAGACCTTACCCAGTTCCAGGCTATTTTATTTGACAGTCTCTCAGTTATCGGCAGGAATAAAGGCCCTAAACTTTATGAAGGTACAGGCTCACCGAACTTCAGTTAAACCAATTAAAAATTACGGATGGCACTGAGATGAAAACGTCTTTCAAGTCCGAAATTAAATTAGGAAACTTAAAAGCCTGATCCAGGCTGCTTTTTATATGATATAAAATCATATTAGCGCAGAAACTGAATCAAATTGCTTTGACAGCAGGGACATAAAAAACAAATTGCTTTGACAACAGTGAATATAAAATTTCGAAAAATGGCATATTTAAATAACGCACTAAATACTTCTTATTTGTGCAAAACATTTATTTCCGTTTTAAGTTAGTTTGAATTTTTTATGTCCCTTTTTTCATTTGTCGACCGTTTTTTTTTTAGTTAATAGAATCCTCTCCGAATTCAAAATTATCTAAATCACATTGGGATCAGTCTATCTCTGAAACGTAAGGATTACTTAGTACAGGACTAAATGAGTTAAAATAATCATCAATCTTGATTTTAATATTCGTCAAAACACGTTGGCCGATAAATGGAATGTTCAGCGGGCCTACGGCTCTAGCATAAAAAAATTCGAAAATGAGGATGGTTTTAGGGTCATTTAGTCATTCATTTCAATTTCCATGGGCTTAATTACTCCGTCGAAAGGGCCGTTTAGGGCGTTCTGGCTGATCCGTTTGTCCGGCGCGAAAATGAATAATGAACGTTGAATTGGCTGATGGATTTCCTTTTGTAAATGAACGTAGGGATTTAATTTTAACCTTACACATCATATTATCTAACCTTGTTTGAGGAACTTAAAAACGCAATTTCTGAATATTGAATTCAGGGATCGTAATTTTTTTATTTTTAATAAGGCTCAATAAAACCATATTTGTCTTAAACGTAAAACATAGAACAATGAACATGCAAAAGTAATAGAATTTTTATAATCTTTAAATAACGTTTACTTTTCTTGAAAATTCCAGTTTCGAATCGTTTATCGAACAAAGTTCTAGAGTAGTCCAGGTCGCAGTCATTTTATGAAAATTAGCAAGCGGGCCATCTTTTTGTAAGTTATAGGTTTTGAGTGCTCTCATTTCATTTGTTTGCGAATGTTTCCAACATATTGTATATAGAGCAATAATTGGCAGGATCAATAACGGTTATGATACTGGTGGGTTTGATCAGAGGTACGATAGCGTAGTTGTTTAGGGCAATGGACTAGAGATCCAGAGGTGCGTGTTCGATCCCCGCTCGTATCCTAACTTTTGCTGTTGATTAAATATTTCTAAAAATAAACAGTGCAAAATACAATAATAACCGTTGCTTCTTCTGTTTATACCCACAAATTACGCGGTTCGCCGGCTTAACTTTGAAATATTTTTTTTAAATGAAAGAAAACAAAATCATTTAGATATTAGGTTTGTATTAAGTAAGCATTCCAAAAATAATAATTTTTTTTTGCTAGGAGGCTAATATAAAAAGCAAAGGTCATGATATATGAGCTAAATCAATCGAAATCTAGGATCTGTTTTCTACCACTGACATCTGAAAATGTGAACGCCTGTGGGCATCTGCAATACTTCCACCAAAAATCAGTATTTTTTTTTATTTAAAAATGAATTTGAGATGGGAAATCGGTTGCTACAATATGTGATAATTAGTTTTTGCCTGCAATCTGGGGATATTCGGTAGCGCAATAGCACAATGGGGCATCTGCTAAAGCGTTCTCCGCGTGATCTATTTTTACTTAGTTTTTAGGTTGATTTATTTTCTCCACGTAGACAAAAGAGGATTCTTGGTATAATGAATGGAAAGATCGTTAATGCCTCTTTGATTTCATTTATCAAACACTCGGAGTAAATATTCTCAGGAACAGAAAGATGCATTAAAAGAAAAACTTGAACTTAAATTGGAAAAGTTCTAGTAAAAACTCAATAAAAAGTAGATAATTCAAGCTTTTCAGTAAAACTAAATGTGAAGCGATATCATAAGTTCTGAGGTTTTTATTTGCCGTTGATCATTAGATTTTCAAAGGTCCTCTAAGGAGGTGCATAAGGATAAAGTGAATAAACAATTAATTATTTTTAAAAAGACTACTTAATCTGTAAAACCGTAAAACTGAAACAAGTTTCAAACGTTTTTTTTTCCACATTTTAGAAAGTTTACAGGTAAAAACTAACTATCATATAATTTAGCGACGGGTTTCCCCTTTCAAATTATTTTTTTAAACATAAAAAATGATTTTCTTTTGACAGGAGGTGAAGGTGGGAGAAAGTGAACTTTAGTTTAAAAGGACCATTTTTGTTCAGGATATCAATATCTTTTTACATTTACATAATAATTGTTTTGTTTTAAATATTTTGTCAGATATAAATAATAAAATAATACATTTTTGCATTTTTTTAACTTGTGGAGAGTTTAGCAAAATAAACGGAAGCTTTCACGGCTGTGGTCAACAGGCAACCCGCACATTTTTTTTTTAAATAGCACGAAAACATTCTATACATGAAAATCTTTATTATCCGTTAATTAATTATAGATAATTGAAGTTTTGCGGCATGCGGCATGACGTGCTTTTGCTATACCTTACTCGTGATCGTCGTCGTCGTGGTAAACTTTTTTTACCTTTAAGTGGTAATATCTCAAATACTGTTAGGAATAAATAAATAATTGACATGATTTTGGTCCAGTCTTGGGGCTTTTGAACGATAAAAAACTATTGTGCTATTTTCGGTTTGGGAGATATGGACGATAAGGTGATGTTGCAAAACAATTACTCTGTGATACACTGTTTAACTGATAACTGTCGAAAAAACTAACCGATTTCGCTGATATTTTCAGAAAGCGTTCTTCTTTATAGTCTCCCGAATTCTATTTAAATGGGCGGGATTAAAGGTTGGGAAATAATTTTTTTAAGTCGAAAAATAGGGAAACGTTGACGCTCTCTAACCCGGTTAAACAGTTGCTCTGTTCGGCAACAGCAAATATTATTCTGAAAAAATTAAATGTTTTGTTGTTTAAAACGTGTAAAGAATAAAACATGTACACACCATTAACTAAAGAACGGCTATAGCACGGTATGACGTTATAGCCAATTTGTATGTATAATTGCATTCAATTTAGTTTCCAGATAGAAAAAAAAACCTATTGTTTGTAAGATAGGTATTTTTTAGAGTTTTAGTATTGAATTACGCACGTTTTTGGCGAACTAGTATCATTTGCAAGTTTCCTATTAAGAAATCATAGTTCTTGGGATTAGACCGTGTTAATCTGGAATCACTCTTTTGGCCTTATATAATAATAATAATAATAATAATAATAATATCTTTATTTCCAACAAAATCATTTTTTACAATGGCAAAGAAACGTCAACAAAAAAGTGGATTACGACTTGCATACCAATGTATATAAATTATTTTAATATTAGACACAAAAATTTACAGATTGAAATATTTTTTAAAAATTTACAGATTAAAATTTTTAACAAAATTACAAATGACACTAAGATCTCTATACTTATCTTAAACTTAAAATATTGTAAATACAATAAAATAAAATAGATACAATAAAAAAACTTTTGGCAATGGTAATTAAAATTCAAATTTAAATGAATAAAAGCACTTACTCTGCAAGTACCTTATCACAGCCTTGCGGAACATATTAGTACTTGCAGTACTTGATATATTGTTTGGTAGTGACTTAAAAGCTTTTATAGCCTGATAGTAAGGGCCCCTTTCGAAAAAGGTTGAGTTGGGTGAGGGTACACTAAGACCATGTCTGTTTCTAGTTACAACCGTCATCGATTCAGAATAAAAATCTATGTTGGTATAGAATAGATGAGGATTTTTTTTTACAAACATTACCAGTGCCAAGAAATATAGTGATGGTACTGTTAAAATACCCAGACTACTAAAATGAGGTTTACAAGATGTTTGAGGATGCAATCTGAGAATACATCTGATGATACGCTTTTGTGTTTTAAATATATTATTAGCATATTTTGAGGAACCTCAAAATACAATACCATAGCTTATGATGGGTTGCACGCAGGCGAAATAGAAAATGCGAATACTCTCTATGAAGAGTGAATTTCTAATTCTGCGTATTAAAGCGTAAAAGCTATTCAACCTAGATTGAAGAGCCTGGGTATGAACCTCCCAACTCAAAGTCGGATCAATGATGACCCCCAGAAACTTGATGCTGTTAAGTTCAGGGATAGATTTACCGTTCAGTTTAACATATAAAGAGTAGCTTTTTAATGATGTTTTTTCAAATGTTAGTAGACCAGTCTTGTCGGCGTTTAAAGTTAGGCAATTACTCAGGCACCATCTCTGCATTTGCTCCGCTGCACTCGAACATCCCCCAGACAACTCCGCCACGGACCCATATCCCAGCATTACGGATGAGTCATCTGCATACTGACACACCAGTCCCGAGGGAAATCCATCCTTGAGGCTGTTCGCATACAGCAAAAACAAAATGGGACCCAATATTGAGCCTTGAGGGACACCTTGCCTCATTTCAATAGCCTTTGAGAAATATTGCTTGCCATCCTCCCTATTATACGATGCATCTTCAGGGATCTTTAGGCCGGCTATTTATACCCGATCTGAGTTCATCGAACCATGACCTGGTGTAACGGTCGGTTTCCATGTATGATGTAAACTGTAGCCCGTATCTGAATTAAAATTATTAAGATGCTCTAATTTTCCGTGTATAAAATCCCGACATCGACGCAAGAACTTTGCCTTCTTAAACATTTATGATTTGTCCATTGGAATGTTGGTGTTCGGATACAGCAGATTATACAATTAGTTTCTTTCTAATACATCGTTCATGTTCCTTAAGCATAGTGGGTATATATCGTCCAGTTTCTCCAAAAAAGATATCACCACAAGAACAAGCAATTGCATATACTCCTTCCGTTTGTAAAGGAATAATATCTTTTGGCAATCGCAAATATTGTCTAATTTTCTTGTGTGTATTTAAGATTGTACGTCGATCGACGAAGTAACCTTGCAATCTTGTCTGTAGTTCTGTGTATAAATGGAAGAATAGGATTATTATCTTTTCTAATTGACAGTCTAATATCCTCAGTGCAGTACAATATCCATTTCTTCTTAAAGCTTGAGTCAGTTTCTGAGTTTCCGACTGTAAAGAATTTTGTGAAATGTGAATTTGTATTTAGGTATCTATTCGTATGTGTTGGTTTTTCTATATACAAGGTGACGTATGGAACCATCCCCTTTCCTTTGTACAAGAACATCTAGAAAGGGAATTGTGCCTTGTGATTCATTTTCCATTGTAAATTTTATATTAGGGTGTTGCTGATTCAGATGATCACGAGACACGGGTAGATTTTGTGGACAATGAAGCCATAAGTATCGTCTATATTTCTGAACCCCGCTTTTCGATGCGACCTCTCCATAAAGCTGAAGATATTGGCTACCACAGGTGACAGCGGAAATCTTATGTCCAAAGTTCTACATTGAAACTGACTAAGCTGTCTTTTGGATCTAATTGGATTGCTTTTAATTTATCTACGAAATGTAGAGTTTCTAATATATGAATGTATTTTTCCTGTAAAATTAATAAGAATATTTGAAAGATATTTACCGATTTTGTAAAAGGGCGATCCAACTAAACTAACGTTAGGTCGAAGTGGTACATTACCTTTGTGTATTTTAGGTAGTCCGTAGAACCGCATGATACTTGAACTACTTGGACCTAACGTCTTTTCTTCTGTTTACAGATGCGTTTGAGGTTGATTATCCGTCTCTCGATTTTGTTTGTATTATCTATTTGTATTACTCTATAGGTGCTGACGTCCAACATAATCTTCAACACACATAAGAAAATTGGACAATGTTTGCGATCGCCAAAGAACATGATTATTTTACAAACGGAAGGAGTATATGCCATTTCTGGTATGACGTCTATATTGGAGAAACTGGACGATCCATACCCAGTAGGCATAAGAAACATGAACGATGTATTAGAAAGAAACAAATTGTACAGTCTGCTGTATCTGAACACCAACATTTCGCTGGAATTATCATAAATGTAAAAGAAGTTAAAGTTCTTGTGTCATAATTCTATAAATGGAAAATTAGAGAATGTATCGAAATTTATAAGCATTCTAATAATTTTAATAGGGAATTTGGATACAGTCTACATCATGGGGAAAGTGGTAGTTACACCGGATAACGGATCGGTGAACACAGCCCGGGCATAAACAGCCAGTCTAAATCTCTCCGAGTTCATTCAGTGTTCCGATCTCGTGAAGATCTCTGAAGATGCTTCGTGCAATCAGAGGCGAAACATCAGAAAGTGACTCCATTTTGAGACGGTCTAATTCCAAGAGCCATGATTTCTTAGATGTACAGTAATGTTAACTTTGGCTAGTTGAAAATAGCTCCAACAAAAAATGGTGTTCTTCCTTGCTTTTAGGTTTGACCCCTCTGATGCTGGACTAGACTGTTTTTTTCGAGTACTGTACAGTTTCAAGTAAAAAAAAAGCATTTGCATTACTACGACCCTGTCGGCATGCGTTTTCCCACAAATTTCTTAATGAAGTGTACGATGAAGAAAAGTATCAGACAGTTCATGTTGTCTCCCTTTGGATGGATGGTCGAGAGTGCTTATAATGAATCAATGATTTGTGATACAGGAACTACTGCTCCTTTTTAGTAGACACAGTCGGCACGTCTGTAACTCCTCATACATCTGAATATTACCAAAATTTGCAGTAAATCTAATTAAAAAACTGGAGACCGAAAATAATTTACTATTAAATAGTTTTGTGACAGATAATACATAATATGAATGCAGATCCTTAGCTTGATGTGTTAAGATTTGGAAATTACGGATTTTACGAATCAGGTAGCATTGTATTGCTGCCAGGCCTAAAACGTATAGATCTCTACCTATAAGGTAAAACTTGTTCTGTTTCACCTTTCCTGTTCTGTTTTGGACAAGCAATTATAACTCATGTCCTATAATCTATAAAATGTATGAAGCAATCTATTTATCAGATCATTACTATGACATTTTTCAAGATGTTATGAATTGCTAGATAATATTCTTTGGTTAAATTAAATAATAAATGTTTCCATCAGAAGGTAACTTCTGCTCATAGTACCCAAATAATAGATATTTCTTTAGATTTTTTTTGGCTTTTTTTTTTGAAAGACCAAATTGTGAAACATCAAATTTCAAACCGTAGAAATACTCGAAGTCAGCATTCTCGCATATTTAAAAAATAATTAATAATGTTTTCTTATTCAGTAAATTATTGAGCCTATGTTGGAATTTTCCCCTGATACCAGTTTTCTTGATTTCCACTCATCTGGCTTCTTTCCGCTGCAGAATTAATTTGTCATTTTAGGGTATGAAGGGCATTTCTGGCGCCCTGTTTATTAAATCAGGAGGCATAAAGACAAGGAAATGAAGCCTATTACAGAAATCCCGGCTTAAAGGCTTTAATCATGAAATTCTCCCCAGTGGGCATACAGAATTTATATGCGGAAAAATTGATATACAGGATAATTCAGAAATATTAGAAAATTAATGGCTAATAGTAAAAAAATGGAGAAAAAGTTATACGAACATTTAGAGTATGTCGGCAGTAACTTTATTATTTCAAATTTTGAAAAACATTAAATTAATGAATCTCATAGAGGAAGTTGACGCATGAACCGGCTGAGGTTAACCCTTAAGCTCCTTGGAGTCCGTTGTGCTACTTCCCATGAGAAGCCTCAAATAAAGAGCCCACTTCTTTTAAAGAAGCTCGGGTTTCACCGAGCAAAGCAGTCTGGGGTGTTTATTTGTTTACCAAATGTTCTTTAATTTTATAATCTTGCTGTAAGGATCGTTACCAAGTTCCAGCCAGTGTTCAATTCAGAACCCGGTAATGGTTGTTCTTAGTTTAATTTGAGAAACCTGAAAAAATTTTTACTTCTAATACTATAATTGTTTAACAGTATAATTCCTAATCCTGATGTTGACACTTGATTCTTTTTAGAGCACTTTGAGACGCAGTGAAAGCAGTAACTACAGTCTTCTTCATTCAGTTGATCCGCTTCTTCGTTGCCCCTCGATTGTCTTTTCTCCTTTAAAAATATGATTTTAATGCGAATAAATGATGAATGCAACCACTGCTGTACATTATATCAGGAATATTTTTTGTTGTTACATACTTTTCGCAGGGTTAAGACCAAATGCGCTGAAAAACCAAGAAGATTCAATTTTTTTTGGAAAATATATATTATTTAATAGAAAATATAATTTTCATAACTGTTTTTGCACAAAAATATGCAGAACAAAGAAATATTGATTGGTGCCCTTAGGACAGCTACGGGGTCGTGAATCTACAGGACACACTCCTTTAAATTCAAAGGTTAAACTATGTTAGCCCAGCGTGATTACAGTAACAAAAATTAAGCCATTTTACTTAAGGCGGGCACTCTCCTATATGTAGCTAGGACTAGAGTCAGATCTCATTTGGAACGACCTCCATGTTTAGGAGTCTAGGGTAGGTTGACTTTTGCACGTTTTCCTGTTGTTTTCGTGTATTATTATTATAAGTAAGCATTGTTCTTATCACCGTTGTGTAAAGCAAATTATTTACGGGGATATAGGCCTAAAGTTGAAAAGGTAGTTGACTATATCTGATCCAATGAAAGCTCATATTATTACCAGTGAAGTTAATATACTCAAAATAGATGTTTTAAAAGTTTACACATTCAACCTGGTAGAATGCGTAAACAGTTAATGTCATAGTAAAAACTTGTGAGATTTCTCGAAAATTTAACCCTTATACTTGATAAGATTCCAGCGAGACATGTGTTTTACATTGGGATTCTCCCAGTAAACAGAAAAAAATGCATTAGGCAAAACTCGATACCTTGGCGGAAAATTCTGTGGAACGTATTAAATATATTTCTTATTTAATACATTCAGATAGTTTGAAGGGAACCTTAGAAGGAAAATGACAGCACTCTTGGAAACAAAGATATTTTCCTTCTGCACGACAACTACAAAGTGCATAAGTGCAAAGATTATGAAAAAATATAGATTCACTAAACATGTACATCCAACTTACAGCCCAGATTTAATACTTTAGTATTATTTTTGTTTAAGAATCTAAAAAAACCTAAGATGAAGAAAATCCCTAATAATGCTAGGAATAAATATTTTAAGTATTTGCTAAAAGATCTTCTGGGAGACTGCAAGAGTTAGAATAAAATTGGGATAAATGTATATATGTATAAATATATGATAAATGCATAAAAATAATAAAAATATTTTGTTTTTTATTTTAGGTATTTTCTTTCATGACTAGGTAACATTTTATATATATGGTGGCTTACGAGTTTCTTTTAATAATATGTTGTTTTTATATAGAAAATCAATGATATAACCTATTTCATTAAAGGACCACGCACTAATTTAATGAAAAGGTGGTCAACCGTCTGAACAAAAATTAGCATTGATTGTCGTGAAAAAGTCGTTAGAGCGGTTTTCGAGATACAGGGTGTTACTTTGCTCAGGTCCCATATAAAGTGAAACCAAAATGACACATTTGGCTTATAGCACTTTCCAAAACAAGACACATTTTTATATGAACATAGATTCGGAAAAGCTTTATTTTCTAGATATAGGGCAAATCTCGTTTACATATAATCACCCTGTATATCAAGAACAAAGCATTTGCGGATCTATATTGAAAAAGCTTATTTTGTGTGATTCTGTTTTCTTATGTATTTTATTATGGGATCTGATTTTGTCGCCACACACACTTTTGCTTAGACGCACGAGAATAACATAGGTACTAAAATATATAAAGGATATGATTGAAACCACTTTGATGCTTGGCCCTTTCATTTCACACTGGAAATACTACCTTCCATTACGACGTACGTACAGGGGTTTTTGTCATATTTGTCCACCAACTACAAACTTTATTATAAGTGATGGAAAAAATTGTCAATAAAAAACAAATGCGCATCGCAGAGCTTCTTAATAAAACACCATGTATATTTGCTGCTAGAACAAAAAAATCTTTTTCTCCTGATTTTAAAAATATATATGAGCTATTTTTGAAATATTTCGGTTTAAAATATTGGGATCTTGAAAATATAGAAGGGTTTGTTATAAAGTGTATTAGGTGCATTTTATGCATTTTCTACGTATCATTCACGATTTCCGATGCACTTCGTAATATTTTCTTTGGTCTTGTTAAGAATTGCGTTTGAAAATAAAATCTGGATGATCTGTGTTGTCATGTCTCTGTTCATTATATTGCCTCACCACTATTATATTTCCCCATAGAAAAATATCAAACGGATTTAAGTCAGGGCTATTAGCTGACCATCTAACTATTCTTTGTTTACCTATCCGACAATAGTATCTATTATTTAGATATTCAGTAACCTAAATGATATTATGTGGTAGTGCACCATCTTGTTGCCAAATAAGATCATCGTATTGACGATGTTGAATATTTTCCAAATAGTTTCTAAATATCGTCAACCCGTTAGATATCCATCAAAAACTTTTGAAATCAGGAGAAAAAGATTTTTTTGTTCAAGCAGAAAATAAATATATCTGGCGTTCTCTTAAGAAAAATTGTTATTCAGCCTTGCGACGCGTATTTGTTCTTCGACAAGTCTAATAAAGATAATAAGAGGAAATTTATGAAACTTTTGTATTTAAAGTTTCTATTTACAGTAGAAGTCTGTAGGTAGGTGCACAAATATAAAAATACCACTGTACATTTTATTTCGCATTTTAATTCGATAAAAAGCATTTTTTATGGCCCAATGTTAATGGTGTTAAAAATGTGATTACGGGTGTAATGTTTAATATCAACATCTGGGTTGGCATATTGCGGCTGTTTACGAAACGCTTACGTAGATTGATGTTTATACATATTATAGTATTAAATCACTGATTTATGTGCGTATAGGGTTTTTAGGCTGAAATAAGTAGACATACAGTATACAGTACGCATGTATGGAATTGTAACGATCAGTTCTGGTGTTAGTTTAATTACAATATTATTTTTATTGTCTATATTACATAAAGCTTCTAAAATATATAAATTTTGCTTAAAAACAAGAAAGTAGTAAAGCCAACTTTTTAATTACTTCCTTACGTGTCAGTACTGTAAAATGGCCGATATTGATATGCAGGTGAAAGTTGTATGGAACATTTTCAATTTAAAGTTGATATGCTACACGATTTTTACATATCTATTAGTGATGTATTTGACCGATGAGGGCTTTAAGAAAATATGTAGTTCTAATGATCTTTTTTATTGAGTCTAAGGTATTATTTTTAAACTTTAATTTTAATGGGTAATTTATGGAATATAAGGTAATAAACTCGGTGCTAAGTCCATTAATAAGGAATATTAAGCAATTTGCTGTCAAAATATATCATAATTTTTGACGACTAAAAGTGGTCCTTCTTCACTGTTATATATGAATGTACCTAGAAAGTTTCTGGAGGTTTGTAAAAGCTTACACCAGAACAACTTCGCAAGTGTACTACATAATGGCATACCAACAGAACCTTTCCTGACAAAAACCGGTGTCCGCCAGGGGTGCGTGCTGGCGCCAATTCTCTTCAATATCTTTGTTACAGCTTTATCTATGATGGTGGACAGCAGACTGCGCACTAGAGGCCTGGAACTGAGATACAGATTTGATGGGGGTCTGTTCAATCTAAATAGGTTAAGAATAAAAACCAGAACCAGGTTTGTGACGACTGAAGTTTCATCTCGGACTCTACAAAGAGCCTCCAAGACATCCTAGAAACATATTCTTGGGCATATAAAGCACTTGGGCTGAACAATATTAACAAAACGAAAATTATGTGCACTCCTGCAAATACACTCGAGTCAGCCATTATAATAAATAGCAATAATCTGGCAATTTGACAGACGGTATAGCTAAAAATCCACTTACTCGATTAACTTTAATTTTATTTAATTTTCCACAAAAATTACGTTTGATGTACGAAAATGAAGAAATGGGCCATGCTTCATTATCGTTGACAAAAAGAAGGATTCTTACCTATTCCTTAATGAGACAAATAGGTATTTTTACAAACTTCAAAGAAATAATCCTTCTCTACTTCACTATCTAAAATCAAACCATTAAGTTAGATAAGTTTAAAAGGAAGTTAGTTATTTATATATTATATATTATTAAACTTTAGTTTTAAGTTATATTTGCCTTATGTCACTATCATTTTGTGATTGTGACATTTGGAAAAATTATTTGTTCAGTTGTTGAAAATGTCATCTTAGACCTGTAACTGTCAAGTTAGACCTTGTCTAAAGTTAAACCTCTTTAGTGAATACGGGTGTTAGAGTTTTAAACTAAAATCAATGCTTTTAACGCGCTTTTATTGGTTTCCTATTCGTCTGATTGTATGTTTGTATGTCTGGTTCAAATCTTGTAATGGATTTTTCAGCACTTCCATTACCGATTATTTTGAAATTTGACATGCGTGCACTTTCGGATATAAAAAGTCCGAATATTTTTAGTCAACGTTTAGAAATCTAAAATGGCGGCACCAATACGGCCGACGAATTTTGTTACTTGTGCAGCTAAAACTGAAAATCAGTGCCTAGGAAAATTTAAAAGTGTCAGCATTTAAAAATTCAAAATAGCGGCGTCAAAATGACATTGTCAACAGGTCGTACGGATGATTTTAGCATCTGTGGGGATTATTTAAGAATGCGCAACAAAAATCAAAATGGTGGCGCCAATATAGCGAACGAATTTTGTCATTTGTACAGATTCGTCTGAAATATCAGTATCTAGAAGTATTTAAGCAGTTTCTTAGTAATATTTTTTTAACATTTCAATAAACCGCCATTTGGTTCAGCCATATTGGATTTTTACCAAAATGTTACCACGTCATCATATGACCTTTAATTTTTAACCAAAACTTGAAGTAAATAGGACAAGCATATGGACAGACATACAGACTAACCGACGGAACTGAGAAAACATGTTTTTTTTGTAACTAGAATACTTTCCTCTTGCGAGGAAAGTAAAAAAAACCGAGCGCTATTAGGTACGAATAGAATAGCCAATTGTCATATTTTTTTTTCCATGTTAATAGCTAAAATTTAAAAAATAAAAGATTTTTTTTAATTTCCTAAATCTTAAATTCTATCCAGTCTAGAACATGTTTACAAACACATTTTTACTTTTAATACCCAAAGAATCTTTAAATTCCTTTACCTGAAAACACCTATAAAAAAAATTGGCCCAACTCAAGTGAAAATTAAAAAAAGGCGCGAAATCATCCGAAACTTTATTATTTTCCCAGATTTCATCCAAAATCTAATGATTTTCGAAATCGCAGTACGTTTTTGTGAGCGTGAGACGCCCTTCGACTATTTTAATATAGTATAGGTATATTCTATAATTATTTTAATTCTCTGAGAGGAAAAACTATTGTAATCGGGAAAAAAATCACCTCAGAATCTTTTTTGTATTATTTTGCTTCTGAAAATTCTCACATGACCCCCGACGAAATAAACGTTCTATTATACTGAACCGGATTGGTCAATACGTCATGTGACCCAAAATAAGTGAATAAGGTGGAAGATCCATTAGACATGTCTCCTGGAAAAAAGGATCTTGCTGCTTACTTAGTGACTAAAAGAAAATTCCAAACTTAAACGGTCATTTTTATACAAACTCACATTGCCGCACCATAGTTAGGTCAACTAAAGCTCCTAGTTTCGCAATGTCCAAGATAAAGTAAATAAAACTTATGTATTAAATATTTAAAAAATTAATGTTTTTCTATTGTCACCGCACCTTTAAAACGCTGCTTCTTGAAGTAATGCAACATATAATTAGAAGATTTGAGCCATATCAACAAATACACAATAATACATTAAAACACATGCAGAACAAACAACTCACTCAATAACTGCATACATACATATATATATATATATATATATATATATATATATATATATTTATATATATATTTTTTGGAAAAGCCCACATTATTCCTAATAAATATAAAGGATAATGTATAGGGTGTCCCATTTAAAAAAATAAAGTAGGGTCCGACAACTTTCTGACTTAACCCCGTATACTTATCCTGAAACCGATACTGAATTCTACGGAACAAGTCATATTAGGAACAGTTTTTGCCTTTTTGATAAGTTATCAGATAGCTGGGATACGAAGAGTGCCAGAAAATGCAAAATTTTCAAAAACGTCCTGACTCTCATTAGCTAAAAGTGCTATCAAAATTCTGCTTGCGCCATCTTTTTTCATAAAAGTAGGACACTGTCGCGAACACCGCAACCTTCTATCTCTAAAAATAAAGGAAATACCCCGCAAAAGTACCGAAAATGGATACTCTATACGCAGGAAGTATTCTTAAGATTATCTTTTAGTTAAAGCTTGGTAACGACTAGAGATGCCCATACATATATCAAAACGTGTAGGCAGTAGAAACTTTCGTATGTTCAGGTACTAATGTAAATCAAAATGCAATCAAAATTGATAATGAAAATAGGTGAATACAAAATGATTTATTTGATAGAGGTTTAAATATAAAAATAACACAATCAACTCGAAGAAAAAAATTTTAACGTAAATTTAAAACTTTAATTCAGTTTGACTTTAATATAAATGGCAATTTAGAATTTATATTCCTTAAGATTGAGTCACGTAATATCAAAATTATTGTAGGAGATTTTTATAGACCCCCTAACACAAATATTAATAGTTATATTTCTGACTTTGATAATATTTTAAGTGACCTGATTCCAACATACGATATTTTTCTGTGTTTAGGACTTTAATGTAAACTTTTTTAACTTAAATAATCCAATTCTTAATACGTTCGAATCATATGGTCTCCTACAGATATTAGACGAACCTACCAGGGTGACTGAAATGTCAAGTACCCTTGATTGACCCATTTTTTTAAACAACACTGATATCTTAAACATAAACATATTTATTGAATCCTTGGACTGTATAAAATACAAGTATGGATCAAGTCACATATGGTTCCACTGCTTCTAAGCAATGAGATAGAAAATTTTTAAATGAGATATAAATTTTATACATTGACAAAGAGTACATAGAAGAATTATTAAAAGATACAAAGTGTAACATATATGCCTAAGATTCTAAATATTCATGAACACTATAAAAACATTGAGATATTAGATATACTTTGACAGATCTTTTAAACACATTTTCGTTAAGCACAAATTTATAATAATCTGGTAATTTAATGTATATTTTGGCTTCAATATAATAGATATTATTTTCGGCTACACTAAAAGAGTGAATAGAATACACAAGATCCAAACGGCCACGTGTTTCATAATTATGAAAGTAAGTGTTCTGACAGAATTTTTGAAAATTTTTCTTAACAAATAGAAGCTCCTCATAAAGGTACAACGAGGGTAGCGTTAGTATCCTGTATCGCCTAAATAGTGGTCTACTTGGGAGGACATGGCACGATCTCACGCGAAAATATCTCAGATCATAATCAAGTCTATGTTCAACTTATATTTAAATCCAATAAACCACCTCCTAAAATTATTAAATTTATATGCTTTAAAAACTTTAATAACCAACTTTTTCAACACAATTTGGTGAATTTACCTTGAAATAATTTTTTTAGAGAACGTAATCTGGCCAAGAAAATAATGCTTTTTCATAACTCCATTATCGGCCTGTTTGACAGGCAGGCATCCTTACGCCACTGTAGGGTCACTAAACCTAGGGTACCCCGGATAAGTGAAGACATTAAGCAACTTAAAAAAATAAGAAACAAAGCGGGGCAGAAATATAAAAAAACTAAGTCCGATCAAGACCGTAACGAATACGAAAGTATCAGAAATCGTGTAGTTTCGGCTACTAGCAGATGTAAAATGACTTATCTAACAAATATCTCAATGGATAATAACCCCGCGAGAACTTGGAAAACCCTAAGCGAAGAAATTAATAAACATTTTGCGTCTTTCTTTCAAAACGTATCAAACGATTGCAGTGATAAAATTATTTTTTACAACAGCCACCACCATAACCCAGAATTTCACTTTAAATTTTTGTTGGCCTCTGAGGAGGATATAGACCACTTCTTGAACAACTTTTCAACAAACGCACAAGGCACAGACTGCTGTATAAATTCAAAAATGTCAGTCCCTTTATTGATCACGTTATTTTCCACATTATAAATGGCATTATTGAGAATAATTACGTACCTATCACCTGGAAAACAGCTCTAGGTATACCTTTCCATAAAATTAATAACCCAAAAAAATACTCTGACGTTAGGGTTATAAGCATCTTGCCGACAATCTCCAAAATTTTAGAAAAAATTCTACATACGCAAATTTTTAACTACTTTCTAGCGAAAAAACTGATTTCCAGTGTGGTTTTAGGAAAAATTTTAAGACTGCCACTGCTCTGGCCATGGTACTTGATGTAATTAAAGCCTATGGCATGGTAAGCGTGCTCGCCCTACTGGACTATCCAAAGGCATTCGACACGTTAGATCACAGGCTTCTATGTACAAAATTAAAATATGGATTTGATACCGACTCAGTGAAATTAATAAACTCATTTCTAAGTAACCGTTGTCAAAAAATTGTGTACGATAGTACTGAATCTAATAGTTTAAACATACGTGCTGGTGTAACTCAGGGCTCTGATTTATCCCCATTACTATTTATAATTTACACTATAGAAATTATAACTTCCCGGCTCGCTGTAAAATACAAGCATATGCTGACGACACCCAGCTTTACTACTCGTTTAGTCACCTAAATATCAACGAAGCTTCAATAAATATCAACAGAGACCTGGAGCGCATTAATATATTATTGTCTAAAGAAAACCTAAAACTGAATTCTGACAAGTCTGATGTCTATTGGCAGTAAAGCCAAAATTGATACTGTAAAAAATGAATTAAATCTACATATCAACAATATTCCATTAAAGTTTACCCCATATGCTATGCGAAACAGCCAATATAGAATTCAAAATGTCCAAAATGCGTGCTGTAGATTGATTTTTATACTTCCAAACTATGATCACATCTCTGGCAAAATTACCCAATGCAAATGGCTCGACATGAATAATAGTCGACTTCATTACCTCGGCAATTTTGTTCCTAAAACCTTAAAATCTGCAAACTTGTCGAATTTACTTAAAAATTAATTTATTCCTAGAAATAATATTCATAGTAGAAATATAAGATTTAAAAACAAATTCGCAATGCCACAACATAAAACCTCAATGTTTAAGAGAAACTTTTCGTTTAACGCCATTAATTTGCATAATTCTTTGTCAAAAGAATTTAAACTGTTCAACATAAACAAATTTGAATATAAACTGGTTACTAATCTGTTAAATCAGCAAGCTGGTAGGTTGTAGACTCTGCTGTAGGTGGGTGTCTGCTGTGCTGTGCTCCGGGGTGCCTGGGATGTTTGCCGGATTCTTGTTTATACATCCTTACTATTTCTAACCTTTAATATTTTCAAGACTTCTTTAATACACTGTCTAAAATAGAACTTAATTTTATTAATAATAATTTTTATTTGCCTCTGTTAAAATATTATAACGCTGCTTAATAAAACGTTTATTTTATATATATATATATATATATATATATATATATATATATATATATATATACTGTTTAAAACGGTGACAATTTAATTTTGGCCCACAATGTATATATATTTCCTATGGGCGTCAGAATAGAAATCTCGCCTTCAGCGTGGACCCCCCGACGTTTCGTTCTTCGTTTTGACACTTTTGTTGTGTAGCTTTACACAAAGATCCATTGATTGCCCCCTATCCCAATTCTGTCCCAGTTCGAATGTGCTTCCAAAAGGAAAACCACGAGTTTAACAAAATCGATACCTGAAATTAACGTCTGATTTTTCCTTGGCTTGTCAGACACGGAACGTTCATTTCGGGCCGATAAACCTGGACGTAATCCCGATGTTGATTTATATTGTGGAACGTACGGACGATGTTGCCGATTTTAAAATGGAAAAAACCGGCGATGCTGGTCCGTTTTGTTTTGCCCGTCGATTTATCGATTGGTTAGATAACGTTGATGCCTTTCGTCGGATTTTGCAGGGAATCGGCATTAGACCTGATTATTTCACTTTGTCACGTGGATTGATGAGAAAGCTTATCGATTAGCCGTGGATATAAAACGTGTTGTTGAGGTAATAATTTCGGTTTTGGTTATTTATATTAGATAACAAAATTCTATGAATGAAACGGATCCAAAATTGGTTCATACGCAACCGAGTACGCAACATACAGGTTATTAAATTCTCGATGATGTATAAGACATATTTGTAATAAAGACTTCATGATTTTTTTGACGAAAAATATTTTTAAACCTGTGCTGTTCCCAGATTTCTCGAAATTTAATAGAAATTTTAATAATGTAAATGTAATACCATGTACATTAGCTAAATTATGACAAAACCAAGTGTACATTCTAAGTCACCATCATTTAAATTTTTATCACAAATTAAATAAAAATCACTTTGATTGACTGTATTAATATGGCATGTAAGCTTGAATATGTCTGTTAACCCTGTGGACATACCCTTACACCTAACTTTAACTGTTCTCGAGAAGATGGCCCCTCCAAATCCTAATTTTCGTCGATTTTTGACATAAGGTTGATGTCATCAAGTTGATTTTAAAAAGCTAAGACAGGAAAGTGCAAGTCATTTGCTTCATAATATATGTTTAAATATTCCACTGATCTGTCACAAGTTGCATTTAAAAAAAATTGTATGACGTCATAATTCCTACACGGATTGCGTCATAATCAAACTGTTATTACCAAATGGTCCGGAGTCGAATAAATCAAGTTATTGAATGTATTCCATTAAAAGTTTTATTATGTGTAATAGCTCAAAATATAAAGCATTCAACTACTAAAAGCAAGATTCAGAAATATGATTTTTACTTCCCTCGTAAACAGGAAGTATTGTAATCACCCTCCGAGATTTTTTCAGATCTTTACATTTCAGGATCTTCAGGTATCGAAAAATATGTTTTCTCAATTCCGCCAGTCTGTCTGCCTGTTTGTTTGTCTGTCTCTCTGCTTATCAGTATGTCTGTTTGCGGCATAGCTAAAAAACTGCCTATCTGATTGACTTCAAATTTTGAACAAAAATTAAGCGTCATATAAGGATGACCTGGTAACATTTTGCTAAAAATTCATTATGGCGAAACAAAATGGCGCCCTAATAAAATGTTAAAAAAATTATTACCTGCGGACTATTTATCCAATTACTTACAATTTGCATAAGCATCAAGTACTGTGTAGGATTGAACTGGTAAAATTTTGGTATGAATCCGATTTTTTGTAAAATATTCAACATTCACCAACTTGGATTGGCCGCCATTTTTTAAGTTACCACTTAGGCGAAAATATTGTTTTTTTGGCCTTTTAATGCATCTTTATAACCGCATTATAAATACATTATTAGTAAAAGAGGGTATCTCGTTTACTGCTCCATGGATTAATTTCGTCACAAAATTTTTTTTGCGTTTGTTACACTACTTTTTGAAAGTATCTTTATTAAATGTTATAAGTTATAGACAAAAAATATTAAAATATGAAAGAAATTTTTCGATTCAATATAAAATAATAAATAACTATTACAGAGCAGATAAACGGAAAATAAAGTTTCCTTATTGAAAATATTGTTTCTGCTTCTGAAAGACGGTCTCGCCCTGTGTTGCCCGTGAATAAATTCCCTGTGACTATCTTTCAAGTTGCCAGAGCAATTTAGGCATGACACTGACAGGTAGTTTGCATTTGCGAACGCCTGCGTTTATTTCGTTGCATATAAAGCGGATGCGAAAATAAACTGTTCGCCGACAGATATATCGAATAATTTCGGGGTTGCTGACTGGAATGATTTTAGTTTAGTTTGTCGAGTTTGTTTCGATGTTACGGTATATAAATCGGTCGTGTAGACAGGCTTGTCGCATTTGTAATAAATTCGCTAGGGCTTTCTTCTAGTTTCCCGAAATAATTTGACTAGAACGAACGGGACATGTTTTTCTCAAGTTTTAAAACGTACGTAGGTAGAAAAACAATTAGTGGATAATAAATAGGTAATAAGATAATTTATGGAATAACGAGCACAATTGTGTTTTAAGGGCATTGAGCTGGATACATTTTAACTTCCCATCCCTCTATACATTTTGGAGGTCCTTGGATAGACGAAGTCGTTCCTTTGATGGTGTGACTGTTGAGAGGGATGTTTTGTGAGATTTTTTTTTTATCTGTGAGCATACCACGAAGGCGTAAGTACTAGGTACCGTGGTTGAAGATTAGGAGAAGAGGTAAATATCTATGCTTATAACACATTCCGTAATTGGGACACTGGGAATAAAGGAGCGAACAAAGTAAGAGGTCCGTAGTCTTTGGAGTTGAACGGGGAAGAGATACATGTGGATTATAAGACGATTCTCGTGTCTCTCTGGCAGGAATGACTAAGTAAGGCATAATGGATGATAATTCATAAGAGCAGAATCCGTGATATTATCTGTAAAACGGAGACGGATCCCCCACAATTCGACGATGCTCTAGTGATGCAAGCTTCCTTGTGATGTTTGGTTCACCAATCAGTCGAATAGCTCCTCTTTGGACAAAGTCCATGAAGCAGAAGTAAAGTATTTTCGAGTTCGGAAAAGGAAATCCAATTTCTCCCAGCTTTTGTGGGAGTTGAAGTGATGTGATAATGACATGACATGACATGTTTCCAAAAAGTGATACCAGCTAGGCTAAAAGAATCTTTGGCTTCAACCATTTCATTCTTCATTTAAATGATAGGAGAGATATTTTGTGAGGTAGTAAACATGATTGTGTCGTTAAACTGGCCAAGGTTGTTTGTTTCTCATTCTACGAATTTATTGAGGTCGTTGGTTAGGGATAATCCGCCTATCATCCATTTCAGTCTTCCAAACAGGTTTGGATAATTGTATGTTGGAATGGAGTGAACTATCGTCAGCATAGCTGTGAACAGAATATCGCTGGTAAAAGGAAGCAGATCATTAATGTGCAGGAGGAATAGGATAGGTGGCAATACCGATCCTTGTGGAACGCCTTCGTTGATTTTGTGAAAGTCAGATGAATAGCCATCAACCACTACAGAAACACTTGTGTTGAAAAGAAAACTGGCAATTCAAGTACACATTTTTGAAGGAAGACCATAGTCAGGAAGTTTGATAAAAACTGCGTTATGCCAGACTTGATCAAAAGCTTTAGATATGTCGAGGGAAATAATTTGATCTTCTCCATTGGATTCGATGGAATACCATTAAGGCCAAACGACTTTTTGGTATTAAGTGTTTTGAGAATACGTCGTACTTTTTAACCCTAAGTGAAGTGAAGATGGGGGGATTAAAGTAGTATTTGCAGCGAAATATTTTGCAAAAAGCTCAGCTTTTGCTTTAGACGGGATACGATTTCATCGCCCGAAGTTAAGGGTGAAAAGAAAGTTTTTATTAATGTTTTTGGCAAAGACCAAAAGGATTGGCTACCATTTTGGCAAGAAAGAACTTTGACAAAATTAGGTGATTGTAATGATTTTTTTTAGCCTGTGGACTCTTAAAGAAATTGTTATAGTACGGATCTAGTCTGGCATTATCGCAGAATTTTGAAAATCGATGTTTGTCGTTGGGAGATTTTGAAGTCTTAATAGAATGTGGTATATAGGTTTCTATATCTAAATGTATTACATCCGAGTTTTATGAACAAATTTTAAATTGATCGCCGGAAGAGGAATAAACATCATTCCAAGGGAAGGAAGAGTAGAAATCTCGCAACCCATCCCAATTAACGGTGCTTAATAGTACAAAGTCACGTGGATTCTACAACTTCCTGTTGTGTAGGGCAGGAAACTGTAATTAGACCGCGATCAGAGAAATACAGGAAAGCGAATCTGGAAAACTGATGAGGCTCTGCGTGAGTGATGAGAAAGAGGTCCAATGGATTTTGATTATGTATGATGATGCATGGGATGTAGGTTCTCTGATGAGGTTGGTAACAGATCGGTATAGATAGTGAGCAAGGCTGTTTTCTTTGATTCCTCTCTTTAATACTCGCATTAGATTATTGTAACAAGATATACAAAAAATCATTTGAACAAAAAATAACAATCATCAACTGGGAATACGCAGGGTTTGCCTAGCAACAAATTGCAGTCTTCAGATTTTTTCAGGTGCAGAGCGTTACAAATGTGGTAAGAGTTATTTAATATCAAAATCATACGAATTTAAAATAAGAATCTACAATTACAAAAGAAGTAAATATTTTTCATAGATGATGAAGTAAAATATAATTTTATCTGTCTATAAGAACATATTGGTACTAGGAAAAAACTGTTTTAAAGTCAATATCTTAGGAAATTATTATAACAATCAACAGTCAACCACTGGGAAAACACTACCAAAGGGGTAAATATAGAAATAGAACATACGCTTACAAAATATATGAAGTTCATTAGTCTATAAGAACATGTTTGTGGTATAGGTCACAAGTTGATGTTATGGGAATACCGTGAGTTATTAAGAAAACTAGTACTTTAACAAAAAGAAAAATCTTAATTCTTGTATTATGTAGTTATCAGGTTTTAGAGATTGCACCATGACAATTCTAGAAGTTGTCTTGGGACACTTGGTATATATGTCTTTGCAGTTTTACTTCATGCAGTTTGTTCAGTAAGAATATCGTCGAGCTAAAAGATAATTGTTCATATCTGTTAAGCGCCAAAGGTTTGGAGTATGTTCATACAAAATGTTAAGGGTAGGAAAAAAACTTATTTTTACTGTTACAGTTATATCTCTCTTTCGTCAGTTTCCGCCGTTCATGTTTAATGGTTTACTATCTACTATCCTTATCCGTTTACTAGGCTTATTTGTTATCGCTATCGTTAAATTTACGTAGTTATACATATGTTAAATATCGACGAAGAATATAAAAAACGCACGAGGTCAACATTTTCATACACGAAAAAGGAAGATTTTTAAAAATCAAATAGGATTAGGGTCGTAAGCGAAAAAAGGGGAATCAAGGAATAAGCAGTATAAACTTTTACCCATCTAAATGAAGCTTTTTAGAAAACTTATACGAGATTCAATATTCGCCTGCTATTTCGATACACCATGTATAAATGTCCCACTAAATGCGTAGATGCTACATAAAATAATCAACTACTAATCATAATAACACGGTTTCATAATTAAAAACGGTGTAACAATTTTTCAATTTATTTTATTACCTGTGAGGAACCATTAACCAACCTAATCACCGGTGTGTCAGCAATTCCTCGTTGTTGCATGGCACATAATTAAATAAAGCGACACATTACACTTTTATTCTCTTTAATAGGTATTTCTCTGTATAAAAATGATGCTCTAACTAGAAGCGCGTAATATCAAATTTATTTTCTAAAGTGATCCCTTTGATATGAGCTGATAAGATTATTATTAAGTCATGGTAACAAGTATTAAGTAAAATAATAATTGTAATGGTTAATAATTACCTCAAAGATTTGTTAAAGATCCTCACGTTTGTGGGTCCAAGATCTCAATATGTTTCTCCATTTTTGTCGGTAAAAGTATATAACTGTTATTATTTACTTAATACATAAAAGTCTTTCTGCTGGCGAAATTGTACTTTATATACAACGGAAACTTTCTCGACAATTAAGAAATTATAGTTCTTGTTGTTATTGTTTCAAAGTCATTACTTTTCGAAGTTTCGACTATGTTTTTTGATTACACGAGAAATAGGGTTCTTTTTACCATGGAATCAGATCACCGAATAAGCTTGGAGACATTTAAGCTGACTTTTATACCCGACCTGTGTTTACTGAACTTAGACCGAGCAATAATATTGGTTTCCACATGTGATAAATCCGTATCTCTATTCATATTTTTATGATATGTCCAGCCAAATGTCAGTGTTCGGCTACAGAAATTAAACAATTTATTTATTTTTAACCGACTTCAAAAAAGGAGGACGTTATCAGTTTTTTATATATGTACATCGATTACTCCGCGATGGTTTGACCAATTTAGATGAAATTTTTAGGGAATATTATAGATGTTACCGGAGTGGTCCCATAGCAGGCATATTGAAAAAATGTTAAAAATGGCGGAATGACGTAATTTTTACTTTTACTCGATGTCACATTGAATAATATATACGTTAACTAACGCGTTCACCATTCGATCAGGAAGAAAAAGTATTTGTGTTACCATTGTATATTGTACAATAGGACATGTTAGTATACAATGACGTTACATTATATGAACAGTGGCTATTTATTAAACTTTTACAATAAAACTTGTTTAAATAGAACTGAAAAGGATGAAATAAAAATGTTTATAAAAAAACCAAACCTACTTAAAAAAATGCAAAAAAAGTGAAAAATAATATTTTATTTTATCAGGAAAATTTTACTCTGGGAAGTCGGCGCCAATTTGATGTTTTATTTTTTTTTATATTTGTTTTTAGTACATCGTTCCAATTCCCTTAGTTTGATGAATATTGAGCATCTTGTTTGTCCTACATATAATACACTAGAGAAACAGTGAATTGTGTACTTCTGTTTGAAAAAACAAACCACCTTTCTTATGGATGCTGAAGACTGTACAGTGTACAGCGCCTTACACCGTGGTTATCTTATTTTCTCTACATTTTGAATGAACAAAATATATTTTTTAACCTAATGTGAACCAAAAAACAAATTATACGTTTAGTTTTTAATTTTTTCTCCATTAAGTGACAATTAAAATACACTCGTCTAAAAAATTATATTCTCAATAAACATTTTTTTAAATAAAATACAGTGTATATTTGTAGCTCACAGGATACCTTTTTTTTATTTTAGTGGTATGCTACATTTATAAACTTAAATTTAGTAATTTCAGAATTATGTCTAAAAATTTAAATTAAGGGTTTCCTTATTTTAAATTTTCTCTTCGAATTGTTAATTATTTTGTTACCTCGGTTGAATCTATGCGATTTTGATATATAATAGATAAACCATACATCTAGGCATATGGTATTGTAACAGTTATGTTCGAACATTCGAGTAAATCAAATAGAAAAGTTTTAATTTAAATTTTTTACTTCTCTTGACTAAGTATTGTAATCTCAAAAATGTTAAAGTAAACAGAAAACAGAAAACATTAAAAAAATATGATGTCTGTAGAACTGTCAAACCGATTGGTTTCAAATTTTCACCAAAAATAATTTAGGCAATGCCTCTCGGGATTTTGATTTTGGGTGTCAACACGTTCATTGGCGTAAATACTTGACTTTTTTTTCAATTATATGCATAACTATATTAAAAAAAAAACTAAATTTATTTTGTTTTTGTTTTGTATATAAAATAGTTTTCTTCCACTATACTGAGCTTTAGAAGGGCGAATCGAATAAGAAAAAAGTATTTCAAAAGCATTTAGCTTTTCTAAAAAACGGTGAAACAGGTCAAATTTCTTTTATTATTCGGTATACAAAATCTTTCTTTTCAACTATACAGACATATGACTTTTTTAACAAACGGTAAAGCATTTCAAATTTTGTATTAATATATTTTTTCCATCATGATATATAGTCCTGGGGCTATGAAGCAGCTCCCCAAAAAACGAAAATATTTTTTTTTTATTTTAAAGCGATTGCTTGAAAAGAAAACAGCAAAGCATGTCTTTTTTATCGCTATGCAGGATAGCCCTCTACGATTTCTGTTCTTGATTCATGTTCATTAATTCTTTTTTTAAATGTTCTTCCTGTTTGTCCTATATAGAATTTTGAACAAGTTCCACAATTTAACTTGTAAACCCCCGATTTGCTCTCTTTTTTGGTCTTTGTCTTATTGTTTTTAATATATCTAAGGGTGTTGTTAGTCTTAAAAGCAACCGTCACACCTTTATTTTTAAAAAGCTTAGTAACCTTTGAAGTTATATTTCCTGTATAAGTGAAAGTCTGAAATTTATTAGTTTCTTTGGAGTTATTAGAAGGATAAACTAGCTTTAATGCTTTTTTATATTGTTTATCTTTTACTAGTTTATTTAATTATTATTAATTAAATCGCTTGTTTAAGCGTTTTTTGTTTATTGTGACAAATATTTGTTGTTTTCATAATACTGAGTTAAAAAACTAGTTAATTTATTTTCATTTTTTTTATATAAAAGTAATTTTTTTCTTTTATAGAAAGTTACTCAAAACAGGGCGAAACAGCCACCTAAAAACAAAATTAAGATTTTTAGTTTTCTTTAGAACACATATTCCATGTGTTTTATTTAAAGAAATGCAGAAAGCTAAAGCTATAATTTGATTTATATGATAAGAAGATAGTAAGCATTCATAATGTGGACAAGATAAAATGACACCGCTGTATGTGCATATCTCGGCTCCCAAAGTAATCTTGTTCTCTACGGCACTATTTTATGAACTCTAGCTAACGGGAACCTGTTATTCTCCTGTCGCGGGCTAACATCATTCCTTCCTAGAGCTTTTTTTCCACATGACATATCGTAAAAGTAAAACTAACTTAAACTCCTAGCGTCGTTGCTTGTTCCAAAATTCTGCATACGAAAAATTAGGATAATCTTGAAGTTTTTAAACATACAGAGTGACGGCTTGGTTAACACAAGTTCTGATCTTGTGAAGTAAATATCTCTGAAGATGCCTTGTGCACTCGAAGGCGACACGGCGGAAAGTAATTCTATTTCTGCGGGAACCATAATTCTTAAGTGTACCTTATGTTTAAAAAACAATTTATTCAATTAAATAATGTGATTTTTTATATATAATTTTTCTTGTAAGTCAGTGGATTTAAGGAGATAATCTATTAGTAGGTAGTTTCCACTATAAAATCCTGAATTATGCTGGCGTAAACTCAATACTTGAAACGTTTGTTATCGCAGTTATTGTTACTGATTTGGAATATTAACGCCTGCGAGACATAATATTCCATTATAATCGCCTGACAACAATAAGCCTTTATTCAATTCAAACTTCAATACTTGATAGTATTGAAATGTGGAACTATATTGGTATACTTCGTTGTAATACTCGAGTTTTCCTGACAAAGGTACGGTGCCGTTGCAAATCACCGCTTACGTTGCTCCTTAGAATGAAAACTCCCATTTAACTAGGCTTTAGGTTGTCCCATAAAAAATCTACAGAGTTTGAGTTTATATTTTGAATGGGATCTGCATGATTCATCATAACGGGGCATATCAAAAAATTAAGGGATTGCCTGATTGTTTACAATATAAGTATGTAAAAATAACTAATGTCAATAAGTTTGTTGTTCACGCATATTTTTTTTAGTTTTTATAAAAATAACTTTTTTACAACTGAACAGCAGAGAGTTGTTTCATATTTTTAAAGTGTTTTTAAAATAGTATACAGGGTGTTCCACGTAAATATTTCACCCCGTCATCTCCGTTAAGGGAGAACTGCACGCAAAAAGTGAAAAACCAGCGATAAGGTCTAGTCGAATTGAAAATAAGATGAAAAGGTACCTACGCATTAAAAAAAACTTCCTTCACGTCCAACCTCAAAAAAATGTGTTATGTATAGGTAATTTAAATTATATTTCGGTTAAAAATGGGTTCAAAAGGGTTCACGCGCTGCAGAAATACAAAGACATGAGTACGATTTACCATTTCAAATTTTGCAGTTACGTAGACAAAGGATCAATGTAAGGCGGTAAAGAACCCTTTTACGGAAAAAAAATTATATGCGATGGCATGTGCGTCAAAAAGTGGTCAAAAAATGGTCGAAAATGGACAAATCTACTTTTATTTTATAATTCTAGATTTGATTTTTTCATAAAAATTCGCCTTTAGCGCCCAACTATACATATTTCCCTATTAAAATCACGTTGAAGCTAATACAGCGGTGGAAGGCTTCCAAATGATCCATATTACTGCGTGCAGTTCCCCCTTAATATTTAAGCTTAGCTTTCTAGAGGTGTTGCCACATTTAGTCTAATCTGATCATAAAGTTTTTTTTCAAAGTTTCCAAAAACTGCATTTATGAGCTATTTCGTAAATGGAATAATAATAAATTACATTTAAAATTTTTAAAACGAACTGGCGCTTCTATAGTAAGCGTAAGCAGATACCAGTAATCGAGTTTTCGTTGCCATTGTTTTACATTTAAATAATTCCATTAAATAAACAACGTTAAAATGGTAAAATTTACTTGTCAAGAATTTTAACATTTTTAATAATTTATGGAGAATTTGACAAACATATTTCAAGAAATGTAGGCCATTTGACAAAAGGTTTCCCGAGAATTTGGAATTATTAGAATTCTGAATAACCACGGAATGAAACCAATTTAGGGATCACCTTTGTCACCGTTAACCTGTTAATTTCTATGAGATCATTTTAATTAAGCTGCAGGAAAACAACAATTTTTTAAATAATATTAATTGGTATGTTTAACCTGCATAACGAGCCTTATTACGCCCACAAAATGAACACAGGGTGCTTATCAGATGTGGTCAGCCGGATGGTGTTACAGCTCATAATTATGGTAAGGTATGTGAGGATTTATCAATTATCAATATTTGAGGACCGTTGGATAGGGACAAATGGGACCTTTCTCTGGCCACCACGGAGCCCGAATCTCTCAATTGGAAAACAAGGTTTACCGTATCGAAGATTAAATTTTATCATTTCAACGTTGTTTTCAGTTTAACAAAAAAATAGTATTTTAAATGTAAAACTATTTTTTGACACCATGGCCACGAAAACTCGATTACTGGTAATACTGGTATCTGCTTAAGTCTAGTACGGGGGCGCCTGTTAACTTTAAAAATGTCCAATGTAAATTATCTCGTTTTTTTTTGGAAAAACTTATTTGACATTCTGGCAAAAAAATTCCCAGTATTACAAACGTCAGATTGAAAAATACTATTCCATTTAAGAAGTAACCTAAATATGTGGTTTTTGAAAAAAAATTGTAATCATATTAAATGTACCAATACCTCTAGATTGTATTTAAGCTCACTTTTCTAATTAACAAAAGTTTAACATGATATCTGAAAAAATAACGGAGATAAAGGGGAGGAACTTCTACGTGGGATCAAAAAAATTATTGTAAAGACTTCTCGATTCTTTTTATGTTCAAAAGTTATTAAAATTATAAATTTGTATATATATAAATGTTTTAACATCCATGGAGGAGTTTTTATTAAAACTATTTGAACTTTATTGTTATCTCATCGTTTTAAAGTCTATAAAATCTATTATCGAAGAAAATCTATAAATAAATCAATATTTTTTAAAAACTTTTTGAAATGCAGTAACAGTGAAAAAATAATGTTGCCTCTCCGCCTTATTTGAGACGATGCAGGCTCAAATAATTGGTTAAAAATAAAAGCATGGGTGGCTTAAATATCGTATTTTGCAATATGCCCATCCTTCTATTTTTAGGCCGCCTTTGAAGGTCCAACGCCAACGTACTAAATGTGGTGGCTAGGCATTTTTTTCACTTTATGTAACAAAAGCGTGTCCTTTAAAAACTTTCTAAGAATGAAAGAGTTAAATAACCTTGTCATCACTGGGACTCGAACTTAGGACCTCTGAGTTTCTAAGTGAACGATCTGACCTCACGATTTAAACTTGCATAAAATTATTATTCAGATATCTGCTTCAGATTCCTGCTGAAATGGCTAGTCGACAATGCATTCGGATGATATATACATGACCTTAATGATTAATAATCATAAATGAGTTCGTTTTCCATATAACACCCTCCTTGTTTGTATCTGCGAAAGGCTGCAATACCGTAAAAAATAACTAACATAAAATTTTGTAAGTTAGATTTCGTAGTTAGTTGTTGAGCTCATGGTCTTTGTGGCTTTGTGGTCAGAGCTTTCCTCTAGAAACTGAGCATTCTGGGTTCGAATCCCAGCGAAGACAAATTTACTTTTTTAATTTTGATAAATTTGACTAAAATGCCGATTAAATAATTTTAGAAAAATTTGTAACAATAAAATACAGACAATCAAAAAACATTTTAAAAACTAGTCCGGCTTGATATTATGTTTCAGAGATGTGCTTTTTGGATTCCTTTTGAAATCGCTATGTTGACGATGCATTCGGATGGCAGATACATAGATTTTAATGACTAATAATAATGAATGACTTCCTTACCCCTTTAACACTCTTCTTGGTTTATATAAGCCGCTGAAAACTGCGATACCTCAAAAATCAACTAATATAAAAGGCCGTTGCTCCTTCCACGCTAGCCTAAACGAATCGTCGGAAAGTCGGTTCACGTTAAATAAGAAAAACGTGTGAATGACTGCTGTTTTGACAAAGTTGTACTAATCTAACGGGGGTATTCATTTAACAGTATAGGTTTTGTTAAAAAGGTCCTTGTTTTAATATAGACTCGGAATTCGGTTGGCGTGCTCCCGCTCGCTTTCTTTACAGCAAACCTAACCATTCCTAACCTAACCTAACTTTAAGAGAATAAGTAATCCACATTTATTTATTAATTATAAATTTTGTTAAAAAAAAACTAAAAAAAAATTCGCATTTCTTGGGATTCGAACCCACAATTTATACGATGCGGGCCGAGAACCCTATCACTGCGCTACCAAGTTTCTCGACGAAAAACATATACATAGCTTATATTAGTTAGCGTGAACGTTAATGACGTAACATGTGGTTCCGCGTGATTAAAGTTAAATTGTCGGAGCTGGTTGTTCAGCTCATGGTCTTCTTGGTTTAGTGGCGTTCAGCTAGAAATTGAGAGGTCCTGGGTTTGAATCCTAACGAAGGCAAGTTAATTTTTTCAATTCTAATATTATATATATATATATATATATATATATATATATATATATATATATTATATTTTTTTTTTTCTGAAATGCCGATTAAATTATTGTGGAAAAATATAGACAATCAAAAAGCAGAAACAATTTATTATTTTAAAGTTTTTTGCCTTTAGAAATTTGTAATTACTAAAAGCCAGATGTTATGTTAAATACAGATAACAGAGATCTCATGTAAAATTACAGTAATACAAACACAAACCTGTTAATCAAATTAGTCGGTTGATAAAAGTTAAAACGAGATCAAAGACTATAAGAAAACCAAGTCACTTCACAAAATGAGCTTGACCATATTAATTGTGTATTAAATGTATAAAACTATTGGATATCACATTTTTTAGCTCCTTATTAAAATCCGTTTAAGGTATGCGTATATATTAAGAATCGCCTTAATGAGCTTTTTAATTTGATACCTGTCACGATGAAATATAAAAAAAAATTCAGTTAGACAAAATTTTTTTAAGCAAATATTGCTAAGAACACCCGCGGGATACAGACGAATCTTTTGATCCATCAAAATCGGTTCAGTCAATTGTTCTGCAGGTGGTAACAAACAACTGATACATACATACATACATACATGCAGTCGAACAAAAAGAACTTGGTTTTCAGTTTTGAGAGCACTTTGGAAGAGATTACGCCAAGTTTTTTTTATTTCCAAATATGGTTGCGAAATTTATAAATTATCGGTTTGATAAATCGAATTGATTTTGATGTCAAAGTATAGGTGCTCGAATTTATATTCCTGTGGTCTAGTAGTGCCGATTGCGTCGATTGAAAATGCCGCTATTGCTAAAATACGTGCCATCTAACCAAAGAATTGTATGCGGGAAATTTCGGTTTTCATCACACATGATAGCAAACCGCGGAAATAATTCTGCGGTCTTCATCGCGAGAAACTAAAATGTTACAATTTATCAATTTGTAAGTAAAGTGCTTGCGCGTTTAGCCTTCTGTTGTTCAGGGATGATTAATAATGTGTTCGTAACGTATTAAGCTATTTAACTGGCCACTGTCAGACTGAATATACATTTTGGATATTTATTGCAGTTGCTTTCACATTCCATAGTTATGCATATGTTGGTGAGGTTTTCTGGATAAGTCAGCAGATCTTCCCAAAAAATCGTTCTAACATAATAAATTGAAAAGCTGGTTTCAAGTATCTATCATTGTCTGTAACAAACCTCGCAAGTTGTAAACATCGCAGTGATACGACAACGCGTTTTTCGAAGTCAACTGCCCTGTTTTGTGTTAGCGAAGCTAATGAGGTTTCTGACCGTGACCCACATCGATCTGTCACACTATTGATATTATGTGCTTTATGAACAGTAGCAGAATCGATTATTTAAATTCACTTCGACATCCTCTTACGTAACCCTCCTAAGTAATTCAACAATATATTCAACCCAAAAAATCGTATTTGGTTTGCTCCGTTTAAACCAGAGGGACTCGTTTTTAGATATGATTTCAATTTTAGTTAGGGGAATTAACTAACTGAATACTAACCAATTATTACTGTTTAGCCAATGATCGAACTTTTAAATTGTTATAGTTTAAAAGATATTCTTACCCTAATACCATTGAGGCGTAAAATATTATTTAATCTTAAATACGACCTATAGGAATGAAATCAATTTTTTTGTAATCTAATTTCTAATTTCGAAGGACCATGTTTAATCTCATCTTTATTTATTTAGATTAATAATTAAACAAAACAACTCGTAGGTTGGTATTACCATTGGTGCTGATTCTGTATAGTTAATTTGCCTTTTTATAATACCAATTAAATAATTATATTATTATTAAAACTCAGCTTTAACAAAAAATTAAAGATATATTGTATCAGTTAAATGCAAATTGATACATTAAAACAAATAAAATTTTTAGAAACTACAAGGTTCGCCCATTCATTCACTCAATTAATTCTATCTTAAATTAATTTTGACAAATTATTCTCTTAAATAATCAACAACAAATCATTTTTAAATAAGCGGTTGAAATGATATTGACAATTTCACTCTTGTCACACTAAATAGGATTGAAAAAGGTCAGCTTTACTACGGAAGTCTTTTTCTTGTATTGGACAAAACCAAGTTATTTACTGCTAAGCAAGAAAAAAGGTATGTATCATTTGACTAGTAGAACAAATCTCAAATTAATTAAAGCATCAGCAATGTACTTTGGATTTAATTATATCCCATAAAAACAACACACTTGTGGTTTTAACCAAAATGTGTGTATCACTGTATACAAGAGAAAGATTAATTTCATAGAAATTCTGAATACTAACACTTGTTATCTTTGGAGGTACTTAGCTTGCTTTAGATAGTAAACTAGAATGCACTCAACTGTTGTGGCAATAAAAGAACTAAATTATTCTTCAGTGACAAAATGTAAATTTAAGGCTTTTCTGGTGAAAGATATTGATAACACACAACGAGGTTTAACTGGACACTTTGTTAACTCATTAGCGATCTCTTCACGCCCAAGAAACATGATAAAATCAATTTGGATTTAATCTTGCTTAAAAGTAAGTATAATCCTATAGTTTTATCAATATCATAGGAATGAAAAATTTTACTTCAAATCAATATTTACATAAAAAATTGTCTTAAAGATACCTATAAGATATTTATCATAAAACTATAAATGCTTTTATTCTTGATCTAACTTTATGAGCTCTTACATAAATATTAAATTGTTTCTTGGACAGGAAGCAAGTGATGGCTAGAGAAGCCTAGTGACTCGTTCAGTTCATAGACTTAAAGTGAACTCTACTGTTAATTAGAAACTGTATTACTAGCACTGTACAGGGTGTATCTCGCTTATTTTTAAAGATAGAACCTTGCGGTTTTCGCGAACCTGAGCTAATTTTTTGTGAAACTCGTGAAGCCGTAAACAAAATTTTCATAGCCTTCTTCGTTTATGAGATACAGGGCGAAATAGAAAATTTTGCATTTTGGGACCCCCCTCGTATCTCGGTTATCCTTTAACCTAACGCAAAGGGAAAAATTGCTGCTTATGCTGTTTTTTACGCTGGATCCAGTGGCGTAGTCATATTTTTCATTTGAGTTGTTATTTTTTAGATATGACCCAAAGTTGTGTTTTTTTAGATCGGACACCCTGTATATTTGTACAGAAATTGATTTGTCCTTTTAAAAGCTTCTCAAAAATATATAATAGTATGGGTCTATTTTAATAAACAACAACAAAAATCCTAATTTTTATAATTATCATCCCAAATTTTGCAGTAGGCCATGCAAAACAACGCTGCCTTTTATTTAAAGTCGATAACAATATCTACATCCTAACAATAAATCAAGATAAATATGTAATTAAATCTATTTATCAAAATATGTATTGATAATTTCGCACCAAAAAAGTACCACCTACCTAGATTTATTATAACACAAGAACAAAACAGTAATAAATTATTATGTAACAAGCCTTTCAGCAAAAATCAACTGTCGTATAAGAACTACAGTAACCAAGGAAATCAAAAAAACTGTTCAAACTGATTTCCATTTTGTTCTATGCATGCTTCGCACAATTTTCGTATTCGTTTTAGGGAATTAAGCAAAATAAAGGGATGATTTTGTAAATAGCGAAAATTTTGTGGTCTTTGTAAATTCTATTTTCCAGATATCCCCATAGAAAGAAATCTAAAATCGACAAATCTGGGGACCTAGGGGGCCATCTTATAGGTCCATTTGTTCCGATCCATTGATTGGTAAAATTATTGTCCAGAAATAATCTCCTCATTCCAGAATTGTGTGCAGGAGCACCGTCCTGTTGAAAATAAATTTCGTTAATTTGCGCTAGAGGAACATCGTCAAGTAATTCAGGTATAGCTGCCTCTAAAATTTTTATATAGCGATTAGCTGTTAGATTTCCCTCAAATATATTAAATTGTATGTGTTCCTAATATGAAGCAGGACACATTTAGACCAAACCTTCCCTGCTGTCTTCTGGGAAATATTTGGTGTTAATTTTCCTGGAACCAGAATCTACTATTGTGCCTATTGAGTATACCAGAATTACTGAAATGTGCTTCGTCTGACCATATAACCTTCCTTTCAAAATCTCTAACCATATCGCATGTTTCTCGAAACCAATTGCAGAAGACTACCCGACGCTCTGCATCCCCTGGCTGTAAGTGCTGCACGAGCATAAATTTGTATGGGTGGCATTTGTGCTTTTTTAGAATTTCTTGAACTCTAGTTTTTGGAATCCCTATGCTCTTTTCACTGGCCCTACAAGAGTTTGTAGGGTAAGCTTCTGCATTAGCCAAAACCGTAATTTCCTCAGCCTCCGGATTTTCTTTATTGTATGTTTTCGTACAAGGTTTGATAAATGATCCGTGATTAAGTAAATTCTTTTTATCCGATAAAAAGTGGATATATTAGGTTGCCTCCTTTCTGGATATCTAAATAAAAATTAAGCAATAGTATTTCAACATACCTAAAAATTAACTATTTACCTGTTAAAATACATCTCAGAAGCCGCTTCAACATTTTCATTACTTAATATAAAACAACATATCGTACTTTTCATAATGTTCGAAAGTTTGGTTTTCTTCCATAATAATACAAATATATTTTTACACAATAAATAAATACAAAAAACTAGCGTTATATTTTATATACCCGTACAAAATTGGGAAATGTCATTTGCTTCCAAGAAAACGAAAGAAAATGGCATCGTTTTGCATGGCCTACTGCAAAATTTGGGATGATAATTATAAAAATTAGGATTTTTGTTGTTGTTTATTAAAACAGACCCTAAGATAACAGATACTATTATATATTTTTGAGAAGCTTTTAAATGGACAAATCAATTTCTAGACAAATATACAGGGTGTCCGATCTAAAAAAACACAACTTTGGGTCATATCTAAGCAGCAATGGTTCCCTTTGCGTTAAGTTTAAGGATAACGGAGATACGAGGGGGGTCCCAAAATGCAAAATTTTCTATTTCGCCCTGTATCTCATAAACGAAGAAGGCTATGAAAATTTTGTTTACGGCTTCATGAGTTTCACAAAAAATTAGCTCAGGTTCGTGAAAACCGCAAGGTTCTATCTTTAAAAATAAGCGAGATACCCTGCTTTTGCAACCAAATCCGGACACCCGTACTGATAAACGATTTCGTATTTACGAAAGATGCGGAAGCACACCCAGCCTAGCGACGAATTCAAGAACTTGAACTGTACTGTTCGACTTACTACTTTTTACACGTTTAGATAGAAAAGCAATCATTTCCCACCTCTCGTTTCAATTGGTGTGGCTAACTGGTTGCCAAGGCGACGAAGAATGTATAATGCGATATTATGTTTATTATTTATGTATTTCGCTTGAATTATTTTGACCAATAAATATGTTATAGCGGAATTTCTTGGAAAATGTAAACAGAGAGGCACTGTTATCGGCTTTTAACTATGAAGTAGTTTCTATACTACCGGTCCCTTTTTAAAAGAGTTTAGCGGCCTTCACTCTAAAAAAAATATGCATACATTCTGTACAATTGTGAAGATTTAGTGCACAAATTGTGTCTGAATTGTGTACTTGGAACAACTTTGTGCAAAAAATGTACACATGATTGGTCAGAATTAGTTATATATTTTCTGAATAATTCTGAACAATACTGTGTTGAATTGACATACAATAATATATAAGATTTTTGCACAAGAGAATGCATATTTGTTGGACAATTTTGCATAGCAAATATTTTAATAACGTCAATATGCATTTTGTTCAAACAATATTGTGCATAATTAGTGCACATATTGTGAACATTTTATGCCCAAATTTATTGCAAGAAATTAGAATTTTTTTTTTTGAATAATATCGTATTTTTTTGCACAAAATGTGCATCCTTTCTAAAATATGTAAGTGTATAATTCTTGCAGAAAATGTCTATGTTTCCTAAATATTTTTCGATAACTATGAAAATATGTGAAATAAGGAAGCCAAACCACAATCGACTACAGAACCTTTAGTCAAAAATTATGTCAAATAAAAAATAATTTATAATACAAAAATGGTTTTATTCAGCGTAGCAACTCTAACTGGGTGTAGATAAACTTCTTGGTAAATCCTTTTTGAAATATCGATGTTACGTAACTCATAAAAAAAATCGGTGTAAAAGTATATTGTTTTTTAACGAGTGAACATAGTACTTATCTAAAACACAATGTTTTGTAAGATTAGTTAATTTATTTTATTTTAAAACATAACGGGTTACTGCAATTGCCATATTCTAAATTTCACAAGGGCCAAACCTAATTTGCGTTTTGTGAAAATAAAGCGAGTTAGAGTTTGAGGCATATTTAATACAAATTCAAGTTCTTTCATATTTTAATCTGTTACGCGGGAACTCATTATATTTTAAAAAGGGTGAAGTATCTTAAACTGATATATCTTCTTTGTTTTTATGTAAGATTTTATGAAATATTTTTATAAGCGTTCAATAAGACTATACCATATAAATTAATCCTAAAAAGCAACACGTTTATTTAGTTTATTGTTTTTAAGTTATTTGCCTTCAAGAGTACAAAACAGAAGATTCCCCGGGGTAGAATATTTTAAACAAAATCGCAACACTACTCCCCAAGAAAGAATTTTTTTTGATAAACCTGCAGTCTATAAACCAAACAACCTTTTACGTATGTTGCCACTTGCCAGTATGATAATCTGTCGTTTCTGTTGAATTATATTTCCGAATGTCGCCACGATAGCGCTACAACATCCGATGTCTGCGGTCCAATCAGGGCCTGGATGCGTGGGGTTAGATAAAATATAAACATAATTGTTAAGAAAAAGCAAATAATTTTGTTCTGAAAATTTTAACACGTGAAGCTATTGGTATTTTTACACGAGTTTTATTCTTAAAATCTGAACAATGTTGTAGTTTAGTAATGCACAGCGAAAATTAGCCTTTTTAGCATTGCGTTGTGGAAAAATATGTACAATTTTAGTTAAAAAGCGCTACACAAATGAAGGCATTTATTTTGAATACTCTTGTATGTATTTTCTGCACAATTGTATAACATTAATGCACATTTTTTTCTGAATACATTATTGAGAATTAATGAATAGCGATTTTTTACCGTGTTGTGTTTGCTGTTGAATGCGATATAAAAAGTTGTTTTTATAAGTAGTAATTTTTCGTTTTAATTTTCGGAGAGCATCTTTAAATTCTTATTCGAAGAATGATACCTTAATTTTTAAAAAATAGTTGTTTAAGTTTAAAAAAGTGGAGGGGTGCACATGGTACTGGATGACTAACTTCATCATACTAGTGGATATGAATAATGTTAAAATGTATAAAGATATCGAACGAAACAATATAATATGCTTAAGAAGTCATGGTTCTCGGTGTTGAACGTATCAAGTTGCAATTGCTCTACGGCGTTTCATCTTCAATTGCACGAAGCATCTTCAGGCCTCTTTACTCAATGAGTTCTGAACACTGAATTTCGGGAAATAACAAAGGGCAATTTAATCGAGTGTGTATGACAAATATCTACTATAAAAATATTGTATTAATTTACTATCAATAGCAATAACTGACTACAAACTTTTTGTCAGTGCTATCTTTAAAATAATTAGAAACCGATTAAAAATTAACGGAATATCCAATAATTACAGTTTTTGGTGAATTACATGGAAAAAACCGAAAGTAATTCCATACAATTAAAATTTTATGAAAGCGCTAAATGCTACACTTTAAACATAAATTGTTCAATTTTGGTTGTAAATTGAACGGGCAAATAAAACGAATAGCTGAAAAATACTGCTCCAATGAACTAATTACATTTATATTTTCGCATTTGCTACAACATACAACTGACGAATTTAATTTAAATTAACCCTTGATTTGTACGTCGGTTATCAAAAAGGGTTAAACGGATTCGGGCTTTTAGTTTAGCCGTAAAGCGTTTTTTGTAATTAACCGGTTAACCGATTGGCGGTTATTCAAACTGCTGTTTTTTCGGTTAACCGTAACAAATTTTAACTGGTTATCCGTAACCTTTGACGCTATATGCTTGCCGAACACCTTATATTTATATATATATATATATATATATATATATATATATATATATTTATATATATATAATATTAGAATATTTATAATTGTCATAACAAGGATCATATCCTGTTATGTTTACCTGGAATAAGAATATACACTATTATTTAATGCTCCCAAGGAGAGCCAGGACTCACAGGGTTATTCAATGCCGGTCGTGGTATTAGCCAGTGGAGGAGTTGTTTTTGTGATTCCATTTTGGGCATTTGACCTACACGGAGTTCGCTAGTCTATGGCGGCCTGATGAGCTCTAATAAGAGCGAAATCGCAATCGTCGTTTGACCAAAATGGATCATTGTGTCTGCTGCGATGCAAAACGTGTTCAGGATCATATCCTTGTTATGACATTGTGTACCTGAAACAAGAATATACATATATATATATATATATATATATATATATATATATATATATATATATATATATATATATGCCCGAAACTCAGTGGCCTATTAGAAGTATCTTTGGCTCTGGCCATAGATGATCATAAACTCTGTATTTAAAACATTTTAAATTGTGCGGTGTTGCCGCCTCTACCTTTAACCGGTGGCAACATCTGTTTTTTAAATGAAAATACATTAGTGCATTTTTGTATTTTTGGACCCCCCGTTTAACCGGTTAATTATTATCCAGATTAAATAATTAACCGGCTAAAGATTTACCCGCAAATCACTCTTTTTTTTATTGGTTACGTTTTAAACAACCGGTTAACTAGTCACAATTAATAATTTTGACAGCATTAGTATTACGTTGAATCTACTGGTTGCATACTTATGAATTTTCAAATAAATAAAATTACAGTAAAAACTAGCATGAAATAACGAATGTTTAGCGACGGTTGTGCTTTAAAAGGTATTCTACGAGGCCTCAATTTATTTCGAAATATTTTCTGGCATGTTTGGACCGATAGACATAACTTTTTGTTTTGTTAATCCACTAAAAAATTTAAAGACGTGTCTGTGCGCCCAGCCGGATTTGAATCTACCCTATACGGGTTCGACTTTATATGTTTAACAAAAATGCATTTGACCAAAACTTGTAATTATAGTGAACATGTGAATAAAAATAATTTTCTAGTAATTTGTTAATAATATTTTTTTAAACTACTGATTCTAGATCGAAATTTTCACTAGCTTATTTTTTATAAGTTTAATGTCTTGACATTTTGCTTTATATCCAGTTGTTGGTTAAAACAACTCAAATAAGTAACTTTTATTGCATATTTTTACAGTTATTAATTAAGTTAATAACACAACAACCAGATTTAAGGCAAAATGTCAAGAGACTGAACTTATAAATAATGAGCTAGCCCAGAAAATACAACTTTGTATATATATATATACATATATACATATATATATATATATATATATATATATATATATATATATATATATATATATATATATACATTTTCTTGTTATGACGTTGGTGTACGTGGAATGAAAACATACTATCATTTAATGCTCCCAACGAAAGACAGGAGTCACAATGTAATTCAATGCCGTTCGTGGTATTAGCCAGCGGAGTAGTTGTTTTTGTGATTCAATTTTGTGCCTTTGCCCTACACGGGACTCGCTAGTCTATGGCGGCCTGATATATATATATAAAAAGTGATATATGTAGAACATGTTCCAAACAAGGATCATTTTCTTGTTATGACGTATGTATAATATATACTATCATATATATATATATACATATATATATATATATATATATATATAATATGTATATATATATAAATATGTATATATATATATATATGTATATATATATATATATATATATATATATATATATATATATATATATATATAAATGTATATATATATACATATATATATATATATATATATATATATATATATATATATATATATATATATATATATATATATATATATATATATATATATATATATATATATATATATATATATATATATATATATATATATATATATATATATATATATATATATATATATATATATATATATATATATATATATATATATATATATATATATATATATATATATATATATATATATGCTGACGTTCAGCAAAACTGTTCTTTTCAGAACGACAGTAGTGAACGGATGTACACCCGGAATGAAAACACATTATTTATATATATATATATATATATATATATATATATATATATATATATATATATATATATATATATATGGGAAAAAACCTCAAAGTAATTTCATGAAAGCGCAAAATGCGACACTTGACACATAAATTAAACAATTTCAGTTGAAAACTGAATGGGCAAATAAAACGAATAACTGAAAAATACTGCTGCAATAAACTAATTACATTTATATTTTCGCAATTGCCACTAAATACAACTGAACGAATTTAATTTTAATTAACCCTCGATTTAGACGTCCATTATCAAAAAGGGCTAAACCGATCAGGGTTTTAATTTAGCCGCAAATTTTTTTGCAATTTTCCGCTGCATTTGGGGTCCATTGTTTTGACTGGTATGGTGATATCGTGGAATATATTTAAAATAAATACAAAATGGTTGTATAGGGTATATAGGTCAGTCAATATAGCTAATTTTCGACAGGTACATTGCATTAAATTCCGGCTGGAAAAAATTCCATTCAGAAAATTATTTTACTCTATCATCAGGAAAATAGCAAGAAATTAATTAAAATCTAAATTTTAAAAGATTTATAGATAATTAAATATTTAACAAAAAAATGGCATAAAGTTATGCGGTGGAATGCTTATTTCCGGAGGATTCAGATTTTGGTTATTGTTGTTGAATTTAAAATACAGGGTGTTTTACTATCGCTGTATGGGAGATTTCCTGACATAAAATAAGACAAGTATGTTATATAAACATTTTAACGGCTTTATTTCTAAAATATAGAGCTTCAAAAAAGTTTTTGATTTATTTCTTTCCCTGTATTCACAAACCGGATTATTAGATTAGAATAAAACTGGGTATAGTAAACACATATATACAGAAATAGATTTTTGTATTTGATGTAATGTCTGATGTACGAATCGTGGTCTCTAGAAAATATGCGGGCAAAAAATATTAATTGCAAAGATTAAAGTTTCCGACGAATCGAATAAACCGGCGAAATATCTAGTGCTTCTAAATAATACACAAAGGCGATGTGTTTTTATTCATTTTACCGCCCGGTCTCTTCAGATGTCGTTGCCCAAGATCCGTGCGTCGGAGTTGGCATGACACCTATTATCTGAACAGTTTTGCACAAAAAATATATTCTTAATTTAAGTCGATAAATCCAGCCGTGTCCAAGATAATAATGCTGATCATTATTAAAATCAAAATTCAAGTGAACGTATGTTGTAGAGGGCCCTGATATGTTAAAAACAAGTACTAAAGCCTAATTTCCGCAGTTACTCAATAGTCATGTCAAGTGATTATTATTTTTGATATTTGTAATATTTACTGTTGCCTCTCATTTTAAATGATTCTCTTTCAGGACAAAATAATTTATTTCAAATTAAAGTGAATGGTACATGGTTGCATTTATCGACCTAAACTTATAGTACATTTTTTCAATAAAATTAATTATATAAAATATATTGTACTCATTTGTACGCCACTGTTCGGTAATATTGACAAAAATGTATCATAATAAAAACTTTTTACGTGTTCTTCTAAATCTAGTTTCACTTCAATCTAATAATCCGTTCTGAATATACATGGAAAGAACCAAATTAAAAAAATATTTAAACCCTATATGTTGACAATGAAGTTCTTTTCTTGTGTACCTATGTATATACGACATTTCTGTTTTATTTTATGCCAACATGTTTTTTGAAACACTCTGTATATGAGTTAATGTTAACTAATAAATTCTTATTTGAATTTGATACAATATTTGTAATTGTCAGTAAACTAGAATATTTTTTTTAACTATTAGATCCAGATCCAAAGGTGTATTTTCTTGGCTAGCTCATTACTTATAGTTCAATCTTTCAACATTTTGTCATAAATCTGGTCTTTGGGTTATAAACTTATTAATAACTGTAAAAATATGTAATAAAAGTTACTTATTTGAGTTGTTTTAACCAACAACTGTGTTTAAAGCAAAATGTCAAAACATTACACTTATAAAAAATAAGCTAGTAAAATTTTCGATGTAGAATCAGTAGTTTAAAAAAATAATATTAACAATTTACTAAAAAATTATTTTTATTCACATGTTCACTATAATTACAATGTTTGGACCAATGAATTTTTGTTAAACATATAAACTCGTACCCGTATTGGGTAGATCCAAATCCGGCTGGGCGCACACACACGTTCTTAGATTTTTTAGGAGATTAACAAATCAGAAAGTTATAGCTATAGCTCCAACCACGCCGGAAAATATGAGAAATCGGATTAGGCAAGCATGTACGTTGGTAACCCCCAGACTGTTGAATAATGGCCACAACTCTTGTCAAAGAAGAATTGAAGAATTATGAGATAATTCGAAGTAAATTGAGGTCACTTCGAATACCTTTTAAAGCACAACCGTCGTTAAACATAACATAAGTTACTTCATGCTAGTTTTTACTGTAATTTTGTTTACTGAAAAATTCATAACTATGCAGCCAGTAGATCTATGTAATACCAGTGCTGTCAAAATTATTAATTGTGACTAGTTAACCGGTTATTTAAAACTTAACCGATTAAAAAAAGACTTAACTTTCGTGTACTTGCGGTTAATTATTTGATCCTTATAATTAATTTATTTATTATCCTCTTACCAAATTTTTAGTAAAATATTCCTAGTGCTTTTTCGGGCATTTTAAAATCCTCACCCTGTATACGAAACACCAGATCTGCATTTTTAGTTGTTCTTACACGCCCCGGCAACAATATTGTGTGCACAGGGTAGTAGTCACACACTAACATTGGTTATATATAACATTTCAATATCCTATAATTTATTTAAAACTATTGTACTTAACATATTACTTTTTTATTTTTTTGTATTTTGCTAATTAGTTTGTAAAACTATGTTTACAATTGTTTATTAACAGTGTTTGGTGGATACTATGTGGATATTTTTATCTGTAGGTATCCTGAATAGGGAAATAAATAAATAAATTGTTACTGTGAGAAATAAACGTTCCATTGTATACTAAACTATTGAAGATGCAGATACCTGAGTTTTTTCTCTATAAAATAGTTTGTTTTAACTTTTGTCTGAAAACCAAGCTCTGGGCAGCATTTCGAGTAGTGATAACCTCGAACTTTTTAATTTTGATGCCACTTTCAGGTTTTTCAAAGAGGAATGTCGTGTTTTTCAGTCAGTCTAAATATAATAAAAGTTGTACTTGACTTGGCCTAACAATAATAATTTTGTGTTTCCGAGGGTTATTCTTTGGACGCCATGGGGCGCTCTGGTTTTGACTAGTTCCTTTTGTTTTTCCTTCTATAGTTAATTAAAGTAGTTAACCAGGATGAACAATGCGATTTAGTTTCTTAAGCGACAATGCAGCAACGATTCGCTTTGTGTTGTTGTTTCTATACGCTTGAATGAGCTTCACGTTTTATTTTCTTTTTAGTTAAAAAAGGAACCCGTTCTCTTAAGGATATTAGTATGAAGTTTTGGGACATCCCGTCACAGGGCGAACCTGTGTATGTATTCTATTGAATTTTGTTTTGGCACTATTAGTTTTGTGTTTATAGGTATTCCACCTCTTTAGAATCTTTATTTTCGAAATGTTTTTAACCCACAAGTTACTACTATTTTAAAAATGGTAGGTCTTCGCAAAAATGCAAATAATAGTTTTTGGTATTGCAAATTGAATTGAACCGGTTAGAAAAAAAATATATTTACAACAATATATTTTTTATACCCCAGTATCTCGAAAACGAAAGATTTGCGGACCACTGTTAATATAACTTTTCCTTGCTATTTTTAAGAGAAAAATCTTTCGAAGTAATAATAGATGGTACGGAGGACCTAAAAAAACTTTTGACTGCGTTTCTTATAAAATGTTAATAGATAAACTCAAAATTTATAATTTCAATGCTTTCAGTATTAATTTAATACAATATTACTTAACAAATAGGAAAGAATTTATATTTGTCAATGGCGAGACTTCTGAGCAGGGTTGTGACGTTAATGAGCTGGATGTGGAGTGGTGCCGGGTGTCATTTGTATGTTATTCGTTCATGATACCATCCTTATATATGTAAATAACCTCAAAGAAAAAATAAGTTCCCAGATGAATGGTTTTATGTGAGTACCTTAAGACTGAACATATTTTGTTCTCCCATATGCACTTAGGCGAGGAAGATTACTGCTCCTCTATTAGGCTCCTGGGAATCTACTTAGTCACATTGATTTTTTATCAAATAAGTTATCTAAAGGCATTTTTGTGATACGTTCTCTGAAAAATATAGTGTCTGTGGAGATTCCTATTTTCAGCATACCATGATCTCTTTGTCACCTGCTTCCTATGATCTGGTGAGGTAGGTGCATTCACTCCATACCGTCCGAGTTTTTGGACTCCAGAGGCAGATTGTTAGAATCATGACGAGTGTTAAATATATAGATGATGTAATACGTACATTTGTTGAATTGAAAATACCTACATTTCAATCGCTGTATATATTTTTTAAGTTTAATATATGTTTTGTATAACTTTCATCAATATGATAGAAATAGTGACATCCATTTATATGAAACCGGAAGCAACAATTTTCTTAGACCTAAATATTTCAGATTAAGTTCTAGTAAAAATAACATTAATTATCATGGACCTATATTTGATAATATCCTACCTAATAGTCTCAAAAAATTACTTAAAACCTTATTATTGAACAAAATTGAAACATTCTTGTTGTAATATATCGAATTTTGATTTTGAAGTGAGCCACAATAATTAATTAACACCTTCAAAAAAGTAATTTGACACTAAATGTTTTGTTAGCCATTCATATTCAAGTACAGTGTTAAAAGAAGTATCAGGAATGCTTGGTTTGGATGAAAATAAGACTAAAAGCTTCTATATCTTATTTTTTATGAAATTAGACTGAAAAAGCTGTTTGGTGATAGCTTCGAAACTGTTTTAAATATATTAGGGATGTCAATCTTTTCCTAATCCCAGGATTAGACATCGAAAGAAAAAAAACAATAATGACATTTAGTAACTCCTTTGTATTAAGTTAAAATGCAGTAATTAACCGAAAACACTTCTTAGTAAATTTAAGCATGTGTGTAAATATAAATACAAACAAAAGTTTTAAGTTTCCAATTTAAAAAAATACCGCAAAAATATTAATGAATCTAAAATTTCATCTCCAAACCTCGAACGTATTTTGTTACATAATAATCCTGCGGAAAAATCGTCTTTCAGGTTTCACGCTTGTTGGCTGAATGATTATTAAAAATTCGAAACCTTTCGAAGATTACGCGACTGCCAGCATTAGCGAATAAATCAATTTCTTTATTATTTTTTTCGTCTGCTTTTGTATTGGTTGATGCTCCGAACTTTTTTGTAATGCATTTTACTATTTAACACTTAAGGGTTCATTTGTTGCTCCCAGATTTTTTGCCATGGAAATATCATTTTCGTCCCTGATCTGCGTTTCATATTGATTAGTTAATTCATTTTCGTTGTCTAGTCTGACTAAAAGTTTTTCTAATTCAGATTTAATAAGATAAATACTTGATGTTTTAAGCTGTCATCTTCCTTAGAGTTTATAGAATCCGGATTTGTGAGATAGCAAAGAATTTCAGAATAAATAGTTATGCGTTGCTTGATTCTCGTTGACAAACAAAAATGTTTTTTGTTCTTAATGTCTTGATCAGTGCTAAGTGGTGTTTTAATTCTAAATATTTTTTTAACAACGGGTAATTCTCGACGTATAGTTCGATCGATATATCATCGGCGATATCACGGATTGTGGCGTTGCTGGCATTTACGTTTGTTATTTTTGTTTTGATGTAACGACATGAATGGAAAATCGGAATTGATCGGTCTAATCCTGGTATTGACATCCCTAATTTTGATGCAGTTTTGACGATATTGTTAGTAGATAGATATTGTTAAAACAAAATCATGGCAAGCGCAAATTTAATCTTGGTAGTCAAGAGTGCATCGGAATAAAATTTTTTTAAACTTCTAGTTTTACTTTGTATTTGGGAAACTTCAATAGATTAAATCATATATAAATATAAACATTAACGAACATTGCAATTATTGACACCTCTCTACGACATAATTTAAGTTCCCTTTCGATGCATGACAATCTGCAGAGGTATGAATATTGGCGAATATTTTCACTAGCAGTAGTGCATCATTTCAACACTGTTAGAGTGCCTCACAGTTGTAGGAAAATGATTTACACTAAATGCAGTAAAGGGCTAGTGGAACTCCAGGTTTCACTGTAAAGGCATTTGCCTTTATCTGTGATAAGAGTATGGGATATCAGGGCTTTTAATTATTTAAGTATTAAAAGATCACCGAGTTTAGATAGTTGTACCCTTTTCCTTAGTGTCTTTCAAATATTCTTGTGAAATGTATTTTTCCACTGACGGTGATAACCTAACCTCTTTTCTCTTTTTGAAAACAAAAGAAAACTTTTTATTTGGTTATAAAATTTATTATATTAAAATGTTTAATACGTTTTTTTTGGATTGTACAATATTTGTATTCAGAATCTGAAAAATCAATTAGTAGTGATTTACATGATAACATAAAGAGGTTCCTAATTCTTTTTATTTAACAATAAACATTACAGAGAAATCGAAACGAATAGGGAAACACAAGATAATTATTAAAATGGGGCATCTGTTATCGAAAATATAAAATCGAAATGTTTTCAAATTCAATATCAATATGGACAAGTGAACGTACAGGAAATTAGTTTATTATTAAAATGGAATTGAAACTAAATAATCAGCGTATGTGAAATGTTAAACGTTTAATGTGAGCATTGATCTGAATGTATTATTTTATCGAATTTTGTTGTTTATATTCTGGGGCGCTATATCCCATGAAAATATTTGGCATGTTTTGATATATTATTTATATTGTCAAGTAATTATTTATACGTAACAGGTACAACTTTATCTTTAAAGCCAATCGAGGAAATTGACAAAAACACAGGTATAAAAGAAAATGTATTCCTACTGACTTCTCTAAATGTGTGTAACAGTGTGTTAGAATGTTTTATATATTCGCCGAGTTTACGTCTCGATGCCATTAGCAGTTATATCATAAATAACTATTTTAATACAGTGTATCTCGAATAGGAATAACTTCTTTTGCTAGTTTCAGGAGAGTGACATCGATTAATTAACGCCCAATCAAATATAAATTATCCAGTAACTTAACGGTACATATTTTGTCAGCCGTGTATAATGCTCAATCTCTATCCAACGCATTGCGTCTTAAGGTAGAGTTTTTGCTAGTTTTCTCGGTTTTATTGGAAGATAAATGTAGCAAATCTGCGATATTTATATTCATCAATAAGAGATCCGTTTTATAGATATACTAGCTATTGCCCGCAACTTCATACGCGTAGAATATAATATAAATTTGTGTTTTAATAAATATAGCCGTTATTAAAGGGTGTACAAATAAATAATAATAAATAAAAACTTTACTAATATTCCCATGTATTAGAAAAGACTGATTAACGGGTGAATCGAGAACTGAACGGCTCGTAGAATATGGTATCGGGAATTTTGACTACAGGATCATTAATTTGCAAATAAACGCTTGATGTCTGCTTTTTCAAGCTAGAAACAAATCGAACAAAAGCCCATACTCAAAGATAAATTAGTTACAGTTTTAAAAAAACTACAAAATACTAAATACTTTTGTCATGATCAGATCAGATCGATACAACAAAATTAGTGTTTCTCCATACAAACTTTGTTGCCTACGTCACCGCCCTAGAAAACGAATTTTGAAAAATGATGAAACAGGTGATTTTATTTCTTTTGAATACTATATTTATGTGTCATGACCGTAACTCATTTTTTTGCTTCTTACAAACTTTACCACCCCTATAAGGGTGGAATTTTGTAAAATCCCTCGTTAGTGCACCCCTAGGGTACTTAAGGAATATTTCCTCCAATTTTCAAATTTCTAGGTTCACTGTTTTAAGCAGTGCGTTGTCTGTCAATTAGTGACGATACTATTTTGCCACCCTCGTCCCCCTTAGAAAATGAATATTTATAACGAATGAAACACATGTTATTTTATCCCTTTTGAAGACTATATTTAACAACTTATCTTTAAAAAAATGTTTTCCTTATGCAAACTTTACTACCCCCTTTAACCTGCATGGATGAAATGTTGTGAAATTCCTCCTTAGTGCAATCCTAGGTAACTCAAGAAATATTTCCACCAAATTTCAAATCTCTCACCGGTTTAGACTTGTGCGTTGTCTATCAGTACGTTTTGCCATTCCCGTTCACCCCCTTAGAAGGTGAATTTTCAAAAATAATGGAACACGTGATTTTATATATTTCGAAGACTATATTTACAAAGTGTAATCATTGTAACTAAAGAAAAAAATATTTCTCCATACAAAATTTACCGCTCCTTTCACCCCCTTAGAAGATGAATATTTAAAAATAATGGAACACGTTATTTTATGTATTTCGAAGACTATTACAAAGTGTAATCATCGTAACTAAAAAAAAATTCACAGATCTTATACTTATTGATAATACCTGCCACAACTTTTAAATTATAATATTTTATTCTTTTTTTTATTTTTTTTTAAACTTATACTCCTTTATGATTATTAAATAGGTACATTTTATTATCAGATGGGTCAAGAAATGGATCAAATTAAACTCATACGTATAATATATAATGCTTATTTTATTTAAAAAAAAAATTAAAATCTATAAAAAAAATTAGTTACACTCAATATACACCCAAAATGGACTATTTTATTTCTATATAAAATCTGTTCATTTATACCACAGTTATTATATATCTAACGTAGTCCATACATGGGCCATCTGATTACCTAATATTATAATGTTATCTTATTTATTGATTTAATGCATCGGCACTCCTAATCTATACGTGTTATTTAACTGAATACGTTATCGTAGTTTCGGTATCGAATTTGTGACAGGCTATGTTAAGTTTCCTTAATAATGATCCCAATAGTATTTTCAATACTAGAAATATTTCTTTATACAAAATTTACCACCCCTTTACGGATGAATTTTTGTAAAATCTCTCCTTAGTGTACTCCTAGGTACACAAGGAATATATCCTTCAACTTTCAAATCCAAATATCTAAGTCTACCGGTTTCGGCTGTGAGTTGTCTGTCAGTCAGTCACCGTCAAGGTCACGATACTGCTTTATAGGTATAGATCAGTAGTTCTTAACATTTAACTAGTGAGAGACCATTAAACCAAATCTTTATCTTACCATGGACCACTAACCGGTTGTCGGTAATTAAAGTTATTTTAACATTATTAATGGTATTTTATAAATAAAATATATACTAAGGTATGTGTGCACTAAAACGTTTGTAATACACGTTTTTTACCGAGTTTTTTACCAACTACTGGATACTATTCAGTGCTGATCCAAGTTGAGAGCATGTAGAGACTGACATCCAAATATTAAATTAATTTTTGATCTGTTGCAAATGGGCTGTATTGTTTTTTGTATTCCTCCTTTAATCTCAACACACTGTTCGTTTATAATGGGTTTCAACGTACCAAACCCAGAAAAGTTGTCTCTTTTAATTTTGCAGATCCACAAGTTAATTTTAGAGGCACTGCGTTTATCTCTACATGCAAATTTTGCCAAGGCTTAACGATCAGTGTCATTTTGTTTTATTAAACTTTCAAGACCAGAGCAGGAGACGAGTATCAAAGCCATTTCCGTACAATATCCAGTAAGCTTTGACTCTTAATGCCATCTTTCTCAAAGATTGATTTATTATATCCATATATACATATATATATATATATATATATATATATATATATATATATATATATATATATATTTTTTTTGTTAAAAATTCTTGGGTAGTATTTATTTTCTTAAAAAAATTATTTATTTATATTCATAGAGAGCTTTTTCAAAAGGATATTATATAAAACTATATATTATAATAAAATGTTATTTATATATAAATTAATGGCAAAATCATGTTAAAATACATTGGTATACGCACTTTGGAAATAAAAACAACTCACTGCATTATATTAGCAATGATGTTTCAGTTGTGACTTGTGGAAACTAAATAAATAAATACTACCGATGTATTTTTTTTTTGTTTTTGGCTGAAAGCGATTATTTAGATTATATATATTTATATATATATATTTAATATAATTACATACCTCAACATGTATATATATATATAATATATAATATATATCTATAAAAAAAAATTAGTTATAATATACACACAAAATAAAAAATATAAAAATGCTTGCTTATAATATATATTTATATTATGTATATATATATAATTATATTAAATATCTATATATTCAATTAATTTAAAGTATATTCTTTTTCATGCGATAAAAGCCAAAAAAGATTTTTGTTTGTCATATATATATATATATATATATATATATATATATATATATAGAAATTATATATATGGTGTATATAGAGTATATATATATATATATATATATATATATATATATATATATATATATATATATATATATATATATATATATATATATATATATATATATATATATATATATATATATATATATATATATATATATATATATATATATATATATATATATATATATATATATATATATATATAAAATTAACTTACTATAAACAAAACCAGAACCTAGAAAAAGTTTAAGCATGCGAGAATTTTGTTTAGAAATATTAAATATATTAATATTGCTTTTAGAATTCTGCACGTTGTATATTAAAAAAGCGGAAACAACTTAAGAATATTAGTTCTCGGAGTAGGCAGATAAAATAAGGCATGATGGCGTAAGTAACTTAAATAATGTGAGAATGGCACAGTACTCTCATCAATTTTTTAATGAAGAAACATTAAATGTACCAAGTAATAAATCATGTGGAAAACCGAAGATCTGAAGCTCAGGTATTTCAAAAATGTACTTTTTCCAGCTTGTCAATATGTATATTATAGCCCTGAAACCACACAGTAGAGCAGTACTCCAATTTTGAAGTGACATAAAAAAATTGGATCAGTATTGCCAAAATTCCTGGTGCTTCTTAAAATTAAACCATATATATGGTTTATAAGCTTCAGATATAATATTGTTAATGTCAACAGAAAAAGAAAGCTTTGTGTCAAAAGTCACATTAAGGTCTTTAAATGAGTTCATACGGTATAGTATGCTTTTATTCAAAGAGTATTGAAAAATTGTAGGGTATAGCTTTGTAGTGAAGGATAAAAGTTTAACCTTTCCAACGTTGAGCCGCAGACCGTCTTCCAAATACCACTGGCTAATTATATCAAGATTATGATGAAGTCTCACATAGTCTTTCTTCATAACTTTTAATGTTTGTATACAACTTTACATCATCAGCATAAAGCAAAAACTTAATACCAGGTTTCGACTCAAAGTCGTTAATAAAACACTTCCGAGTACCGGCCCATGAGGAACTCCTGAAGTCGTAGTGTAGAAATTGGATTTAGAGCCGCAAATCTGCAAGTATGCTTGCCTACGACTGACCAAATGAGTGAATTAGCTAGTTTACTGCTCTTAAAACTTAAATTTGTTATGTGGTCATCTAAATATATAAGCGATACGAGTAGTTGAGAACATTATGCAACGTCCGTGGATTCACCATAAAATATGTACTATTTTGTTAGTGACTACGTTATTCAATTTTGTTAGACATTTTTTGGGTACGAGTTCACTTCGTTGTTTGGTAGTGGAATTTCACGAATCTTCATTTGAGCATACTGTTTTAACACCTCTTCGGCAGCTTTAATCATACCAGGACTAATGAAAGTTTCACCAATGTGTGTCTTTTTGGATTTGGCAATTAAATTTGAAATTTCAAACGACATTATGTTACCATTTAATTTACCCTTACCTTTTAATAAGTGATAATTTCGCAGACCACTACTTGTACCTGCACGGACCACCAGTCGTCCGCGGACCATTGGTTAAGAACCACTGGTATAGATAGATAATAATGAAAATATATTGTAAAAGAACCTACATTTAAATTAATGGCACTGCATATCATAGAGAACATTATTAATAATAATTTTTTATGGGCGCTTTTTTTTTAAATAACCCTAATGCACAGTTTTACTTTAAACTTATCGCATTTTCATGGAAAATATTGTATATACAAATGTATACTTACTGTACTACCAGTAATATTATTCCAAATACACAATGTGGCTTTCGTAAAAATTTTAGCACGTCTGTTACCTTAGTTAATATTACAGATGACATAATTCGAGCATGGAATAAAAAAATGAACAGCATTTTGGTACTCCTTGATTTTACAAAGGCATTTGATACGATCATTCATAATTTACTGGTTGCCAAGCTAAATACTATGAATTTAATAATAGTTTTTCCCAATTAATTAAATCATATTTATCCCACAGGTTTCAAAAAATTTACTCAAATAGATTTTCCGACCAAGCGGAGTGCCACAAGGCTCTATTTTGGAACCTCTCTTGTTTTTGGTTTATACGTCTATCTTGAAATCATTATCTTTTTGTAAAGTTCAAGCTTTCTCAGACGATACGTAGTTATATTGTTGCTTTGATAGGGAGGATTATGAACTTGTTGAATCATATATACAGACAGATCTTGAAATCCTGTATCAACTTTTTAAGGGCCATGATTTGAATCCATTTGGCAAAAATAATAATTTAATATTTTTAAAAAATAACGAATATTTCCGTTATGGTTCTTTTTTGTTGACTGTGCAAGAACCTAGGGTTAATATTGGATAGTCAATTAGGTTTAAAGAACATGTAAAAAAATAATTCAAAAATGTTATCTCTCTCTCAAAATGTTATACAATAACAGGCATATTTTAAATGTAAATTTAAGGAGAAACTTGTGCGAATCGCTTGTATTATCAAATTTCAATTATTGTGATTTTGTGTACGGTTTTTGCGTTGACCAGGAATCGAATGCAAAGAGTGCAGAATGCGCGTGTTAGATTTGTTTATAGTCTTGGGAAATATATCACATTTCTGATTATTTCAGGAAAATTAATTGGCTGAAAATGGAGGCTGGTAGAAACCTACATTTATGTACCTTTTGGTTTTTCGCCATGACATTGGCAATTTAAATCTTCGAAATAACGAAGGGTTGACCATGCCTCATCATCAGAGTGCCATTTATCATAGATTCACTTACAATGCAGTATATCATTATAATAGCTTACCGAACAACTGGCTAAACCTTAATAGTAACACTTTCAAAGCGAATGATTCAAAATATTTATTAACTTTGCAGAATATGATAAATTAGATTGCTTCTCAGTGACCTACATGGAAGGGTTTTTTTATTGTTTAGTTTTTTTCTCTGTTTTTCTTTTGTTTTTGTTAACGTATTTTTTTATACACTCGAAAATTAACTATTTATTTTAATTTTCTCTAACTCTCTTTTTTACGTAATTACTTAATGAGGACTTGAATAGTTTTTCATGTTAATTATTTCATTTTTTTTTTGTTTTGTTTTCAGCTGGTTCAGTTGAGTAGCTATTAAAAGCTAGACTGCGCCAGGTGTAAACATATATTTAATTACTTTATTACATTATGTATTGTTTCTATATATTAATAAAAGGCATTATTTATTTATTGTTGTTTGCCTGTAAACAAAGGTTTAATTTAGTTTATCCCGCTTGAGTTGAATGAGAATCTCTCCAAAACTATGTTGGAATTATTGTCCGTGTAATGTGTTGAGTGAGGTAAAAGTTTTCTATGTACTCACTGCAGTTAGGTCAAATATTTAGAATCGTTTCTCTAATCTAAAACTCGGATATTCCAAAAATTAAAACCGGACACGGAATAGCAGAGGGAAGTTCCAGGCTCTTCTGCGTAGCGGATGACTAATTGCCGCATTTTGTTTGTCCCCATCATCGGGTGTCTGATAGCAAATTTGTAATTGCACTGCAGGCCCGTCGAAATATCTCGGAAAATCTGGGTAGACGTGTAAACAAGAGTTTAATTTAAATTTTATTTCGTTTTGCAGTCGGATTTCGCTGTTTCCGTGGTATTTTATAAAGTTCAATAACGGGTGCTCAAACAAAATATTGCAGCTTCAGTTCTATTTAATATTCAATCGGTTGTTTTTAGTCCGCCGCGGCTGCAGATTTGTTTATTCCATACATATATGCGTGCGGTTTAAATACAAAATTAATTTTTTAGTCAATATATTATTTAAATTCGGAGTTTTATTGGGTTTGTTAAAAGGGGTTTTTATACAGCAAATATTTTTAAAGGTTATAGTTAACTTTGGATTAAACATTGGCACTCCAAAATAAGCATTGTTTTTTCTTTACTCAAACCGAAATTATTAAGTTTTGTTTCGTAAAATTTTTTAAATTAATTAAATTAAGAATTAGTTTTACTTTATGAAGTCAAATTTCCAAACATTTTAGTGTTTTTTTCTGGAATCGATTTTTTTTTTGAAATATTGGATGTCTTTAAAGTTAAGGATAGCTAAACCAAGGTTATACATAATCTACAAGAGACCCTTTTAATGTTGTTTTTTTTTCGACACTGACGCACTTTTCTGTCCAAATTTTATAGACGTTGATTTGAGTGGTGGTTTTAATAAAATCGCTTGACGATCCACGGACTGTTGCGAAGTGATACTAACTTGATGCCGACTAGTCTAGTGCCTCCGAGCTGCTACGCCTAAACTGGTACCGATCCATCTACTTGACAAAATATCCGTAATAAACTGTATCAAATCTGATTGCTACTTTGTAAAAAAATAATTTGTCTTAAAAATGTATTTTAAGATGTAAATCATACGAAACCAAAAATTAAGAGGTTAACTTAATTAATATAAGAAAAAAACATCTACACTGAGATCGAACTGCAGATTTTTAGGCTGAAACCATCTACAACATACAGGCTTACGTCTGAAAGAAAACAAAACTCTACATTCCGATATTTTAGCAGCAACTTCTTAAGTCAACGGTAGATGGCATCTGTGTATAGTACAATGTACAGGGTGGCTCACGTAAGATAACCCAGTGTCTTATCTGTAGCTGTAGGAGTTATGAAAAAATGTTAAATATAAAAGTTTATCGCTGTTATTTTACAATATCTTTGTATACACAGGGTGATTGTTTTACTTGGATCACTATCATTATAGTTATAAAATAAATTCTTATTAAGTTTTATGTAACACGTCCTTTACACAAATTCATTTGTTTTCGTGATATTGACACTTAAAATTTGACCATAACAGGCCGTAGAATCTAAAAGATTTGATTTATAAAAATTCGGTTTGCTACTTAAAAATTAATATAGGAAACTACAAACCGTTTTATTACAAATCAAACCGTTTAGATTTTAAAGCTGGCTATATTGCTGAAGATGTCAAATTTTAATATCACAACAACAAAATTCATTTGGGGACAGGCCATATTACATAAAATGTAATTAGAATTCATTGTGAAATTTAAAAATGTAAAAGTATGTAGGTTGCCCCATTTAAAATAACGAAGTTGATAGTGACCCAAGGATGTCGACTGAACCGGTATATACAAAAATATGAAATAAAACTCCATTTTACAACTATAACTTCTACAATTAACTTTTTTCCCGTATTTCCTATAGTTTTCCAGATAAGGTACTGGAAGGTTAGCTTACTTACAGCTTGTACGTTACGTAACTTTACTGATAAAATAACTTGATAGTGACCCAAGGATGTCGACTGAACCGGTATATACAAAAATATGAAATAAAACTCCATTTTACAACTATAACTTCTACAATTAACTTTTTTCCCGTATTTTCTATAGTTTTCCAGATAAGGTACTGGAAGGTTAGCTTACTTACAGCTTGTACGTTACGTTACTGATAACTTTAAGTATGTCAGGACGAAGTGTCAAGGTCCCGTTAACATTGTCCAAGAATTCGCAAATTTTGTCAATAACTCGAATATGCAGGAATTAAGAATCAATTTGGCAACGTTGGTTCAATTATTGGTGCTGTCGATATCCTGTGTGTGTTTGTGATTCTGCCATTGACCTCAGAACCTTTTGCGATTGCGCTTATACTCGACTAGAAAGTAGTTTTAAGAGTAGTAGACTCTATCGGTAAGTTGGCCTACAGTCCATATAATTCGGATGTAATTTTAATCGCATTCATTAATCATTTGTTGGTAAGTCTACCATTGTGATAAATAGTGTAAATGAACTTTGTATTTCGAATTAAAAAATATACAGTTTTTTAAACAACTTTTCCTTTGATTAGAAGGTATCGGACGCAGTCGCATGGATAGTGATAATAAGGCTTTCCCAAAAGTTTGTTCACTAGAATTAAAAATTTTATTTATTTCACATTTTGATTAAACACTTTGATAGCTTTATGTATGACAGGACGAGATCCCGTTCAAGAATTTGCAAATTCTATCAATTCTCGTATAAGCAGAAATTTAAAATCGATACTGCTGGTACTTCAAAAACCAAAATAAGCTTTCTGGAAAAGTCTTTGGCTTGCAAAGGGAGGTTGATAGTGAGTTAAATGCTGATGTAATCTTCATCGCGTCCATCAATCGTATGTTGGCAAGCCTATCCGTAATGTTAGATCTTGTAAATGAACTTTGTATTCAGGAATAAAAATATAGTCTTTTTACACGGTTTTCCCCTTAACCATAAAATATCTGGCGCAGTCGTATGGATAGTGAGAATGTGGATTTTTCAAAAGTTTGAAATCATTTGAAAACAAATGGTGCCAATGCAAAGAAACTTTCACTGGAACTGAGAGGAATTCAGATTATATGCCTGTCGCGATTGGTATATTATTATTACAGCCCAACGCACGTTTTTCATATACGTTTAGTAGAGATAATGATTTTAAAACTATTTGTTGAAAGAATGTTCAAACGCCTACATATTCTCTAAGGGTAACTTCAGAGAAGCTTAATATTTTATTAGAAACAAAACAGTGACATTTGTGTATCTAATATAATTACTAAAATAAGATTATCTCAACATAATTGTGACTTATTCATTAATTTTTTTTCTTTTTTTTCAGATTCAGGTATGGTAGCAGTATATGTAGCTACAACACACACAATATTGCGGGTAAACTTATTTTTATTATTTATAGATTATTATTTATTTTTGTTTGAACCTAGTTTTCTAAAAAAGAAAGAAATGGGTATGTGACGTCGTCAGGACTTAGAGGATAAATATATAGTCAGAGTTAAAAGAGTTTGTAAAAAATTTTAACACTGCAAAAATTGCTCCCAAAATTTCCAGAAAAATTGACATTTTTAATTCTCAAGTGTTTGTCGCAAAAATTGTAATATATTTTAATGTGTATAGCAAAGATAAGGTATTTTGGTCATAATATGTTAGTACAAAAAACAGGTAGGTAACACAGAAAACTGTTTCGCAATTATCTAGTTTAAATATGTAAAGTTTACTTAAAACAGAATAAAAAAATATTGTTGTTTGTCCGTGTAATTAAGAAAAGATGAAATACCCGTTAATGTTTAATTAAAAATTGTTTAAAAATGTAAATAATGTACCGCTAGTTATACGTTTGTGCATTGAAATAAAACCATGTTCTTCCTTTCGAAAAGTATTCGATATGCACGATTGCTTCGTTTTTGATGTCTTTTTTATTCTGATGAAAAGTTCCGAATGACTAACCATTGGTTTTCTAACTCTGCGGCCGACTGCACTTATTTCTTTCTTTTAATATCGAAGATATGCCGCGATAATTAGGAGTGTTTTTAACACTAAAGCAAACATGTAAAAACGTATATTCACATTAGCAAAGATTATACTTCTCATAGACAGTTCATTAGGCAATTTCGTAGATTTACCTCATAGATCGCTGGTGGCGCCCTTTTGACCACGCACGATTTGACGCGGCTTTGACAGCGCGATATGATCGCTTTCTTATAAATATTTAATGCACACTTCAAGGCTATTGGAAATTGAATATAGATAGTATTGCTAGTTATAGGCCGGAGGCCGCCGCAGAATGGCAACTCAGGCCTTGATATGAGATTGGTCTCCACGGAAATCTGTAAAATTGTATGTTGTGAGGATTGAAGGAAAGCATCTTAGTCGTTTTTTATAGCAACTTTGAACTGTGTTTGGAGTTGTCTATATTTGTTTTAAAGAGGAGAGGTTTCATTTCGTATTTTCTTTCAAATAACTAAAGTGCTGGAATTCTGAAAAGCATTATGGAAATTAAATATCTCAAAAAAATTAAAAGATATTTAAGTGCGGTTTTCGACAAATGAAAGACCATTTGGTTTATACTGGCTTTGAATTGGATTTCGATTAAGCCAACTTAATTAAAAGTTATGGGGTTGTAAAAAAACAGTGCAATTTTTTTCAAAATTAATGGTTGCCTCATTTAAAAAAAAAACAATTTTCCCCATATTTTTATGGGGCAATCAGTTAATTAAAAGTAAAACCTAATTTTAAGGGTTTTTGAGTAATTGTCGGAGTATCAGAAAAGTTAAAATTTTAGTAATAATCAACTTTTTTGGATATCAGGAACCTGTATCTGAATAACACAATAAATAATTTTAATTTGAGGGTTCCAAAATTTTCCTTTATATTTTAGAAAATATAAAAAGGTTTTCTGGAGCGATTCCAAATTAAGGAAATGTGCTAAGTTGTTAAATTTTGAAAAAATATCGTGAACAGCAGTAAAACCATATTTTTGTTACATCCTGTATAATTTTGTTTAAAGTAGTTAAATAATACATTAATGCTTTTGTAATAACCAATTTTGAGAGCCATTTTGAATAAGTGTTTTTCAGGTACAAGATGCTGATATCCAAAAGGTTAATTTTTAGTAAAATTTTAATTTTTCCTGATACTAAGACAATTATTTAAAAACTCGTCAAATTAAATTTTACTTTTGACCTACACAATCAATAAAAAATCACAAAAAATCGTTTTCCAAAAATGGAGCAGACATAAATTTCAAAAAAAAAAAAAATCACTGTATTTGTGAATTCGGATCACTAAATCTAAATCCAGTTCAAAGCACTTATAAACCATAAAGTGGTCTCTCATTTGACGAAAACAGCACTTAAAATAAAATTAAAATTTTCGAGATATTGAAGTTCAAAAATAGCCCAAAAAGAAAGTTTATAGACGTCATCATTTACTTCCACGTTTTTTTATTAACTTTTGTGAATATTCTTAAAGAGCCCAACAATACCTAGAACTTGAAAAAAAAAAATAGAAAAATAGGGAGCCGGGAGAGTGTTGGGTGATGTTGTCTGCATGTATATGTAATATCTTACAACATAATCTGACAACGTAAAGTCCCCATGCGAAAAAGTAAGAAATTCTTAATAAAAATTCCCTTTGAATTAAATATGAGAACAAGAACGGGCGTAGGAAAATGGAATATATCATGCATAAGGAAAGAACTCTCAAAAAACATTTTCGAGACGGTAAAGAAGTGCACATTTTCAATTTAATAAGTTGTCTGCGATGAAGGCTTGTGGCAATATTGGGCAAGTGACGAGGTTCGACTGTATTATTTCTAAGGAACTGGTCAGATATTATAAGTACATTATTCTATTCAAGTTGTTTATTTTAGTTTTTCTTTTTAATTCAATAAGAAAAGAAAAGAACGCAATATATAATTCTTATACTTATTCGCTATTCTGTAAAGGGACAGGGTGGCGAATAAGGGGGCCCAACTGGACCCCTTGTGCTTCTTCCTTGGAAATTTCACTCAGTCTGGGACTACTAGACGCCCAGATGTAAATAATATATATTCATTGTAAAAGCTAAAATACATTGTCTTGTCTGACAGAGCACATTCTGGAATCGAGGCCCTGCAGAATAAAAGGGCGGAGAAAGTTCTTGGTCTTTGTAGTGTAGTTGGATAATCAAGGGTTTTCTTAGAATCGATGCCTGATTGGCATAATAAAATTGATTAAAACATATTAGGTGGTAACTTATCAGACCAGAATACATGGTAATATTTGTAGACCAGATGCATATTGCGCAGCACTTCTTTCAAGTATAAATCTTTATTGCAGAAATATTGTTGAGATAAGCTGAGTATATTAAAGTCAGTAGTGTGCTGAAATAGAACCTTGTATACGTATTATACAAGTTCGTTGACAAGTCTGGTCGATTATAGGGTAAAATATAGAAGATCAAAAAGAGAATTCTTAATTAGACACGCGGTACAAAGGATCCTTTAAATACAGAGTCGCTGATAAGGCTGGAAATGGTCGATTATTGGGTAAAATATACAAAGTATCGAAAAAGCTTAATACAAATGTGTTAGGGTTTTTAAATTTTTACTAGATCGTAATAATTTTAATTGTATAGGGTTGGTCATGAAATTTTAGTACACAAAAGCATTTTTTAATAGGACACCCTTTATATTATTCGATATTTTAATTATTCTCCCAAGTTTAAGCAAAGCAATTGAAAATAATAAAAAAATTTTCGCTTATAAGTTTGAAAATTTAATACCAAAGTTTTAGGGTTTATAAGTTTCTACTAGCCAGTAATAATTTCATTTATTCGGATTGGTCCTAAAGTCGCGAAACACCAAAGCTGCATTTTTATAATGGAACACCCTGTATATTACTCGATATTTTGATTCTCTCAATTTTAAGCAAAATTTGTAAAAAACATAATATACCTTAATTCAATCGTTTCCGAGTTATTGAGTTTCGAAAATAATAAAAAATGGACTATGTTATAAAGTTGAATTTCAAAAATAGACCACCGAATATCTAAGAGTTGCAAGCAAGGATAGCGTAAGAAACTAATAATATTAGGTACGTTATGTCTGTTTCATATTTTGCTTAGAGTTGAGAGGACAACTGAAAGAAATAGAGTGTTCCATATAAAAAATAAAACTTTGGTGTGCCACGATTTTATGACCAACCCTGTAAAAACCTTAAAACTTTTATATTAAACTTTTTTCGATACCTTGTATATTTTACCTAATAATCAAACGTTTCTAGACTTATCAGTGAAGAACTTTTATTATTTGAAAAACTCGATAACTCGGAAACGATTGAATTTAGGAACATTAGGTTTTTTACAAATTTTGCTTAAAATGGAACGAACAATTGAAATATCAGATAATATACAGGGAGTTTTATTTAAAAAATGAAATATTGGTGTCACAACTTTATGAGCAACCCTGTATAATCAAAATTATTACTTTCTAATAGACACTTAAAACCCCTAAAACTTACGTATTAAACTTTTTCGAAACCTTGTATTTTTTACCCAATAATCGACCATTTCCAGTTTTATCAGACCTTGTTTTTAAAGGATTCTATGTACCGCGTGTTTAATTAAGAATGCTCGCCGGCGGTATCTCAGGAATTGCGTACTGTACAGCGTTTGAAAAAACATATATGTAATAAAGAGAAACTGATGTTAATTATGTTAAAGTTTCTATGAAGACCGCTAGAGGGCGTAACTAAGATAACCAATCAAAAAAGACGGGTTTGCTCAGTAATTTGCCTAGAGTGGAGGGAGGGGGAAACTTCGATTGCAAAAGTTTGGTTGAAAAGAGCATTTATTGGGCTTTTAAATGGCATATCAAGTACATTATGTTTTTCACCGATCCTTAGATGGCGTTTTCAGACACAGATTTTGCGTGTTTTCATAGGAATTTCAAATGAAAAATGAATATTTATTATAGGCCAGTCTTAAAGAGTACGAAAAAACAGCAAAAATGGCATAAATCGAAAGTTGATATCTTTATTTAAACTGGAGTTATAGAAAGAATTGTATGTTGAAATAATTTAAAGTAACAAAACAAAATAATGAGGAATAATGGTAAAAATGTTACTAGTTATCATTATAAAAGTTAATATTTTCCTATATGTTCGAAAAGCCTGCCATTATTGTCTATGCATTGAAGTAACCTTCCGCGGGAAGACCAAAGAGCAACTATGATTTTTACTATCAAAATACTACCTATCGCTGTTTTTATTCTTTGTATCATATTCTCTCCAGTAGCTTAAAACCAAGGGTTTAACGTGAAATAATTGCTATATCCTGTATGCTATATTAGAATATGTATGTATCGTCTGTGTAAGCTATTAAACTTTGCTTTTGCAATTATGCAAATTTGTTTGTTCTTAGGGAGTTGTAGGAAAAACGCACTAACGTCCTTTGTATGAGCAATTGGGTAAAAAGTAAGTAAAAGAAGTGCAAAATTAACTTGCAAAGTCAGAGAAACAAGTCAAATTAAATGATAGCGTGTAAAAATATATCTATTTACATTTATATAAAAACAAAATTCCTTTAAACGCCCTTATTTTTCGCGCTTCCTACATCGTATGTAAATTCTTCTATCTTTAGAAAGAACCCGACTCCCATATTGCCGCATTACGTATTCATTCTCTGATAATCCAGTGAACTAATATCCCCAGCATCATTTAGAAAGTTGGCTTTGTTATAAATTTGCCCCCGATACAGAATTTTTCAGCTTTGTCAGCCATCAAATTATATTCCCCACATCGAGGCGGCTTCAATTATTTTGTACGTGCTCGGTCATAAAAACGCAAGGGAAAAATAATTGCCTTAAACAAAAAATGTTTTTATTATTCTTTTTTAGGGGCCTCTCTTAAAAAGAGGCCTCGAATGGTAATAGTACTAAATAAAGTGCCCAACATTCTATCCGCCCAGGTTATGTCTTATTTGCGCCCCTACAACAATGATTTTAAAAAATAATCCACTGGTGTATATCGATCTACTTCTCACACATAGCCATGTATGTATCTTAGATGTTTTTATGCAGATAAATGGGTCCTGTAGTTTATCACCGGTTCCGAACGGTACTATTTAAGAGGTGATTTTAAATTCGATGAAAGGTATCCGCTTAGTTTTCGAGAATAGAATTTTACGTTATTTTTTTCTTTGGTATTTTTTTACAGTTAGAAATAGAGTTATTAATAAACCAACGATCAGATTTCTGGCAAAACGTGAAGATACTCAACTTATAGATCAATTGTCGTGTTTTTGCTCTCTGTCCCGTGCTCTGATGATGTCCTAACCGGGCGAAACATGTAAGAATAATTTTAATGTAAATGATACGCCGAACTTAGTGATCTGTTAGAAGTATTTGGAGAACAAATGAATTTATTACTTTGAAAATTTGAATCTAGCCATAAACTATTTTAAATTATGCTGTTGCCGCTTCTACCTTAAACCGCTGACAACATCCATTTTCTAAATGGAATGCCCTGTATATTATTCAAATTTTGTATTTCCTTTAATATTCTAAACACTCGTTTTGTTACGTTTTCTGTACACCTAAATTCAACTGTTTTCAAGAAAATGGAGGTTCTAAGTGCCAAACGACTTAGCTTGGAACAAAATGTATTTCACTTTCCTATTTTAGTTTTTAATTATCGGGAATCAGATAATTCCGGTTTGAGAGGAGGTGTCACAATTTGCTATTTCCTGCCAAAGTAAACACCAGGTATAGATAACTAAAAACTAAAATAGGAAAGTCGAATCCATTCCGTTCCAAGTTAAGTCGTTTGGGAGTTACAGAGCTTTAAAGGTCAAAAATGTTAATTTTCCAGGGTCATTTTCAGGACATTCCTTTTAGAAAACGCCACTGCAATACCGCATAAGCTAAAATATTTTAAAAAGAAAGTTTAAGTTTATATATAGCCAAATTGTAAGTATTAATTGGTTCTCCAGATACTTCTAATAGACCACTTAGTTTGACATACCTTGTATATAACACTGCAAATTTTGAGTTCATAGCATATTTCATTGGATTATAAATCAATATCTTTGTGACAATCCATGATTTTATAATTTATATTTATGATTAGATAATGACCTTGGGAAGAAAATGCAGTTTTGGGTCAGTGAGAGACTATTTAAACCCCACTCAAAATATTTCCCTTTAGATATTTAGATGACTGTGACCTTTATAACTGACATAATCTATGTTCACGTCATATTATTGACACGTTATGTGACGAAACCATAGCAATATCGCCAGCGCAATATTTCAAATAAAGCATCCCTGGAGCTAATAATTAAAAAAATATCCTATTTTTGACAATTAGTAGAAAATAGTTTTTGTTTAATGTCTACTATTATTACGATTTTAATTTTTTTTATATATATGTTATATTATTACAGAATATTATATTATATCCTGGAATATAATCAATATTGTATCAAATTTAAGTGAGAATTTATTAATGAATGTTAACGAACGTGATTTAATTTGAAAAAAATAATAGCCCAAATCCGAACCCGTCGGAGATGAGCGTTATATAACCTTATCCCACTTTCATGTCTAAACTATTGAAGACAAGAGATATCCGCTTGTTACAGTAAGTTTTTCGTAGTGATTTAAGTGTCTATAAATTCTTTTATGCTACTTTTTTTCTTAAAACTAAAAATTTGTACGCGTTTCATGTTAAACTTCCCACTTTTTTTATAGTTTTTAATCATGTTTTGTTATTTTTCTGATGACCCAGTAAAATAGTTTTTTAAATTTCATATTCTTTGCATTTTTCTAAGGCGAATTGTATGTTTTTTATTTACTCGAAATTTGATATAATGTACCTTTGGAAAGTTATGTATATTCACTGGCCTATGTACACTATGCAACCGTTTTAAAACATAATTCCAAGGTATAAGACCCGACCAGACCAAACAATGAACCCGAAATATACCGGAAAATTGCAAAAAACTTTGCGGCTTTACTAAAACACCCAATCGGTTAGGCTTTTTTGATAATCGACTTCGAAATCCAGGGTTAATTTAAATTAAATTCGTTCATTTGTATTTTGTATGCAAATGTGAAAATATAAACGTAATTAGTTAGTTTATTGCAGCAGTATTTTTCAGCTATTCGTTTTATTTGCCCGTTCAATTTACAACCCAAATTGTTTAATTTATGTGTCAAGTGTACCATTAATTTCTTTCCTGGAATTACTTTGAGGTTTTTCCTCGTGCCATTCATTATAAAGTGTACATATTAGATATTCAGTTAAATTTAATTCGGTTTTTTTATATATATATATATATATATATATATATATATATATATATATATATATATATATATAAAGTTTATACTCCCTCTTATCTACGTTATTTTTTAACCCCATAAACTTTTGTTCATTTGAAAGTTAGCTTAAATACTTTCTAGAGGTGTTATCACATTTAATCTAATCCGATGACAAAGTTTTCTTTTCAAAAAATTACCAAATAACTGCATTTTTGGTTGCTTCTTGGATAGAATACTACTTTTTCATTTGACGTCTGTAATTCTGGTATTTTTGCAAAAAAAACATTTTTATAACCAAATTAATTTACATTGAAAATGTTTAAAGTCCCTGTAGTAAGCGTAAGAGTTTTTGTTGCTATAGTTTTACATCTAAAATACTATTTTTTGTCAAATTGGAAACCACGTCGAAAGGGTAAAATTTAATCAGATGCACAAGTTAAACTCAAAAAATAGGTATAAATAAACAATTAGTTCAAACATTTCTCCTTCTTCGTCGATGAGTGGAATTTCTAACACTTGCTCTAGAAAAGATTTTGGCAAGCATTTCGCTCTCTTGTGATACATACTTTAGTGGGAACGTACACCTTATTTTCCAAATACCTTCAAAGAAAGAAATCGGCGGCACTTAAATATGTTTGATAATTGCCTTGTATACCCTACTATAATTAGGAGTTGATACACTAACCTGCAGGAACCAAATTTCATTAAGGGCAGTCAAAGGAATCGTTTCCAGCAAAGTAGCCAATTTTTTTCAATAAAGAAAGGTGGTCCAGTTATCGTTGAATTTAAAATTTCTCACCAAACGTTAAATCTCTGTTTCTCTTGAACACGTCTGATGGCCACCCTGTGTCGATTTTGTTGTACGATTTTGTTGTATATATATATATATATATATATATATATATATATTTATATATACATATATATATATATATATATATATATATATATATATATATATATATATATATATATATATATATATATATATATACATATATATATATATATATATATATATATATATATATATATATATATATACTATCGGAAAAATTGTTGTTTTCCTGCAGTTTAGTTAAAATTAATTCACAGAATTGAACACGTTTTTCTACTTCTCCAATATACAACGGAGACAAAGGTGATATCTAAATGGTTTCATTCCATGGTTGTTCCGAATTCTACTAATTTTAGATTTTGACATTTCACTGGCGTCTGCCGCTGATTTGGTAGAATTCCCTGAATCGGTATAGAAGAAACCCAAGACTGCGGCTGAATTATCTTCATTGGTTACTGGCTTTCTTCTTTGTAGTAGTTTGCGGAATGAATCGTATGCAGATAATTTGTTAAAATATATTTCACTGTTTTCCTATGTAAGGGAATTTGTCGGGAAACCTTTCGTCAAATAGCCTACATGTTTTGAAATGTTTTTGGCACATTCTCTATAAATTATTAAAGTTTTAACAAAATCTTGTTGATTTAATTTTACCATTTTGACGTGAAAAATAATATTTGTTAAAGCATGCAACAACTCGATTATTGGTATCTGTGTGCGCTTGTTACGGGGACGCCAGTTAGCTTTAAAAATTATCACTGTAAATACTTTTAGTTATAGAAATGATTTTTTTGAAAACTTTCTTGACATTTTAGTAGAAAAAAAAACAGTATTACAGACGTCAAATAAAAAAGTGCATTTTTTAAGAAGTAACCTAAAAATGCAGTGTCTGGAAACATTTAAAATAAAACTTTTTATCAGATTAGATTAAATGTGGCAACATCTGTAGAAACTATTTGAGATAAGCTTCCATATGAATAAAAGTTTATTGGTATATATATATATATATATATATATATATATATATATATATATATATACATATATATATATGCATATACATATATATATATATATATATATATATATATATATATATATATATATATATATATATGCATATATATATATGCATATATATATATATATATATATATATATATATATATATATATATATATATATATATACATATATATATGTAGATAGTTAAAAAAGAAAAGTATCCATCATCTTTACCGGCAAAATTGACGAGTGACGATGTTTCGCCCCATATGGGTCTCATTAGGCCAATGCAGCCGTGTGGTAGAGATGATGGAATACACTCAACAGCATGTTAAATAAAAACGATTAAAATATTAGGCAGATATTAACCCATAAAGTAAGAAGTGCCATCTATGGGAACAAATGCGGGGTTTGTTGTTTATACCTCTGTAGTAATGTTTAAAAACATTATATTGATAAATTGAAAAACTAAGGGCGACATTCTTAGGCTTTCATATTATACAATAAAATAATTGGTATCGCACCGCTTACACAAAAACCATGAAACGGATGAAACAAATTCAGATCGAGTAATAGTAGATTAAAATAATGAAAGAACACTCTGAACAAAATATTGAAGTAATCCTGTATGTTCTCAAACAAACATTTAGCTCCAAGTTAAGTTTAAGTGTAATATCTCTCGCCTGAAATTAACACTTCTTTTGGCCTTCAAACTGGTTAAGAGTCACAAATCCATTAAAAAAATATCCAAAGAAGACATAAGGTGGTCTTAAGTGTCGAATTTCTACAGAGGCTTTAGGCAAAACAAAATCCGTTCACCTCGCTTAAAAGTTTTACCTTTTAATTTAATATTTATTCATTACAATTACCAGACACGTTATAATGCAGTTAAATACAAGTCGATGCCATTTTTGGCTTAGCTGCTTTTAGTAATAAATATATTCGTGCTGCTATATATGATATTATACTAAGAACCACTCCTCGTCGTTAAACTAGTTTCTCTTCTCATTTGCATTAAGATTTCGGAGTAATATATACGATTATAACATACAAGATATAACCTTTCATCTTGTTGACTTGATGTATGAATAAATCTATAATAAATAAGCATCTTGACTTACCTTGTTTACGAATAAGTGTATATTAAAAAAGATATGTAGGGCGCCACATGACTGCGATGCTTAACTTATTGTTTAATCAAGATTTTTTGCGCGATATCAATATAATAAATTATTTGAAACGATACTTATGCAGTGAACAAATAAATGCATGCATGATAATACAAAACGTATTATTTATAAAGAAGAAAACAGCGTGTCTTAAATTTATTACTTACTATATGTAAATTAACTCCAGAATTTTAAATATTATTATGAATGCTAATTTGTTTCTTTGAAATGCCATTTCGTCTAAAATGCATGGAAATGTATAGAGTGGTTTTTAGTCAAAATTCAAACTTTTTGACTAAAAACCAAAACCAAGAAATGGACTACGTAACGGTGCTACGTAGTGTATTATATGACACCTTTATTTTTTTTTTAAGTTTCCAGTTGTCACAATTTGATCAACAACTGATTTTCTATTTTTTTTGTGCCAAAATGTTCCACAGACAAATACAAAAAAAATTCTTTGGGTTGTCTTATTATTTATTATTCACATGGGGATTAGTCGAAAATTTCATCATTTTATTTTTAATTTATTTCTAATTCAGCCGTGAATTGAGAGTCAGAAATGTTGTCGCTAAAATATTCGATTCACAATCTTTGGCAAGGCCAAATGACCCTAGTCCATTTTTTTTAAATTTTTATAATTTGTTCACCATTAATATGCCCGTGTGACCATAATAAAAAATTATATACAAAAAATTACCCCTTGAAAAAGCCCATATTCTCCCAATAAATGCCAAGAAAATTAACATCAAATTTACTCAAGACTGGAAACAATCATTTAATGAAAAAAGAGAATGATACTGTGAGATTTAAAGTGAAATTCCAACTCCAGTCATATTTAAGAAATGTCTATATACAGGGTGTTGTTACTTGTTTACACTTTGAAATCTCAAACTAAACCGAAGCAAAATGTGGCCTCGCGGCGCGCTTATATAGCATTTAGAAAAGGATGGAATAGATCTAAAAAATTCTAGAATAATCTAAATACTACAACGTGAAAAGAATTAAGCTTAACAGAACCTTCGAAAGCAATGTTTGGCACTGTCGTAGTCGTTACATGGATAAAAATTGAGATAAGTCTACTTCATTAAAATAACAAATAATAAATAAATGCACCTAAAACTTAAACAACTCTTTAATTAGGGCTAAATTGGCAAGAATATGTTGTCACGCACGCCACTGGCGAAAGTATTAGAAATAATTTTATTTCAAAAGATGCCTCTTTACGTGATAAAAACGTGAACCAAATTGTAGGAAATAGTATAAACCTTCCAGAAAAAAATTCAGATTTTTCTTATTTGAATAAAGTGTACATACATTCATAGAATAATATAAAATAATATAATGTAGCATATAAACTAATTAACCAGGCAACAAATCCTATTTGAATCCAAGTCAACGCCCCCGTAAATAGTAATTCCTTTTTTGTTCACGTCTATACCAATATATATGTACGTGTCTATACTAACTTTGGTCACCTGAAAATAGAAGAAAAGCAATACATTATCCACAGTACTATAAAATAGCGGCTGGGAATGATTACGAGTCAGACAATTCCCTAAACACTTCCAGAATGAGCTGGCAAATCGTCAAAGGTATGGAAGCCAACAAGCATAAGAGAAAGAATATGTACTGATTATCGCCCTAATTTTGGCTAGAAGGAACCATTTTACCACTTATCCCGAAATAAACGACTCACCTTGAACTTTGTATTTTAATTTTGACCCGCTTTTCCTCAAGTTGCTGGACTAGAATTTGGCATTGTTATTAAACTTAGACGATAGAGTGTTATTTCACTTTTATATGATATAAATTGAAAATATCGGCTTCTAAGATGCGGAATAATTTTGCTCTGATTTGTCTGGTTTTTGGCCTAGCGGCAGCTCTTGAAAGAATGTTATAAATCATTTTTAAATATTGAGTGATTTCGGAAAATAAAGACAAAAAACAAATTGGAGTTTCTTTGAAATGCCTGCCAAGTTTGGGGATATATTAAAATTAAAAAAAAAATCTGATTTTACCTGAAAGCTCTATATCATTTTTTTCATTACTGTAGGGAAGCAATGCATCTGTGGTGTACAGCTCTATAATACTATACGGGGTGAAGGAATAATTCTAAATTTGGCAAACATTTTAATCATATTTTTCTACTGCTAGATACGAAACTGACAAAAAAACCCCTACATTTTTTGGAAGATGGTGAGTCAAAAATACCAACTCGTTTGAAACTTTTTTCTTTCAACACTAAAGTTTATAATATAATGTAATTTACTATTTTTATATATTCTGCTCTAATTATGTAAGTAAACATATTTTCTGTATTTTACAGCAAGTTTTTGGATCTTTAGGCCATATTTTAAGTTTTTAAGATGGCTAAGTAAGCAAGGGAATTACTACGGAGTATAAATGGCAAAATTAATCGAGCATTCTGAAGCCAGCATTTTGAATTTCTATCCTATAAAAGTGGTTTCCTCTGCATTAGTAAAAAAAGGTTTAAAACATGAACCTTTTACTTCGAAATAAATTAAAATCATAAAACCGTTTAGGCAAAATGTTCCCTTCTAGCTTTATATTAGTAAAGTTAAAACTAAACTTTTATAAAAAAATCTCGGTCCATTACTTGAACTTTCTGTTAATTAGCTCCATTTCTATATAACTGAACTGAACAAATCTCAGACATTTTCAAATCCTCTTATAGACTTAAAATATCTCATAAAATATAGAACAACCTGGGAAAATCTTCAAGTAACAGCAAAGACAAAAGAAATAAAATCAACGATTTATTTAGTTAAAACAAAACGATTTTCGCATCAACCTTCGATTTTTTTTTCAATTTTTGCTCCTTAGCAAATTCTGATATTGTTTTTTAAAAATTTTGAACTTGTGAATAGTTCAAAATAAATTCAATAATGGTTAATATTGTTTTTAATGTGTATATTGAATAAATAAATTGGATTTTTCTAGTAGCAAATCCTTTTTATATCAAAATATGATTACTTTTTAAGGTTGCTATTTTGCGTTTTATAGAAGTCATGCAAAAAATGTAAGTAAACATACATGATTAGAGGCTCAGTATACAAATCAACTTCAATGTCGACAGTATGCTGAAAAAAACTTAAAAGAGTATATACAAAGAGAAAATCAAAACAATGTTTTTGTTTTTTATAATTTTTTTCCCAACCTCACCATTAATCTGCCCGTGTCTGAAAAATAATTAATATGTATTGATTATCATGCCAATTTTGGGTAGAAGGGACTGTTATAACGAAACTTTTTTTTTATTTTAATGCTATTTTCACTTGTCCTGAAATGAACTTGTTTTTTGTTTCTATTATTGCAGAAGCTGCCAAATCTTGTATTTCAGTTTTGACTCCCCCCCAAGTTAGAATTTGGTGTTTTTGTTACTAACCTTATCGTCTTTACACTTCTGTCTGGTGTAAGTTTAAAATGGTGGCTTTAAAGGTCGATTAAAAGTTGCCATTTATGCTTCGATTCCATTCAAATTGATATATCTAGTATATACAGAATCGCTAATCACGGATTTTCGACTTGGAGGTAGCAGTGAAATTTGTAAATATTTTTTAATATTGGGTGATTTTATAAAATAAATAAAAAAAAACAAATTGGGGTTTTTTGATATTCCTCCCAGGTTTAGAGAACTATTTTCTTCAGATTACTCCTTCAGTAAAGGTGAGTTTTTAACATTACTGTAAAGATTGTAGTTTCCATGGTTTTTCCTTATAATTTGGCACACTGATAATAAGATAAATTTAAAATATAAAATTTCCTCGTTTTCTTCTTTTTAAAAATATATATTTATCTAGGATTCTGAGCTTTCCGTAATAATTCGAGTTTTAATTTTTATTTTAATTGCAACACAACATCCTTCTTTGGTCTAGCAAACCATGAAAGCCAAACAGAATTTGATGAATGTTGGATCTTGCTTAGCCATGGATGACGACTTACTTACTTACTTACTCATGCATAAACATCATAGTAACAGTAATCATTTTTCTTATTTACCTGCTTTTTACCGAGGAAGAAAACGTTCGTCTCATTGCATTATATTATCCATGTCACAAATGTCAACAGTGTCCTAAAACCAGCTGGTCAGTATCAGATTGAATATCCAGAGAATAGAATTCCATCAAGTCAAGCAATAGATTATATTGTTAAAAATTATTCCGATAGATCCTCCTCTGGATCCGCCTTTGAATACCGGATATTTCACGAGTTACGGGTAAGTCATGGCAAAAGATTCACACTAACCTGCAAAATTATGGATATCATCCTTATAAAATCAGGCCAGTTCAACATTTATCAGAAGACAAAAAAATACAGAGATAATTATTTTCTGCAGACATACTAAGGAGATTAGAAGTCGATAACTAACTTCTTGACAAAGTGCTGTGTTCAGATGAAGCCACGTTTACGACTGCGGACATCTTTGACAGGAGAAATAAGCATTCCTGGGCAACACAAAATCCCCATAAAATAGAAGTGGTGAGGAAGCAGAATCGTAAGGCTTTGCATAAAAGTAATAGGACCCATCATAGTTGAGGGAACTTTAACAGGAGATCGCTATTTAAGTTTTCTAAGGCATGAAGTAGAGGCGTTTTTGGAGAATATTCCAATTTGCCAGTATTTATATACTTACCTCCTCATAAAATTGAAACGATGACTCATTTTCTTAATAACCAGTATAATTTGAGGATAGGGAGAGGCGGACGCATTCACTGGCCAGCAAATAGCTCCTATCTTACCCCACTAGATAATATCTTGTGTGGATATTTGAAGGACAATGTTTACTTCAATATGATACATAATTTGGCACAATTACGGCAGAAAGTTGAACAAAAAATTCTGATTTTAAATAACGAATATCTTTTTTATATTAGCAACGCAATTTCAAAATTAAGTAAATTATATCAACATTGTTTTAATAATGGAGGTTCCTGTGTGAATATTTAACTAATTTGTTCAAATATTTATTACTATTTGTAAATGTTAAAATTCAAACTTTTCTTAATACATTATTTCAGTTCATTTGTTTTGTTATCGGTCGTCATCCATGGCTAAGCAAGATCCAACATTCATCACATTCTGTTGGGCTTGCTAGACCAAAGAAGGGATGCTCTATTGCAATTAAAATAAAAGTTTAAAGTTGAATTGTTACAGAAAGCTCTTATCCAAACGTACTAAATATTTTTGAAAAGAGTAAAATGGGGAGATTTTAAATAAATAAATTGAATTTTCCGATTTTTCTGTTTTGCGTTTGTCAGTTTTTAAATGTCGTATCTAAAATCTTCGTAAAAAATCTAAAAAACTTTTACATTTGTTTTTTGTATTCCTTCAAATAATACCTTTAAAAACGTGTCTGTCTAAGGAAAAACCCTGTACAGTTATAAAATGATATACCGGGTGTCTATTTTAGGGTATACCACTATTGCTATCTCCTAAACGGCAAGAGCTACGATGTTGGTTAAATTAGAGAAAAAGTGTCCTTTATGAATGAATGATGTTAATAATCCGTTTACAGATTTTTAATTTTTTTCTTTGTTCCTGAAATACCGGGGATTTTGCAAAAATTATTTTATTAAATATCTCAAAAAGTTTGTACTTTAGAAAAAAGTTTTATACAACACTTCCTTACTTTAATGTTCTCTACAAAATGGCGCCCTCAGATTTTCAATCCGACGTTTCGCCTACCGGCCACCACCATCTTTTTTTTTTTAAATATCGACCTGCATTTTTTTATTTCATTTTCTTGAAGAACAATTTACAGTTAATATATCAACATACACCAAGAACATTTTTGCCAGGTTTCGTACTGTTATATTCATCTTCATCTTTCCTTTTTCTATTAGGGCTCTGGATTTTCACTGAAAGAATGGGCTTCTTCTTAAATATCTTTGTTTAATAATGTTTGTTGAATTGATAATGCGCATTGTTATAACTGAGCAACCGTCAAATAATACATTTGTCAAATTATTATAATTAAATATAATTTGGTGATAATTATTGGCCTTTTGTTGTTGAATAATTGGAATAATATGGATTATTCAAATGACGAGAAAGTAGAAATGCTGTTTGTTTATGCGAGATCCATGCGTAACGCAGATAATGCAGCTCAACTGTACCATTATATGTATCCCGAAAGAGCCGTTCCCAGTGTTCGCATTTTCCGTAGACTAGAATACTACAACTGTAACAGCACAAGGAGGAGTGAAGTAAATGTATTAGGTAAGTCCTCTTTGGTGTAAAAATTGTCGCCTTTTAATTCAAATATTGTTTCAGCCTTCGTAAATTATAAAAATCATGACAATCATGAGGTATCCCTGCGAGAAATTGAGAAAGAAACCGGTGTTAACAAAGATTCGTCCAAAAAGATTTTTCGTCGGCACAAATTTAGAAACTATCGTTGCCGAAAAGTGCAACATCTAAAGCTAAGAGATTTCCGTAAAAGGATATTTGGAAGAAAATATTGTGGTCAGACGAGAGCCGATTTTGTAATAATGGGTGGTTTAACCGTAATAGTCAAAGTCAAAAATTGCTTTATCGTTTAAGATAAAATCTTGTTACAAAACCAAAGGTAGAAATATATAAACCAACAAGCAGTAAAAAAAATATAAGTAAAAGTAGATAACAATAAGAAATAAAAACAGCGAGTTATAAAAAAACACACATCAAAAGCACTAATATAATATAAATATACATACACACTTAAATATAAAGAACACTAAACAGAGACTTGGAATGAGGAACTCTATCCAGTGTCATAATACATCATTGAAAAATTCCAGAAGGCCATAATAAGCTTTTTTGAGTAATATGCATTTAAGAGAAGATTTAAATGTTTTAATATTATTCAAAGTTCTCACACTCTCTGGTTGGTGGTTGAATATCTTCCTACATGTATAGAATATTGAGCTTTTCACTCGTGAAGTGTGAGGTATGGTCAGTGGCAGAGCTCCAGTTTGTCTTGTATTATAATGATTATGATACTCACGAGTTTTTAATTTTTTAAACATCATACAAGCTGTCTCGAAAATGGACTCAACGAAACCAACATTTTTTTTAGAGAGACTGCGTTTCAAGAAATGTTCGGGATTAAGGTTTGGTTGGGAATTTTGAATTCTAAAGTTGTGGGTCCCTACTTCTTTGAGGATCATTTAACTGGTGACATGTACTTGAATTTTTTGACAAATGACTTCCGAGAAATGTTAGATAATCTGCCCTTGGTTGTGCATAGAAATTTTGAGTTTTTTCGACAAGATGGTGCTCCAACACCAACAGTGCTTAAAATATTCAGAAAAGAGTTATCAAAAATGCTAGAGAGTGTTTAAGAAATAACGGCCGACATTTCCAACATTTCTTATCGTTACTTGTTATTTTATACTGTAATTAATTTTAAAACTTAAACCATTTTAATATTAGTATAATTAATAATATAATTATAATAATAATAGGTATTATTAATTGTATTTTTCGGGATCCACATTATTAAATTCAGTGAAAATCCAGAGTCGTACTAGAAAAAAGAAACATGCAGATTAATATAACAGTACAAAACGTCGATAAAAATATTTTGGTGTAATTGTAAATTGATCTTCAAGAAAATGAAATAAAAAATGCAGGTCCATATTTTAAAAAAAAATTGATGGTGGTGGCTGGTAGATGAAACGTCGGATTGAAAATCTGAGAGAACATTAAAGTGTTGTGTAAAAGTTTTTTCTAAAGAACAAACTTTTTGAGATATTTAATAAAATAATTTTGGACAATTTTTGCAAAATCCCCGATATTTCAGAAATAAAGAAAAAAATTAAAAATCTGTAAACGGATTATTAACGTCCTCCATAAAGGACACTTTTTCTCTAATTTAACCAACCGTTTATGAGATAGCAATAGAGATATACCCTAGAATAGACACCCTGTATGTACGGGTAAAGAAAAAGTTCGAAATTGGTCGAACAATATATTTTTTAAATTCTACGGATACTATTTTTGAACTGCACACCACTGGGGCGTTGCCTTTTTATAGTTCACTTTAGATATGAAATGTTATCTTGTTTTCAAGAAAAAAATCATCTTCAAAGCCAAATGTACAAAGCTGAAAAAAACTAAAACAATAAATATAAAGAGAAAATTTAAGCCATCGAACTCGGCAAATTTTTTTTCACGGATTACGCTCTGCCTGGTGCCAACTTGGCGAAAACTTTCTTCGTGCACCGACTGTTTCTCTTATTTCCAGTTACTTTTTGTCCGGACGGCCTTAATCGTTCACTATTTCCAGGGGGCCATTACATCGAGCGACAACAAAGGGGGAAAAGTTTTTACGTTTTCTTGTCCAATCCGCTTAACCATAAATAATCCGCACTATCCAAGAGGAGCTTTATAAATTAATCTTTGTAAAAAGGGCCATTCCTGTATTCCCGAACGTGCCGTCCGTTCTTATTTTTACACAAGAGATAAAAAAATTGCTAAATCATTCCGACATCATAAAAGAAAAAAAGATTTGTATTTTTCATTCCGCTCCAAGAAATACTAATTGGATTCGCTTTGAAACTTCTTTGGTTGGCGATGCGCTGGAACGTCAGAGAAAGGTACAAAATATTCATTTATCTCGTGAAATGGTATTTATTTTTTATTGTTTTGTTCAAGTAGCGGCCCGTGCGTGATGTCTAAATACAGGGTCAAAACACAGGTTAAAATAAAAGAAACCCGAAAAAATGGTTGATATATTTTTACAAATACAGGGTTAGCTTATTTAAGAAAGAAAGGTTCATATGAACATACGTCCTAAACCTCTCAACTTTTGAGCTACAGGGTGTTAAAGTTTTCAAAAAAAAATTCGTTTTCTTATCATAACTTTAATACTGTTCTTAGTATTTTCATAAAATTTGGCACGCACTACTAAGCACCAATAGGCATTTTTTGATGTAGAAGATTTTTTAATATTTCTGCCAGTGGCGTTCGTACGGCATGTAGACTGAAGATTTTTCTAAAAAAATATCGTACGGCACTGCTTTTTCCGGAAATGAAAATTATTTTTGAAATCCCCATTTATTTTGCAACAAACGTGCAATTCATATACCTTAGAACGAACAGTCCAAAGTTTACATTTTTTGGAAGACCAAAATTCTCAATTTTCAAAATTCAATATCTCGGAAACAATTAAACTTTTAGATATGAAACATGCCACATGGAATGTTTGGAAATTTTAGAAAAATCTAAAATTTGCAAAAGAAATAGGAAGTCTCAGTAATAAAAGCAAAAGGTAATTCACCTTGTATATGGAGATATATTTCTAGCACTTAGAAATAGTCAAATAAAATCGTCAGGTCCAACCGATTTTTAACTTGATTATTTGCTAAGTTTTTTTTTTTCTCATCGTGAATAATGTTGTATAAATAATAGAAACAACAATTTTCTGTTTTTTTTAATGTTAGTAAGAATATCAGTTTATTGTTTTAAATAGTTCATTTGATATTTTTAATGGTAAAATCTACGAGTTGTTTTATCTAATGAAATGGCCGATCCCAAGAATCCTTGAAGTGTTCCGATCTCGTGAAGTGAAGTTCCCTGAAGATGCCTCGTGCAATCGAAGGCGAAACGTCGAAAAGTAAATCCATTTTGACACGGTCTAATACGAAGAACCATGATTTCTTAATTGACCACAGCCGTGAAAGCTTTCGTTATATGTAAACAAAAATTAATTGAAATTAAACATCTAGTACCAAACAGTGTAGTAGAACCAAGAATGTGACAAGCCCTCATAATGTTGCTAATAAGTTTCTACAATGAAAGTTATTTTACAAGTTCTTGTGTAGTCGTGGGTTCTTTCAACTTCTTAGTAACCTTTGCTTCAAAGTCGCCGTTCAGTTGTCGCAGCAAACAATATTTTTTTACTTTAAAGTTGTTGCCTCATTATTTAGGAAATCAAACTTAGTAGGCATAGTGTTTATATCACCATCAGAATCACAGTGAAGTTAGAAAATGTCACTATTATTATTGACTGCATTGTAGTTTTTACTTTAATATCTCATAGTGTCAATCGATATCGGTTTTTAGAACTTTAATGCTGCTATCTCTTTTGTTTGTGTCACTGACGTTTGGTAAATTGTGACATTGAGAAGTAACTGTTTATGTAAAATGTATAAGAGGTTGTTTGTAGTAAAAAAGCATTATTATTGGGATGCGTTGGTATTTTTAGTCCTACATTCGATATTTTCACAATAACTTTTCATTAGTGTGGACTTTAATACATATTCATAAATTATTATGACTAGTACTTCTATAGAAAGAAAGACGGAGTCATAATAATAATCATAGAGAGAAAGAGAACTAATAATTTCAATACGTCATGAAGGAAATTTACCTTCTGTAACGCTCCCAATGTAGTAAGGGAACGTATTAATCTCCGTTCCGACAACGTGGCTAAAAATTGCTAATTGGGAGTTTTATAATAATAATGTTCAAATACGTAATTGCTCAATTCCAGATGTTTTAACTGTAGAATAAAAGCAAAAGTAATAAATATGGAAATAGTCACGTAAGAAGTTTTATTACTTTTTGTTGCTGTTAAACTTTCTTAGTGATTATAAGGGTAAATTTTGAATTAGTTTAAAAATGGGTTTGTTGGTTTTACTAAACTTTTTGGTGCTAGATGTTTAATTTCAATTAAATTTTTGTTTGCTAATTTTGACGGAAAGGGAAAATCCTAGTTTAGGCTGAAATCACCTACGACTTTTTTCCTAAACGTTTGAATAATGGTGTTGGGAGGGACCAGAAAGATTGACAGTAATGTTGACAAGAAAGGACTTTGTTGCTGATGTTTATGGCTCACTTCAAGGGTTCTGTAGTTTAACGCCTGACTCATTTCTTTTTCAAGGTTTCGTGGGATCGACCATTCCATCAAATAAAACAACTCGTAACAGTACCATTAAGAATGTCAAAATTTCATATGAAATATTTAAAACAATAAACTGAAATTCTCACTTCTTCGGGACGAGTGTAGCGGGTTACTGAAAAATAATACAAAATACCGTTTCGTAACATATTTCATACAAGATTTTTTCTTAATTTGACCATTTAGAAACATTTTAAAAAGAATAAAATAAAACAGAAAATCCTTCAGAATTATATGTTTTTAACCTTTTCTTTACCATCTGCGAAAATTAAGTCGTTTCAAAACGTCAAGCAATTTTGAGAAGCGACAGGTTATATGTCAAAATTAAAAACAAATATTTATTTCCTTGTTGTACATGTCATCTTAATCTCATAACTGTCCTTAAACCTGGTTTAAATTTAAACCGCTCTAGTGAATACGGCTGTTAAAATCCAGATTTAATGACATTTGAAATCACTCATATGTAGAAGGCTTGACATTTTCCGTTCCATCCGTGTCCAGTGTCTTTTAATATAGACCAAAAAGTGCAAATCGTTTTATTATAACTTGATTCGTTGACATATTTCACAGTCCTCCAAAAAGGTTCCACTCTCCTTGAGATTTACAATTCGATTTTATAACACAAAATATTATAAAATGTCACTTATCTGAAATGAAAGTTGATGTGAGATGTTTATTGACTCCTCTTCTTTCAAATGAGATTTTGAGAGACCCTCCCCCCTATTTTAAGCCACCTAATGGTGTCCTTTGGCAAGCAGAGAAAACAAATGGGTTCTTTTTCATTCAATAATTCACCTCGGTTCTTATAAGATTCTTTAGATGCTCGATATTAACTATATGCAATGCGTATATTTTTTCCTTTAAATGACCCCATAAAAACGCACCCATCGGCGTTCTGTTCGTTGACTAAGATGGCTTTTACCTGTACGAAAATTGTGGGGGTGGAGCCCCATCTTGTTGAAACATGTTACCACAAAAAGCAACCCTCGTCTCTTTTTGCGAGTCTCATAATTTTGGGCAAGGTCTAATTTTAAACGTTTTAAATCCAAATTTTTCCAGCGTTTTCTGAACTTTTCCATAGGCTGTATTACATGGGTCCAGTCCATTTTTTAATTCCACAGATATTTTTCGAATTGAGGTATTTTGATTCTCTTCGATAGAAAGTAATATATTTACCTAAGTATTTTCATCAATTGTCGCTGTTCGCTTTTTTATTTTTAAATTCGAGGTTTCTTGGAACTTTGCGTGTGATCTCTTTAACGTTTGTTTGCATGGAACACGCATTTCGGTATTATTAGCTCTAAGCTCTTGTTGCGCAGCTCTATAGGTATATTTATTTTTTATATACGAAACTAAATGTTTTTGCTTTTCTCTAAGTGAATAAGGCATATTATTATGATCATTAAATTACATTAATGGCGATTTAAAACTAACACTTGATAGCCAACAGCAATAAAAAATATGCATATTGTCAAATAGTTATGTTTCTTATGTTTTCCACGGTATACTATAGTTTTATTAGATTCGTTCTTTTCCAGTGTATAGAGTACACTAACTAGAACTAGGTATGTTTCGAAGGGGGGTTGTATTATAGTGACCGGCAAAAAGTTTGAAACAAATAGAAAAAGACTTCGGATTTAAAAAGAAAAACACGAACAGCAACAGTAGACAATATTGTAGAAAATAATAATATAGTATTGCTTTGAGTCGAATAGAATCCAAATAAGTCAATTCGTAAAATATCTGAAGTATTACAAAAAGTGCTGGACTCCGTATATTAATTGAGATAAACATGATTTCTTGATGTGCGCTAAAACTAGAGTAATATCCCTATATGTATTTTTTTATAATTTTTATTCTATCTTGAATATCTACTGGTAACAAGAAAGTTAGAGGGGGTAACATTATAGCCTTTTACGGTGTCAACATTTTCACTTTCAACCGTCAATATATCCAAATCAGTTGAAGAGGCGTGAAAATTTTAAATACAAAGTTTTGATAGAATTTTTACTAGAATCCAAAAATGCCATTATATACAGGGCACTCCGTTTAAAAAATGCAACTTTTTGCTCCCCCTGTATATATTAATAAAGGTAAACTTGATTTCTATGTGTGTGCAAAAACTAGAGTAGTAACCCTACATACCAATTTTTTATTTTTTCAATTAAAAAATATTTTACTTAGTCGGACATTAAAGTTGAAGGAATCACGGGTATTATTACCGTTAGTAGCCTTATAATCCCTTGATACAGTAACTATTATATGTGTATGTATCTGTCAATTGGGATTCAAATAGGTTGTATACATAAATTTACGTCGAATAATTTGGAGAAATCTACATTTATGCATTTAAATTAAATACACGTCGACTGAAATTTAACACAGAATTGCAGAATGATGTTATCTTTCTCTATAAAAACTTGCTTCAGATATCCGAAATAGTGACGTAGTTTACGAGTAGGTTATAGCTATAAAATGTCGATGGTCTATTCGTTTGAGCAGTATAATTTTAGAATGGCATGCATGGAGCTCTTTTGGATTTATATTTATTATATTTTATTCGGGGGAGTTTATGGTGCGTATATCCAATGGCATAAAGCAGTTTTATGATATTTTGTTTTGGGTATTTTCGTGTTAATACCATTAAATAAGAAAGATTTCTGTGAACATTAATTCTAAACGGCTTGTTCGTTTTGGTCTTATATCCAGTTAATTTTTTTGTGTCGATCTAGAGGGATATTAGGGGCCATCCAAGTTGTTTTACCCAACTGCGCAGGAGAAAAATGTGTTTTATTTCATACTGTCTAATAAATCTACTTACCCTGTACTGATTTGCGGCCGGTAAATCGAACATTACAGTATAGTCGAATGCGAACTTATCGTGCGGGTCCAAAGGTCACCAACATTATGAATCAAATCAGAAAACACAGTGAATACCAAAATGTTGTGTGATTCTTTTATCGAGCTATTAAATCTCGATGGGCTATTTACAAATATACAGGGAGAAAGAAAATAGTTTTTTTTTAAATTATATTACGCAATGAAGATAGCCACTTAATATTATCTTATATATTAAATGCCGAGGGACCAAATAAGAAAATTCGCTAAATATGTAGCCCAAGTGGTGTTTTAATTTTGGATAATTCATTCAACATGAATTTTAAATTTGTTCAAAGCGGTAGGCACAATGCATGGTACAATAATACAATCATCGACGAGTTAAACGCAAGCAAAATCTGTATTATTACGAGAATTACACAACGGGGGATTGTCGGGGCGATATCGCGGCATCTTTACGGATTCCCGGTTACCAGCATTTATTTTTATTACTTTTGTTTTGAAATAACGGTATGAAGGAAATTAAATGCTTAAAAAAAGTCAGGATTAACTATGGAATTGGTCGGTGTGATCCCGATATTTTCGAGACAGATTTTTCCTTCGAGATCCCGGAGTTGACATCCCTAGCTGTAACTCAATCCCGTTAGACTTTACGGTCCAGACTATATTTCCCAAAAGTTGTACGGTAATAAAATGTAGACTGTTTTAATTGTTTAATAAATGTATGTGTGTTTTTATGGAATTTTTCATGATAATAAAGTTTTACACTTTTTGGACGTAACAAAATACGTGTATATGTTTCAAATTGTATGTGGATTGTGTAAAATCGACTTAGAAGATCTGGAAAAAAGGCAGACAGATAAAGTTTCAGTTTTCTGAAAATAATTGACTACAGTCAAAAAATGATTGATGAAGTAATTCATTATAATTAAAATAGATTTTTAGAATATTCAAATAATGTCAAGCATTGTCAAAATATTAACTTTTTTATATGCATTTTAAAATGTTTGTACTTATTATAATTTGCACACTAGTTTTAAAAATTATAATATCCCTATAGCACTATCCAATATTTAGTCAAAACCTATATACACCTTGAAGGCGGCCATATGTGTATATGTACCTTAGAGAGTGCCATCAAAAATCTTGGTCTAAGGGCACTTGCCCTGCTAATTCGCTCAGTGATTTGCACATTACACTTAATAATAATTTTCAGTAAAATATATATAATCAAACGACCTGTTCCTACGTTGCATCGAAAGTATCCAAGCCGATAAGTGTTATGCCATGCATGCATATTGCATCAGCAAAATGCGATAAAATTCCATTATAAAATTTTATAAAGTTATTTCGGTGTGGTCTATATTTTTTACTGCATTTTATTACTGTTTCCATGCAGTTTTTTTTAATACGAGGTAATTGCCCTATTTCAATACAGATGTCTTTAAAAAATATATGCATACGTTTTGAACAATGCTTATGGTGACATTAATGCGCAAAATGTGTTTGAATTAATACTGAGAACTAATTTTAATTATCAGACAATATGTACACTTGATAATTCGGGGATAAATGTCTGAATAATTATATGTTTTTCTATAATACGACGTTAAATTTATACGGCCATATATGCGAAACGGTACACTCACCTCAATGACATGCCATAGATATGAAAGCCTCTAATTGTTACATATTCACTTCTATGGCTAGGACGCGTAAATACATTCCTTACCACCATACAGCTCAGCTTGTTTCTGTAATAAAGTAAACATTGTATATTATATTACGCTAAGCCTCGCATTGCACAGTAGTACAGTCTGCGGTATATCGCAGTAACATTTTTATTTCATACTTTATTCTTTACCACGGCGCAGCGAAACCTCGTTCTGTATCGCGGTAAGCAGTGAAACTCCAATAATAGTCCAAGAATAATTACATCATTTACTATGGCGTCCTAATATAATGTACAAAAAATCAAATTTTGTTCAGAGATCAAGTGTAATATTATAGGATCAACTGTGTGAAGTGTAATATTTTTCCGCTGTGTGTACAGGGTGATCAGTTAAGGGTAGCGAGCGGCCATATCTCATAAGATATTGGTCGTATAGATTTGAGAAAAAAAAATCATAATAAAAGTCGCCAAGAGAAATTGCTGAAAATTATTTTCGAGTTTGTCAAACGTCCGCTAGAGGGCGTAACAACCAACACCAAGTAGAAAAATGGGGTTTTTATAGAATTTTGCCTAATGAAAATATATCGATGATATCATTTTCATATTTAGTGATTATTTTTGTCTAAAATTTTCATATATTTACATATTTAAAACTTAGGAAAGAGCCTAATTTGCACTACAAAACGCTTATTTGGTTTTGAAATTTCTCTATAATTTAATGAAAATAATTTATATTCATTTTTACATATTTTAAAAGGGGATAAATTTCTCTATAATTTAATGAAAATAATTTATCATCTTTTTTATTTTGAACCGTTGATATTGACCAAAATATTATTTTATTTTATTAAAAAATGGCACGCCACTGCTTTTTGTCAAAATAAAAATCATTTTCGTAATCACTTATTAGTTGCTAACAAAAAGAACCTCTTGACTTTTTTTCGTTAGACGAACGGTTTTGGATTGAAAAAATAAGATGTTTAACAATGAAAAATCTTAATAAAACTGTCCAACAACAGCAGGAGCAATAACACTAAAAACAAGAACATGGAACTTTAAAAATAAACGTTAAAAATAAATTAATAGTTTTGTCGTAAATGTTCAAAATGTTGTCCATTATTTTGAATGCACTGGTCCAATCTCTTCTGGGTGGAGTTGACAGCTGTCTCAATTTCCGCTCTTGGTATAATATTTATGGCGTTTTGAATTCGGGCTATCATGTCTTCTCGAGTAGTTGGTCGAGTTTTATACACCAAATCCTTTATTCGGCCCCACAGATAAAAATCAAGGCAGGTTAAATCGGGGGACCGTGGTGGCCAGAAAAATAGACTGCCTCTACCAATCCAACGGTTAGGAAAATGCCTGTTCAAAAAATCTTGCACATTTCGTGAATAATGTGCCGGGCATCCGTCTTGTTGAAATCACATGTTTCTTCTTACTTGTAAAGGCACATTTTCTAAGAGTCCTGGTAAATCGTTAAATAAAAAGTTCAAATACATGTCACCGGTTAGATTGCCATTAAAGATGTGCGGACCGATAATAGCACCATTAATAACACCGCACCAGACGTTGACGCTCCATCGACCCTGCTGATAATCTTCACGTAACCAGTGTGGATTAGTGTCCGACCAGTAATGCACGTTATGAAGATTTACCCTGCCATTACTGCAAAACGATGCTTCGTCTGTCCACAATATTTGTGACAAAATATGATGGTTTTCTCTAATGAAGTCTCTAAGCCAGTAGCAGTAATCGAGCCTACGTTCAAAGTCAGTGTCATTTAGGGCTTGATGAATCAGGATGTGATATGGATGCATTTTAAAATCCATTACTATTTTTTGCACTGAGCCATAGGATATTCCTAAATCTCTGGAAATCTCTCTTATGCTTAAATGGGGGTCTGCATGAATATAAGCCAACACATTTATAATGTTATCTTCTCTTCTTACTCTACGATTTCTTCTCAAAGTTGGAGTTGGTTGCACTTGGCCATGTTGCCTTAAACCATTCTCGAATGGTGTCTTCGGAGGGGATAACACAGTGCATACTGCCTAGAAGCAATCGCCGCATTTTCAAAACATTGAAAATAAATTCTCAACATATCAAAGGCTTCTTCATTCGTAAAAGGCATGATTTGTTGTAAAAATACTTTTTACATAACATTAAATTAGATGTCAATAGCAGGAACTATCAAAATGAATATCAACGTGATTGACAATTTGGTGTTTTGTTTCTTAACGTAGATCATGGCCTGCTTCGCCTAAATGCGATGTTAGTTAAGTTTGATTTTTAATTTAATTTATGAAATAATAATAATTATTAATAATAAATTATGAACTAAAGCATTCTCTCGCTAATTAAATGATTATTAATGATAAAAATAATAACTAATAATTTTATTATTGTGAGATGTAATATTTAAAAATAATTTTGAACCTTATAGTTATCATTGTTAAACATCTTATTTTTTCAATCCAAAACCGTTCGTCTTAACGAAAAAAAGTCAAGAGGTTCTTTTTGTTAGCAACTAATAAGTGATTACGAAAATGATTTTTATTTTGACAAAAAGCAGTGGCGTGCCATTTTTTAATAAAATAAAATAATATTTTGGTCAATATCAACGGTTCAAAAAAAGGTAGATGATAAATTATTTTCATTAAATTATAGAGAAAGTTATCCCCTTTTAAAATATGTAAAAATGAATATACCATTACATTTGTTTTTTATGAAAAAAACTAAAAAATATGCTACTAATTCAGTTAACGCCATCTAGCGACGCCAGCAAAAGTCAAAAATTCAAAACCAAATAAGCGTTTTGTAGTGCAAATTATGCTCTTTCATATGAGCCTAAGTTTGCTAAAATCGGTCAAAAGAAACGGGAGACATCTTGGTTTGTTTGAAAAAACAATTGAACTTCCCCCACCGCTTTATTCTGATATATAGAACAAAACATTTTAGACAAAAAGTATAGGGAAATGGTCACTAAATATGAAAATGATATCATCGATATATTTTCATTAGGCAAAATTCTATAAAAACCCCATTTTTCTACTTGGTGTTGGTTGTTACGCCCTCTAGCGGACGTTTGACAAACTCGAAAATAATTTTCAGCAATTTCTCTTGGCGACTTTAATTACGATTTTTTTTTCTCAAATCTATACGACCAATATCTTATGAGATATGGCCGCTCGCTACCCTTAACTGATCACCCTGTACAGTACGTCGCACGGATCTGAAGTCACGACAAAAGGGGGAGGTTTGTCAAAAGCAGAGCGTTTCTATGAATATGTAGAGTTTCAGCCAATTACTAATGAGTAATGCACCGTTTCCATAGATACTTACATTCTTTTCATAGCATCAGATTCGTGCGCCATACTGTATGTATATCTGTTTCTTTGGCTTATGGGGTAGCATAGACAGTTTGACAAATTTTAGTGTAAGAGGTATCAAAATATTTGCCTGCATGGTTTCCTAATAATAAATCAAAATGGCATTTAGTCCAACATAAAAATAATAATCTTGAACCAGTCTTAATTGGTATTAAATTAAAGGGTTGGTTAAGGCGATTTTAAATATATACAGGCTGTGGTCATGGGTCATCGCTTAAGGGAATTCTTTAGCATAAAATAAGGCAGAAATGTTATCTATACGTAGATTCACAACAGTTTCATTTTCAAGATACAAGGGTTTTAAAGATATTTTTGTTTTAGTTTATTTTCCTGTATATTCAGATATGATTATTAGAGTAGAATAAATTGCGATATAGTAAGAATACATATGTACAAAAATAAATATTTTGACATTCTTGCGAATCAGTGGTGTATAAACGAATAAGATTATGTATTTCTCACCATTATTCAGTTGTAAGTTTTTTGTGTTGGTAATTATTTGACATTAATTACCGTAATATACAGAGTATCCTAAATATATATCAGTATTGTTATTGCATGTGTGTAAAAAACTAATTGCCTGTTTTTACAGAGAAAAAAGTAGCCCTACAAAATTGTTCTTTTTTCATACTTGAAAAATAACAAAGATAGTGCAGTGTTACTATATAAGTAACATCTTGGATACGTAGTCCCATGCTAGTGTTGGCTAATTGCCGCTTATGTGCGTTTAAGAAGCAATAAATCTGAAGTGACCACTTTCAAGTGGCCAGTTCCTTACCCAAGTTGAACGGCTATCTGGGTCATATCTGTCTTGGGACTATCGAACATTTATCGCCTCGTTTAAAAATGGCACATACACTGCTCGAACGAAAAAAAAATAAGTAGCTAGGTAGTTAATATTTAAAAAAAAGCCGATTCAATTGAGCTGAAAAAATACGGATTGCGTAGTTTTTGTAAAAAATAAAATACCATCACCTGCTTAGTTATTTGCCACAATTGTTGAAGATATTCCTTATAAAGATGCATCGGATGAAACACTGTTTAGAAGAATTCTAAAAGTCTACTAAAATATTAAAGTTCATTTAAGAAAATATCTAGACTGAAATTAAATAGAATTGTCTCTAAATAAATATTTTATGTATTTTGTTAAACACACACATTTACAAAGTCTCCTTTATATCCTGTTTCTTCTCCATTAAAGCGAGTAGAATTATTTAACAATTCATTAGGCCTCCATTTTTCCGCCATATTGGATTTTTGCCAAATTGTTACCAAGTCATCCTCATATGACCTTTCTGTCAATTCCTTAAGAATTTTTTTTGCCGCCAACAGACAGACCTACGTGTTTGAGAAAAACATGTTTTTTGGCATCTAGGGACCTTAAAACGTGAAGTTCTTGAAAAACCTAGGAGGATTATTTTTTTAAAGATTACAATACTTCCCGTATATGAGGAAAGTAAAATAGGTGTTCATTAAAAAGAAATGTATGTTGGGTCTGCCACACCTGTTTAAGATATCCTGTATTCATAAGAAATACTGTTCTTTAAACTGCGTAATAAACTCCACAATATTTGTCTTTAACATTAATTTTAAAATTAAACCATTTTAAGGGTGACGAATTATGCGGAATGCCCCAGTACCTCGTTTTTGTGAGATACCTGAGGAATGTCGAATAAGGCGTACAAGTTTAGTTTGCTCTTTTGAATGTTTTTATTTTGAATTCAAAGATTTATTTGTTTTCGCAGAAAATTGCAAAAACTTTTTTTTAATAATTCAGTTAATGGACTCATGTTCAGCTCGATATGTTTTTGTTTAAAATAAAGAAATGTAAACTTATATATGTCAAAGAAATATCTTAACCAACCAAACATGTCAAAATATCGCATTTAGAGAGCGACAATAATTACGGCTCATCGTCTGCATTTTCATCTTTTGAAACACCCCGTATATGTTATTATTTCAAATACAGTTATTGCTAGACAACAAAAAGGTACTTTAATTGACAATGAAGGGTAAATCCACACCTTAACAACCATTTTTTACTACAAACAGATGCGCGCAAATAATAGTTTGTAAGGCTATATTTCTGTTGCGGTTTTTTCTCAAGCACTCTTCATTTGCATAAAAACTGTGACACTACTAACAGGTGCATTGTGGTTACATACGGACAATGAATTTTACTTTGCTTAGCTGTACTCTCATTGAAAATTTAATTAACAATAGACATAGAAGCAAACGAACCTAAAGAAATACATCCTAATCAGAATGAATTCCCAGTTTCTGTTACCTGCTTCTTCACTAGAGACCGAATTGTTCTGAATACATACAGTGTTGACAACTCAACATTATTTGTCGTAATATATTTAATTCAAAATTGTAATTTAATTGTTTAATTCTGGACTTTCGGCTTTCTATGAATAGATGCTAAAAAAGCAGTGAAAACAAGGAAACATGTGGGAGTTATTTGAAGACTTAGCTTTTGCAGTATTGATACTGTTATGGATAATTTTATTTTCAAAATGCACTGCGGCAAGTTTTTTTCTCCCTTATTTTATTAGGTTAATAGTATTTATTATCAAAAAACAAACTGTGTTTGTCAGGGTTTTCTATAACAGCAACAATTTTGATATGTAAATAAGCTGCATCACAAATAACTGAATATAGTGTATTATTCTGAGATAAGGGAATCATTCACCATAGTTGAACATTGTTTGTTTAGTCTCTGTTTAAAAAGAATTAAAGACTCATCTAACTACAGACATATATCACATATCTTATCATTTCTTTTAATTAAATAATTAATAGACTAATAGACTAGAGCAAATCCATCAAATTCAATGATATAGCTTAATTCGCTTTTCCAAAGCTTTTAACTAGGTTTGAAATGTCGTGTTGCTTTGCAGCTATTCTAATAGCCTTCCAATCATGGTCAGAAAGAGAAACGCGCCAAATTTGTTTCTGAATAAAGGTGTTTATCACTACAACAGCGCCATCAACGCAAAAAACCAAACCAGAAACACCAACAGGAGTAAACAACTAACATTTATTTTTTTATATATAATACGAAAAACTGAACTTGAATCCTCTTGTAAACAACTAATAAAAAGAATTCCCATGAAATCTCAACAAGCCATAATGATTATTCTGTAAAGGAGTAGCTAGAAACCTTTTTTAATTAGGTAGGTCAAACAGTTCCAATGACCTTTTAGACCGGACTTAGTAGATCCCATTTTTATTGGAAACTATGTTTTTTACTAGGTCGATTCATAGTCCTGTCTCAGTTTTCGTTATACCAGGTTTTTCAAAATGCACTGAAAAAAAATGTTGCCACTCTACCCATTTGATACGATGCAGGCTTAAAGACTTGACTGAAGATAAAAGCGTGGGGTATAATTATTATTTCTTCACATAATATTGCGAAATAATTAAGATCGTTATTCCAAGGCCGAACAAAGTATGTTTTTTTAAATTCCGAAACAAAACTTTTTTTTTAAACATGTTTTTAACTTCAAGGTAAGGATTATGTTTAAAACATAACTGAGATTTACACTACACGCTCTATTTTTTTGTCAACTATTTAGCTTAGATTTCTGATATACTTTCAATAAAAGAGTTTTATTTCAAAAAATTGTTTTTTTCAAACTTTTTAGTCTTCATCATCTTTATATAATGATAATTGTAATATAGGGGTGAAATATGTCCTCAATACATACAGTCCCACCCACCTGTCTGCCATGTAAACAAGGAAAAAGAAAAGAATAAAGAGGGCATTGCAAGGACGCAATTCAGGCGCCGCGGGGTGTAATCGGCGCTAAAAAGACGATAAAAAGTAATTACCTCTTGACTTTCTCAGCCTAAAAGGTTTTTTCCCCGCTTTTTATTGGTATATGAAGTTAAAAATTGGTTTTTGAAATGCTTTTAAGGCTTAGTGCACGTTTTGCAAGCTATTAAGCTCTTTACCGATATGTCACAAGTTATATTACCTTTCTTTATCACGGTTGTTTTGATGATGAAACGCGGGGAAATATTGGTAAGGAGTATTGCAGCTGATAGATATTTTCGCGTATGCAAAAGTTTCTAACCGGATTTCCGCGTAGATTTAATAATAGGGAGATCCAACATCATGTACTGATTCTTTCATAAAATTGTGTATGTTTTGATGCAATGATTAAAGTACATAAACATGTAGTTCAAGTAAGTGTGACAGAATAAAATATTGTTGACTCCTTGTCGGGTACTATAAAAGGCAACGCTGTACATTAATAATGCCACATTTTTTTCTTCTTGCAGTTGACATATAATATGTCAATGGCCATGAGCGTAAGATTTGAAATTTTTATTTCTTAACTCATTTCTATAACAATCGTTTAACTGCCAATCCATATTAATCTATTATCGCATCGGGCGTATTTAATAACATAACTAATCTATTTTTTTTACATTATTTATAAAAAGTATAAACGTATACTTAAGCTTGTTTATTTGTGTTTACTTTGTTTACTGTGAAACAACGTAAAGCACTCAGAAGGTATTTTAAAATAATTTATTGTAAGAAATGTATACTTCTCAAATATGTTTAAAGTGATATCGGTATATATATATATATATATATATATATATATATATATATATATATATATATACAATATACCTGTGTTCTTGGAATCTACGTACATTGGTTTTACCTCTGAACCTATGAATATTATTATGTAGGTTAGAGAAAAAAATGCAGGTATGTAATTTTGCTGCCTAAAGAAAATATTAATTACAGATCCTGTTAATCTTTAAAGTAATTAACCATACTTACAAATGAATAAATATGAGTAAGAATCGCGTATACACGCCAATTAATATAGAAAAACAATAACATTTTGACTACGCGAGAAAAGAAATATTAGGAAGTAAATAGTCCAAGTTTTTATACACTTCGCACTTACGCGCCAAAATGCCCAAGAACTCACACAAAAATTACCAAAAATCATCCAAAATCTCCCAAAAAAAAAAAAAATGCTTTTACTCAAAGCAACATAGCTTTATTCGGTATACTATTTTACTACAGTTTTGTAAATTAGTGCATACCGCCATTTAAAAATATACGGCGGTGTCGGTTATTAAACATTTATGGCATTACAAAAACAGGTATATTTGGCTAATTATTTAATATTAATAATAATTATAAAGTTAATGGGGTCTCATTAACCTTATAAATCCAAACATTTTAGGTTTTTTTACTTCCCTCATAAAAGGGAAGTATTGTAATTGTTAAAAAATCACACTCCGAGATTTTTTCAGATCTTTACGTTTCAGGATCTCTAGATGACGAAAACAATGTTTTCTCGATTCTGTCGGTCGGTCTGTCTATTCGCGGTATAGCTAAAAAATACTTGCCCGATTAACTTAAAATTTTAGTCAAAAATTAACGGTCATATGGGGACGAGCTGGTAACATTTTGGTAAAAATCCAATAGGGCAAAACATAATGGCGGCCTGGTGAAATATTAAAAACATTATTACTAAGAAAGTGCTTATCCAATTTATTTCAAATTTTGCACAAAAATTGAGTATTATGTAGGAATCAACTGGTAAAGTTTGGTACGAATCCAAGATGGCGGAACAAAATGGCAGATTAATAAAATATTTAAAAATTCAGCCTGAAAGAACTACTAATGAAGTGATTTCAAATTGTCTGCCATAACTAATTGTAGTATAGAGATGAACTAGTAAAAGTGTGGTACTAATTCAAGATGGCAGAACAAAATGGCGGCCTAATAAAATTTTTGTAATCTTAAAAAATCACCCTAGCAAGTTTTACACATCTTCGCGTTTTTGCGTCCCTAGATGCAAAAAATATGTTTTATCAAGTCCGTTGGTCCGTCTGTCGGTTTGTTTGTCTGTCTGTCATTTCGCGACATAGTTTAAAAACTACTTATTAGATTGACTTTAAATTTTAGTCAAAAATTAAGACTCATATAGGGATGACCTGGTAATATTTTGGTAAAAATCCAATATGCCGGAGCAAGGTGGCCGCCTAGTGAAAGGTTAAAAAATTATTACTTAAAAAACTAATTATCTAATTTACCTCAAATTTTGCAAAAAGATAAAGTGTACATAAGAATGAACTTGTAAAATTTTGGTATAAATATAAGATAGCAAAACAAAATGGCGGCCTAATAAAATATTTTAAAAACCAGTCTGAAAAAACTACTTATTAGATTACTTTCAAATTTTGTGCAAGCATTAAGTGTGATATAGAGATAAGCTGGTAAAGTTGTGTTACAAATTCAAGATAGCGGAACAAAATGGCGGCCAAATAACAAGTAAAAAAATGAATGTAAAAAAATCTTATTCAGTTGACTGTAAATTTTGGAGAAAAATTAAATATGATATAAGGATAAACTGGTGCCAATTCAACATGACGTAACAAAATTGCGATATCTGTCAATGTAAAACTAGGTACTTCGTGAATCTATTTTAAAGTACGCCCAAAATCAAGTGTAGCATAGCTAGCATAACTAGACTAAACTGGTAAAATATTGGTAGGGATCCAATATCCAATATATTGGAACAAAATGGCGCTCAATTAAAATGTTTGATAAGACAGTATATATGTATTCCTAAATAACTATGTATTGAACTAAATTGGCTCACACTTCAAATTCCAAATAAAGGAAATTTGTCGATTTTTTTTCCGTTTTAAACGATGACATATGCTATATAGAGTAGATTAAAAGTATAAATTCCTTAGAAAACTCACTTTTTTCAAGAAAAAAAAATGAAAAACTCACAATTTCCACTATTTTTCCATGCAAAACTTCTCTATTATATTATGAGGTTTTTGACAGAATACAGAAAAAATGTATCGCATTGTTGCCGGAGTCACCTTATTTTCCTTTCCTTCTACAATAAATTTTTATTATTTATAATGGCTTTAATGATGATACTAGCTGGCCCGGCAGACCTTGTTCTGAATTATAAGAATATGGGGCGTAGTCAGACACATCGTCCAGAAATGTTCTTGAAGAAAAACATTTTATATAATTTTATATAATTATATAGTTTTATAGAAAAAATACCCAATAAACCAACAAAAAAAAATAGTGCTGAACAGTCTCGGTAACCAGACGACCATTGCAAAAAGAAAATCATGGAAATCTGGCTTAGTATTTGAAATATACAGATTATTAACCTGGTGGTAACCTAATGGGATGGATCCACAACAGTATAGGTACTCTTAAAAAAATCTGTTTTAATATAGGCTCTGAATTTTGTAGCGCGCCTTTCTTTACAGCAAACCTAAAGAAACAAAAAATATATTTATATATTAGAAAATCAGTAAAGGTTGGCATAGAGTGGAAGGTTACCGAATCATTTGCAGGGCAATCGCTTGTCATTTTTAAAATATTACTAGTGTAACTTTTACAAAGAAATAACACTTATTGTCAATAAAGATTAGTGAAAACTATATATTTTAGTTACTTATTGGTAACAGCATACAAGTGTAAAACTTTTGTAAACAACGATACAAATCGTATCTGAAGAGGGAGAATAAAACACGTTTTTTAGTGATTTTTATTAAAAAAATCGACTCTTTCAGGATTAGTTATGTTCAAAAATGTCCAAATTATGATAATCCATCAAAAGAATATCAAAATAGAGTCTATTCTGGGTTTATAATGTTCATCACCTATTTTATGAAATATTACAGAGGTTATGACAGTATTAAAACCTACTTAAAATTTAGTTTTAATTTTAGCAGCAAGTATAAATTTTATTCTGTGCATAGACCTATACATCTATCTGAGATAGTTGACAACACTCTTTTAGGGCTGCCAGAAAAGTAAAACGGTAGGCATAGTGACGGGTCTTGACTAGGGATCGGCGATAATAGATTTTAGTTGTCGATAGTCGGCAGGTAAAAACTGTTCAATAAACTTGAAAATTCGGGTTATATTATATCGATAGTTCCTTGAGTAAGGAAGTGTAAAAGCAATAAAAGGTCTTCACCTTCATAGCTATACATCTCCTTTAATAATTTCACGTCTTCACAACACTGAAGAGCAAACAAAAGTCGATAAAGTGCCCATTCCTAGTCGAGACACTAACGAAGTCACCAAACGTATACTTTCGTCAAATTTTTTTGGTTGTGAGATGGACGAAACTGTTTGAATTATAGTTTTTCTTCTTCATTGTAGCAACTAATGTTTTTTTTAAGCGTGAATTTTGAACCGTTCGGCGGGAGGTATACATAAGAAAAGAGAGTCTCCCGCCTAAATCAGGAGGGTTGGCAACCTTACACCCTTTCAGATCAACCAAATCAACCACACGAAAAGACCAAACAAGTAATAATTTTGACAATGTATAATACCGTTCAAATCAAAAGAATTTCGTCTCCTTGTTATTAATTATGTCTATGGATTTCCCCAAATCATCATGTAATATCTTATTACGGCTAGTAATGGTATATGTATAGTAATAGCAATATGTTTATTTTATTATTAAATATTTTATTTATATTTACCTAGAATTTAAAGTCATAGCTAAATAACTTAGATAATCAATTTCCCGAGGTTTTTATCGTCCCTGATTAAAGTATTTTTTGACGCAAAGTTTGTCATAAATAATCCATAGTTTTTATAACAAAAATTATTTAGTGAAATTCTCTACCCTCTCATTGCAATTGCTATTTTTTAATAGTTAGTTAATAGTTAAAAATTATATTAGGGTTTTCTTATAAAGTTATTTTTTATTACATAAAATCTCTTAAGCAGGTATGTTTACTTCCCTCGTCGTAAGAGGTAAGAGCTCATATTTTGCAGTTTTCACGGTTAATCGTGGGAATCTTGACCAGTTAACCATAACCTTTGACTAATCTAAACCATTATTTCTTATTATAGATTTCTTAATATAGTTTAAAGAAAGTATTTAAAGATAAAATAATGGTTTTCTCAAAACTTCTAAAAAAATTAACATTGATTTATTAATCGGTAAATAACTTGCCAAAACATAGCTTTATAATAGCCAATTTGATGCTTCGAATTAAAACATATGAAAACGGGCCTTATCAGTTTTTTACAGGTAATATAAATATGGAGATTTAGTTTTAGACGAACTCGATGAATTATAGTATAAAAATGGGCCTTAATATATAAAACTTTATAACTTTTGTCTATTTTCACAAAAATATATCTATTTTTATTCCCAACTTGCCCAAGCCGCGATAATATCGGCCATCACCAGGTTTTGATAGCCGGAGAGCTCGTGCAATGTTGCCAACACAAGTTGCCAAAATTTCCCATTCGGAGACAAAAAATTACCCACTTTTACCCGCAATGGCAATTTCATTCGGAACGTCCAGGTTTTCAATTATCGACTAAGTAATAATACAAGAAAAAGAAGATCCTCAATTTGACGCTTAACTTTCCCGAGAGATTCCGGGAATACGTACAGGAGGAGAGAAGGACAACTAAATACTAGCGAAAATAAGAAAATATTAATTCTTTCAACATTCGCTTGAACAATGAGGAGGGGGAGCCAATTATTTTCTATCTTATGTTGCCTTGGTCAAAGAAATTGAATATTTCAAATTATAGTATGTATTTTCTTATCGTTTTATTTTTTTGTTAGTTTTTTTATAATGATCGCGTCAGTTGAAGTACTATGACAGGACGGACAGGAATTAAAAGCTGAAGTTTTTAGCGTAACATCAGAATTTTGAGGCTTGTCCAGCAACTTGTAAATGCAGTTTACTACGCATTTATGCCAATAATTAAGCGTTATAAATAATCCACAGTTTTTGTAAGCTTCAAGAACTTTTTACACTTTTGCTCCCTAATGCATTTAATTAATAAAGGACACATGCATTTCTTTGGGAAATTCAGGGAAAATCGATGAGGTCAATAAAAAACTCCACTAATAAAAGCGGCCAATTTGATAAAAATAATAATACAGAGCACCCGAAAAATTATTGATATAGCAAAAAAAAACTGATGCCAACCTAAACATTTTTGTCAAAATCACTACTCAGCGCCTGTTTTCGATGAAATGAAAAATTATGTTTTGTTGTTTTACCCTTAGTTTACCCGTGGAATAGGCTCTACCGGGAAAAATACCCGACCGAATAAAGAATACTCGAAATTCGGGTAATTGCCCTATGATTGGCAACAGTGCTCGTGACAAAAAACTGCAATCATTTTGTAAAGGCTTACATTTTAATAAAATATTGTATTAAGGGTATATATGAGTCAGTACCTACTCGCAGGGTCAGGTAGTGGGACGCAAAGATGTGCGCTCGATATCCTCACTCCGAGCGACTGCTGACTGTGTCTGTTCTGTTAAATTGAGGTCTGACTTTACTTATATATAATAATTAATAAACAATTTTTTAGCCATTTCAAAACCCTTATACTGACGTATGCGTTAATAGATAACATTTTAAAGAATTCTGAAACAGAGTTAGCCTCCTTATTAGGGGCGTTTCAAAAGCCAGTGGAGGCAAAATCCCTTTAAAATCACATTTAATTGAAACAGCATTGTAAAAAAAGTAAAAACACATTTCACCTCCTCAAGAGTGGAATTTCAAAAAAATCTATAAATATGCAATTTAAAAAAGAATTGGCTTAAAATTTCATTAAGTTGAAGAGATATCGTAAAAAGTATAAAACATAGTTCATTCTCTTATAGGAGAGAGTTCCAAAAATTCGGAAATATATTTTAAAATTTTATTTTTTAAAAGATATCGACTAAAGAATCGTTATAAAAACCTCGTTTAGTTGAACAAATATTGAAAGTAAAGTAAAAACACGTGGTATTTCAAAAAATCTAAAAACTGATTTTAGATTATTAAGTTTGAAAGGGGTGAACGAAATAATTTTTCCAAATTTTCGTTTAGTTGCAGGTATATTTCGAAAAAAGTAAAAAGAAATGTTAACTCTTTTTAGCATCCTAAAGGACCAGATTTAAAAAATCGCAAAAGTTCATGCCAAATTTGAAAATTTTATCCTTAATAGTATTTTATTATATTTGACTCTTTTGCAGTTCCTTAAGAGTGTAATTTGGAAAATTTAAAATATCCATTCTCAAATAATTATTTGTAAAAATGATTAACGAATGAATCGTCTTAAAATCTCATTTACTTGAAAACATATTGTATAAATCTGAAATACATTTTACCCTTTTCAAATTCTAAGCAGAGTGTTTAAAAAAATCTCTTGTCTGGTACCTACATTATGTGCCAAATGTGAACGTTTTATTTTTAGTCAGTACATATTCATTTGAAAAATACAATAATATAATTTTAGATTATTATTTTTAAAACTTTCACGAAATAAGCTTTTTAAAACCTCATTTAGTAAAAAAAGTGTAATCAAATTTCATCCTTTTGCGCCAACGATCGATATATTAAATTAATTATTTTTAAAATCCATTGAGGAAAGAATGATTTCACAATTTTATAGCAGCAAGATATCTACGTAACAATTTTTTTTCTCAATTTAATTGAAATGTTGGTTTAGGTGTTCCTAAAATGACGTTCAAAATAATTTTTAATCTCCTAAAAATAATAATAACACCAATTACATCTCAATAATACCTTTTTTTATACTTTTAAAAAGTGACCATTCGTCGTCCCCTATTTGTTTAAATGTAGTTTTTAAAGGGATATAATATATAATAAACCAGCATCCCTTATTTTAAGAGATATCTAAATAAAAAAAAATACAACATATCATGTAATTTTATTTGTGTTTTTTTTTAGTTTAGTTTACTATATACTCTTTATTTTTGTAAAACAAAATATTTTTCGTTTTGTATGAATAATGATTTATTTTATGTATGGAAACGTGTGCATGAGATGTCCTAATTAGGTTGGTATTTTTCTTAAAAAAATTGCTATAATAAACATTACTTTTTGATGGTACCAACGTTTAATAAAAAAGCAACAGGATTAATATACTTACTAACATCTATTTTTGACACAAATATATATATATATATATATATATATATATATATATATATATATATATATATATATATATATATATATATATATATATATATATTTATAATTATTGTTCCCCATTGTCAAAAAAAAACGATTATAATGATCTGCTATTTCTCTATTACATCTACCGAGAATTTTAGAGGTGTGTCCTGAAATGAAAAGCTTCCCTCTCTATGCCATCCCGTTCTGAAGAGACAAAAATAGATATTCAAGGATATTTAAAGAAATTAAAAATATATGAAAATAATTAAATGCATTGAAAGAAAATAAAGCATATTAAATAAGTATTTAATGGTATTTAAAATGGATTTAAAGTTACTTAGGAATGAGGTGTACAACGTATTGAAAAATTCGCGCCCCCCTCGTATTTTCCCGTCATCTTTACTTATTGCAGTAATTTAGCGAAATAAATGGTGAAACCACAGTCCCAAGATATCCGCCCGTTTCTTTGTCAAACAAACCGAAAATAAGCGAAATCCTTAAGAACGCTTTCAAATACAAAACCGCCCCGACGCCGCTAAATTATTCAAACATCTGTTTCTGCTTGGCAATTTTCACCTGGTTTGCCATTTTGGGCCGCTGAGGTTTCCTTCCTGTCGGAGGTTGCCCATATTTTTTCATTTTAGCAACATCTGCACACGGCAGAATCATTTAGCATTTATACGCGATGCATAGGGCGTAGTAAATATTAATATATGACTTCTAAATTTTAGCGAAAACTGTATTGCGAAAAACAAGTTATTTTTTAGCACATAAAATGTCTTGAGTACTTATTTTTTAAATTATTTTTTTTTAATGTATCGCCATTTTGTTTTGGTTTATTGAAATGATGTCAAAACCAAATAATTAGACAGGGTGAGCAAAATATGTGGACTATAAGTTTTACAGGTTTAACATTATGTCGAAAGATAATAATAATAATTTGGTATTTTGATGTTTTTTATTTTTTCTTTAAATTTCCTAGAATCTTTAATTTAATACTGATTTTTGTTAACAACGTGTGATTTAACGGCCGGTTTTAGAAAGCTCAATTAAAGTTTAGAATGTTTAACGGATTAAATTTGACAGCGAGTTCCTAGATTTCTATAAATAGCTTGTCAAATCCGAAATCTCGGTTAAATATTCTAAACAGCAATTAAGTTTTGTGCAACATGCTGACAATATTTTTGCGATTTTTAGAGAGTGGATTAAGAGGTGATTGAACACAATAATGAAACCCAACGGAATATTGTGAATATTGTAGAATCTGTAATTGACACAGAAAAGTACCAATTTGCTATGTTTTCAAAAATATTGTCAGAAAAATGAAAACTTTTTCATAAAAATACAAGAAAAAAATTAGAAAACCGATTAGCCTTAAATGCTTCTTCAAGAGAGGAAATACGAAGTAAGTGTTCAAATATTATATGACATAGAGTTAAAATCAATCGAACTAATCTAAGGAAGCATGGCCTTTATTACAAATTTTTTTTGGACTGCCAGTTGAGTAATAATGAAAGCCAACGGCATATGTGTGTAGAATAAGTAAACTTGTTTTAGGAGGTGCCTACTGGTGTATGCAATCCGTTTGAATCGGACAAGAATATAAAAATAAAAAAAATTTCTTATTCATTGGAATATTGTGAATATTGTAGAATAATTTGGAAGACCAGTACCAGCTATCATTGTTCTAAATGTCCTAAGACAAGGGCATTTTTCCCAAAAGCTGGTACTAGAAAGAATTTAAAACTCTTCCCTCAAACTATAGACCCACATCCCTCCTCCCAATTATGAATCAAGTAATGGAGAAGTATATTAATAATGATCTTTTAAATTACCATGATAGGTATAATACAGTTTCTGCCACCACAGCAGATCCACAGCAGGTCTTCTTACTTTCGTAACTGGAATAACTCCATCGAAGTTCACGAAGAAGCCCAAATTAATGCCCTCGATATATCCGAAGCATTAAATCAGGTCTGTCATGATGCACTGCTTAAAAAACTTCCTGTCTATGGTCTTCCGCCAACAAAAGCAAATTTTGCAAGAAGCAAGTCATCACAGGCGTTCTACAGGGTTCAGTCTTGGCAACTACCTTATTCCTCATGCACATCAATGATTTGTTTGCTTCTACCAACAATCCCATTCACAGCTATGCTGAAGATGATAGTACATTCCACTCCAATATACAGTTTATAGGGAGTACAATAGGGAGCAATGAACCAGTTTAACGCCACTAAGACACAATCATGCCTACTCTTTCACAAATTTTCTCCTAATACCCAAACCATTCAAATGAATAATCAAATACTTAAAGACCAAAATTCCTTTAACCTTCCTTAATCACCAAGGATTATGTTCTGATAAATTATGTCCTCCTTGGTCATTTATGCTAGGGAGACACGAGCATCGACCTACATACATTCTTTCATCAGCCAACTACAAAGACCAAGAACCCCCCATGTGTGTTTGCTCCTTTATTTCCAGAGCGTCCCGGAATGTGTTACCAGGAAATGCCTTTCCTTCTTCTCCTAATCTGCAAGTCTTTAAATCCCGCATCAATACACTTTCCCTGTCTTCACTTAAAACAACAACGTACCTAGTTCTTAGACGTTCGCCTTTCGTGGTCTGCTTATAGATAAAAAAAGAGATCTCTTTACGTGGCAAATATAAACGACTGAATTTAAGATCATCTGTATAGGTTTTTTAGTTGCCTGTAAAATAAAAAATGATTTCAAATGGAAGACCTTGTATATAACTTTCTGTAATAGTTTATGGTATATATCAGGTAAGCTAATACTGTTGTTTATGAAGACCTACCAACATACTGATCAGCGTTAGACTCAGTGGTCAGTCAGAACCGTTCCTAGCGTTTTTCGTCACCTGAACTTGACAACCCCAATACAAATAACTAAAAAAAAATCATGTGACCATTTTGAGCCGCTGAAGTTTTTTTCGGGCAGAATCGTTTTAGCGTTTATGCGGGAAGCATAGGCAGTAGTAAATATTAATATATTAGTTCTAAATTTAGTGAAAACTGTATTTTGAAAAACAAGAAGTGCTGGTAACTTGAAAACTAATTTGGAAAGTGCAAAGTTAAAGGAAAGTTAAAGGAAAATTTGGATAGATAAAATAAAGCTCATTCCATTTTTTTTTGTTTATTCAGGTAAACTACCAGTTGAGGATAATAGAAACGACAATACAAAATGTGGTATATTTTTTATAAGTTGGTTTTTGTAAATCAGTTTTAAGCAGGTGTATATGTTTAATTTTAAACATCTGTCTTTTAACTAAAACAAAGTGGAGCTCCATAACGCAGTGTAGTTCAGTATCTGGAAGGCCAAATCTCAGGAAAAATAGAAAGCAGGCCATTTGTTTAATTGTTGCTCATTGAGAACTCTTTTGAACTAGCTCCGCAAGTTAAAAAAATGTAAATTTTTTTGCCAATGTCTGATGATTACAAAAATGGATTTGAAGGGAGACATAATGTGTGTGATAATAAATTTTTATCCGGAAACTGAAGTTAAAAAAACATGTTTGAAAATTTTTTCACTATTGTTTTACAGATTTAATTGTCTTATAAATAATTGTCCAGTCACTTTGTCTGTATGATATCGTCCTTAGAGACCTGAAACAATAGTATTTGAATTTTTTTTGTCTAATATTTTACTTATTTAATAGTCTTTTTATAAATAATTGTGCATCACTTTGTCCGTTTGGTATTGTCTTCCTTAGAGACTTAAAACAATAGTATTGAATTGAAAACACCGCTTTGTTTATGTGGTATCTCTTGATTAACCGCAATTAACTCCAGAAATCTTATTAGTAACACTAGAAAACTTGAAACGTCTATTTTTACGTCTTACGTTTCAGAGTCCCTATATGCCGAAAAAACATGTTTTCTCAATTCCGTCGGTCTGTCTGTCTGTTCGCGGCTTAGCTAAAAACTTCTTACCCGATTGACTTCAAATTTTGGTCAAAAATTAAGGGTCTTATGATGAATGAAATCTGATAACATTTTGGTAAAGATCTAGTATGGCAAAATAAAATGGCGTTGTAGTGAAATGTTAAAAAAATTACTACTAAAAAACTATCCACAAAAATCAAGTATTATGTATTGATCAACTGGTAAAATTTTGGTACGAATTCAAGATGGCGGAACAAAATGGTGGCTTAGTAAAATAATTAAAAATCAGCCTAATAAAACTACCTAACGGACTGATTTCAAATTGTGTGCTATAACTAATTGTGGTATAGAGGTGAACTAGTAAAATTGTGGTACTAATTCAAGACGACAGAACAAAATGGCGGCCAAAGTAATCGTGAAAAAAATTCACCCTCTCAGATTTTACATATCGTCACTTCTTAGCGCCCTTATATAGGTGCCAAAAAATAGGTTTTTTATCAATACCGTAGATCCGTTTGTCGGTTTGGCGGTCAGTCTGTCAGTTCGCGGCATATGAGAATGACCTGTTAAAATTGTGGTAAAAATTCAATATGGCGAAACAAAATGGCGGCCTAATCAAATGTTTAAAAAATTATTACTAAAAAACTACTTATCCAATTTAACTCAATTTTTGCACAAAAATCAAGTAATAGTTAGTAGTTAACTAGTAAAATTTTGGTACGAATCCAAGATGGTGAAACAAAATAATAAAATATTTAAAAATTCGGCCTGAAAAAAACTACATAATAGATTGATTTGAAATTTTGTGCAAGAATTAACTGTGGTATAGACATGAACTGGTAAAATTTTGGTACGAATTCAAGATGGCCGAACAAAATGACGGCCAAATGAAATGTGTATAATTGTGGAAAAAATTGCAGGATTTACATATCTTTGCGTTTTAGCGTCCCTAGATGCAAAAACAGTGTTTTCTCAATTCCATTTATCTGTCTGTCTGCCTGTCAGTTTGCGGCATAGCTAAAAACTTCTTACCCGGTTGACTTTTGGTCAAAAATTAAGGGTTATGTGGTGATAACCTGGTATTATTTTGCTAAAAAACCAATATGATGGAACAAAATAGCGGCCTAGTGAAATGTTTAAAAAATTATTACTTAAAAACAAATTATCCTATTTACCAAAAATTTTGCACAAAAATCAAGGAATGTTTGATAAGACAGTATACTAAAAGATTATGTGCTAAAGAACTAAATTGGGTTACATTTTACTATTTCCTTTTTCATAACGAGGGAAGTTACGGGTAATGAAAATTTACCGATTTGTTAATAAGTTTTTCCCTTTTGCTTAAAAGTGTTCCAGTTTTTGAGGATTTTAAATACCCTATATCAAAAAGCCTGGAGTAAAGTAGCATTATTATGTAAAAATATACACATTGAATTAGATGTCGTTGTGGAAAAACTATTTTAGACTACACCTGTACTTCAAACTAGACACTTTTTCAAAACGCTCTGTGAGATTCATAACATTATTACGAAGATGCGAGAGAAAAAACTGCACGCAATAATGACGTGTCATACCATTTTCTTAAATACTCGCATTTCTATGTGTGGATTGTATCCGTTTGTATCTGTTTTGGATTCTCTCTGAGCCAATTTTTCCAGGGAATAATTTGCATCTTTACATTTCAGTTTAGGTATGAAAAACAATTAATAAAGAGTTGTTAATAATTTTGGTAAACAATTGCCCTTGCTTCGTCTAACTAAACTATCCATTGCCACTGACCTAAAGGCTAAAAAGCTACGTTCCTACGTAATAAGTGGAATTCAGTCGCTTCGTTTCGTTTTCTTTCTATTCCGTGCCGTTGCGTTCCGCGGTGATGTGCTTCCTGCTTAAGAAGGCAAAAAGAAAGAGAAGCAATATAGGTATATTAACCGGGAGGACGAATCTCGTAATAAATGGAACCATCCATATTCATGTCGGTTTATTTTCTAACGTGCTTCCCTACCTCATAAAACTAAATGAAAGTGATCTGTCTTTGTATTTTCCCTGTGTTCCTTTTCGTATATTACACCGAAGGCGTTTGAATTAAACATAATAGGTAGGAAGTCCCTTGTGTCTTTCGCAGTGTGAAATATTAGAAAGAGTGGGTCGGCCAATTATATATCTTCCTAGCCAAAGCAGACGGTGTGTATGTGACTTTTTATTAAGGGTTCAGTCAGCTTTTTGTAAAAAAATGCAACACAATGCTTCAGCAAACTACGAAGGCCAAAGGCCTAAAGTACAAGGTACCGTGGTTGACTTAAGTGGGGAGAGGAAAAGTTTATTGATGCGGGATTTAATCACTTGCCCATTAAGGAAAGCATGAAAGGCCTTTGCTGTATATAATCGGGATCTCTAAAAATAAAGGACCGGACAAAGTGGTCTTTGTATTTGGACGGTGAAGGGATGCATGTAAGTCGATACTTGTGTTTTCCTGGCATGAATGACTAAGGAAGGCATAATGGATGATAATTCGTCAGAGCCAGATGCCAACACTTCGACGATGTTCTAGTGCGAACGACGATGCTAAAGTGTAGAAGAATTGAAGCTCTACCGGGCCAGTCCAGTTGTGACTATCCAAAATTAATTAAAATTTCAGTTTTTTTGTAAGCCGACATTATATTTGCAAATATCTGTTCAAATGCTTTGAGGGGTATAGACGGATACAAATCGAAAATTAGGTACATTTCACGGATCTTGTTCAAATTGTCCAAAATATATCATGACGAATTTTGAATATCAAATGAACGTAATTGAATTAAAAATAATAAATAACTAAGTTGTGTTAAACGTGACATTCGAGGATATTTCGGTGTTAGGGGTATTGAGAAATAATTTTAATTTTATTTCTTGCTTTATGCTCCCCTTTTGTGGTTTCTTGTATTCTAATAATATATGGGGTGGAAAAACACTTTTATACTTTCATATATAATTCTTAGGTTCTTAGAACATATTTTTAATTCCCTGATAAAGGGAAGTATTGTAATTGTGAAAAAATCACCCGAATTTTTTCAGATCTTTACCTTCTGTGTCCAATATGGCTAAACAAAATGGAGCCTAGTAAAATGTTTAAAAATTCGGTCTGAAAAAACTACTTAATGGATTAGTTTCAAATTTTGTGCAATAATTAATTATGGTATAGAGGTGAACTGGCAACATTGTGGTACGAATTTTGTTCCGCTATCTTGCATTCGTACCACAACTTTACCAGTTTATCTCTATATCACACTTAATGCTTGCACAAAATTTGAAATTAGTCTTATAAGTAGTATTTTCAGACTGATTTTTTAAATATTTTATTATGCCGCCATTTTGATTTGCTGTCTTATATTCATAACTATATTGAGGTAAATTGGATAATTAGTTTTTTAGTAATAATTTGTTTAATGTTACACTAGGCCGCCATCTTATTCCGGCATATTGGATTTTTACCAAAATATTATCAGGTCATCCTCAAATGACTCTTAAAGTTTGACCAAAATTTGAAGTCACTCTGGTAAGTAGTTTTTAAGCTATGCCGTGAACTGATAGACAGACAGACAGCTAAACCGACAGACGGACCGACGGAATTGATAAAACATCATTGTTGCCATTTAGGGACACTAAAACGTGAATATATGTGAAATCTAAGAGGGTGATTTTTTGCTATTATATTATGTTAAGCCGCCATTTTGTTCTGCCAACTTGAATTAGTACCACATTTTTACTAGTTCATCTGTATACCACAATTATTTATCGCACACAATTTGAAATGAGTCCATTAAGTAGTTTTTCAGGCTGGATTTTTAAATGTTTTACTAAGCCGCCATTTTGTTCCGCCATATTGGATTCGTACCAAAATTTTACCAGTTAATTCCTACATAATACTTGATTTTGTTGAAAATGTTAACAGGTTATCTCTATATAGCCCTCAATTTTTGACCAAAATTTGAAGTCAATCGGGTAAGTAGCTTTTAAGCCATTCTTTGAACTATTAGACACACAGAAACAAAGTGACAGGCGGATCGACGGGATTGATAAAACATATTTGTTGACATCTGTATAAAACAATTATTTTGGCACACTATTTGAAATCAGTTCATTAAGTAGTTTTTCAGGCTAAATTTTTAAATTATTTTATTAAGCCGCCATTTTGTTTCGCCATCTTGGATTCCTACCAAAAGTTTACCAGTTGATTCTTACATTTTTGTGTAAAATTTGAGATACATTTTTTAGTAATATTTTTTCAACATTTCACTAGGCTGCCATTTTGTTTTGCCATATTGGATTTTTGCCAAAATTTGAAGTCAATCCGGTAAGTAGTTTTTCAGGTATGCCGTGAACAGACAGACCGACGGAATTGAGAAAAAACGTGTTTCGGCATCTAGGGACCCTGAAACGTAAAAGATTTTAAAAAACCTCGGAGGGTGGTTTTTCACGATTACAATACTTCCCTTTTACGAGGGAAGTAAAAATGATAAATATTGGTAGGAATCCAATATGATGGAATAAAACGGTGCCCAAAATAAATGTTTGAAAAAACAATATATTTATATGTGTTACCAAATATACACTAAACCAAACTGGGCCACAATGCACTATTCCTAATAAAAGGAAATATGCATAACGAGGAAAGCTCCGGGTAAAGGATCATTAACTAGTGGTTACGTTGTGAGTAGTTATACCCGTTTGTATTCTAAACTTTATAAATAAATAAATTATTAACAATTTCCTCATGTACAAGGCAGAAAGTATTTTTTTTTGAAAGACGAAGAAACGGTTTAATATAACTTGATTTGAAGTGATCCGTGTCTGGTCTAGACTTCTGACGGCTTTTGTTTATGTTGTATTTCTATTATTGTTAGTTATAGTGTATTGTTTTATTTTCATTTAGTTTAGGAAAATAATTTTAATTCTATTAAATAAAACACAATGTCTTGGTCTCAGTCAAATATTTTAAATACATTTAATATTATTTAATAATAAAATACATTTTGAAATTTACAGAAAACAGTCAGTTATTGATAATATAATTCACTTTACTTCTAATTCACCCTACTCACATAAATTCGCAGTATTCAATTCTTTATTTTTTAGGTTATATAAACTTCCCCTTTCTAAAAATGCTTTTTATAAAGAACTTTATTTAAATTTGTCAACAAATATAAATTCTCTTATAACCCTAAGTTTGACAAAAATAACAACCAATATAGATGTATAACATTTTTTGCTAATATTTCCTTACAAATGGCAAAATTCTTTAGACTTTATAACATATCTATTGTATTTAAAATTGTAAACACGCTTAAAAAACATTTAGTTAAAATTAAGGATATCACTGATAGATTCTCAAAATCTGGAGTGTATTCGTTGAGTTATAGCGACTATACTGCTGTGTAAGTTGGCCAGTCTGGGAGGAAGATATCTACCAGAGTACAAGAACATGTAAATCTCTTTAATAAATATAAAAAGAAAAGTCGAGTTCTCACCTGTGTTAATGACGTATTTAATTTCGAACCTCATCTCATCTTTAATAACAAATAATAATTAGCATTGTATATTTAATTTTAACCTTATTTACGGACTAGTCATATGACAATTGACACTGACATGTATTTTATAGTTTTATTAAGGCCGTTTTACATGCTGCAATTCTTCTTTGCAATATGCAATAGTCTTGAAGAAAGGCATGCGCAGTTTGACAAAAGGTACAAATGTCTTGCCACTGCGCATGCTTTTGTTCAAGACTATTGCAACTTGCAAGAAAGAATTGCAGCATGTAAAACGGCCTCTTGCACACTTAACTACATGGGCTCGTTTTAAATTTTGTGAACATATTCAACCATCAATACTCAAGGATTCAACTTCTCCTTATTATTGTTGTATGTCTAAGATGTAACTTGTGATTTGTTGTTTTGTATTTATTCTTATTTTGTAACCGGATTTGTTGTTTTAAATGTTTTAAGGTAGCTATACTTAATATTATTTTTTAATTGTATAAATAGTATATTAGATATTTTCCGATATTGTAGGTCCGATGATGCTCGCAAGAGCGAAACACGAGTTATGTCACGTCCCATCCCCAAGAACTGCTGAGCCAGCGGATCCTATGTCAACGAGGCTGTTATAATATTACGCTTCAGCGGAACCGGGGCAGTCAGTTAGAAGCATCCATTTTTATAACTTATAAATTTGTACTTTTAATATAGAAATTTTTTTTGTAAAATAAAGTTTTTAAAAAGGGAAACCGTCGGTCGTGTTAGTTAACTGGCGCAGTCGGAACGGATTTTCGGGAATCGATACATATCGATTGTATTGATTTTTTCGTTTTAATCGAATTAACCGAAAAAGAACTAATTGTTGTGACGTTGTCGGAGGTGCTTGAAGCAGAGTGAAATTTTCCGAACATCGAAAATTTCCAATCTATCGCAGAACTGTGGATTACCATCGAACAGCTGACCAACGGAGGATAGGACCAATATCGCCTGTCTTCGCAAGGACAAAGATTTGGGGAAGGACCTCAATCGCCCAACCAAAGCTTGCCTTATAGAAATGACCAGAGTTGCCCTTCAAATACTTCTGTAAGTGTAATTGATTTACTCTTGATGTCTATTGAAAAAATTGTCGCGGAATTACAAGGTTTAAAAATTTCGACACCTTCAACTGACTCTGTTTCTAATACAAATTTAGAGGAATTAGATTTAAATACAAACACAAACTCAAATAATATTAGTGAAAATTTAGAATCTACAAATTTAGATATCAATAATCAATCAATAAATAATTTAATTACAAGCAATATGGCTCAATTTAAGCCAGAGTACCTAAATTGTGTCCCTGTTTTTGATGGAAATCCGAATGATTTAAATAGGTATCTTTCAACTTGCCAATCACTTATCGATAGTTTTTATGATACGAATAATGCACAAAATTTTCAAAACATTTATTTACTTAACTCTATAATAGGGAAACTTACTGGCCATGCAAAATTAGTTGCAAATATTCAAAATGTTGGTACGTGGGAAAGTCTGAAGGACACCCTGCGTCGTAATTTTGCGGATCATAGAGATGAAGCTTGTTTAAATAGAGACTTGGTTATGATGAAACAATTACCGAATGAAAAGCCTAACGATTTCTATAATAGAGTATTACACATTTTAAATCTGTTATATTCATACATAGATTCACATGAAACTACTATATCTGCGAAACATTTAAAACGCGAACTATATAATGATCTTGCTCTTAAAACTTTCTTATCAGGGCTAAAAGAACCGCTTGGTACAACCATAAGGTGTATGCGGCCAGAAAACTTAATGCAAGCATTGCAATTTGTAACCCAAGAATACAATATACACTATTTTCAGAATCAAACCAAATCTAGTCCAGCAATCCCAAAAAATAGTAATTTTAGGCCCATGCAACATAATTTTAATAGTTTTCAACCCAATTTCGCAATAAACCAAAATCGGCCTTTTAATTCACAAACACCACACAACGCTTTTAGACCCAGCTTTCCAACACAACCTATAAATGTGCGCCCAAACCCAAATAGGCCACAACCAAAATATTTTTCGAACTCTCAAGTTTTCGGCAAACCTGGCAACAGAACAAACATTTTTAAACCAAACCAACAGAAACAATTACAAACACCCACGCCTATGTCGGGGATAGAGACGTCGGTCTTTAAACCCTTGCCTAGCACATCAAATTATAACCCTCCAAAACTAGTTTTTGAAGAGGTCTACAATGCCGAAACTCAAGATCTATACCAACCAGAGCAACTCTCATATGACGATAGCCAATATTGCCAATATAATCAAAATGATCAATATCAGTATCAATATTATGACCAAAATAATTCTTATTCTTATGTAAATAATGAATATAAGGAAGCAAATGTCCAATCTGACATATATAATACCGCGCCTCTTGAACAATATTCTTATGAAGAAACAACCGAAAATAAGGAAAATTTTCGGAACCCGACACAACAAGACAAAAAGACTTAACTGAAGTAATTTCATTTAATATGTCTAATTCTAGCGAACTGTCCTATATCGTATTTCCCGAAACAAATTTAAAAATACTAATAGACTCAGGTTCGACTAGATCATTTATCGACCCAAATATTGCCAAAAAATTATATCCCAATTGTATAATTAATGACCCATTTTTGGTTTCAACAGTATTCCAAAAATCGGCTCATCAATACAGCGCTTTTATACCCTCATCAAAAATATTTAATTTACCCGTAAACAAGAATATGAAATTTTATCTCTTTAAATTCCACAATGTGTTTGACGGTCTCCTAGGACTCGACAATCTTAAACTTTTGCAAGCCAACCTTGACTATCATAAGGGATTCCTAGAAACACCTTATGCGCGCGTTAAATTGCAATTTCATAAAACACAAAATCAAATACATTGTATAACAATTCCGCCTCGTGTCGAACAAGTTATAAAAATCAAGACTTCCATAAAAAATGGTGACATAATAATACCTCATCAAAAATTACATAACTGCGAGATACCAGAGTGTTTATCAGTTGCGAGAAAAGGCATTGCGATAACAACAGTGTTAAATAACACTTGCGAGCCCGTAACGTTAGATCTCTCAGAGACGATTACCGTGGAAAAGTTTAATTCAAATGAATTACGTGAGATCGAGTTAAATAACTTTGATGACTGTCCCAAATCGAAATTAGATTTTTCTAAATTTCGCATAGACCATTTAAATGATGAAGAAAGAATTAAAATTTTAAAATTAATTCATGAATACTCGGACATATTTTATAATGAAAACGACCCGTTAACTTTCACTAGCAAAATAAAACATCGAATTAGAACGTCAGATGAGATACCGGTGTATACAAAATCATACCGCTACCCCTTTATACACAAAAAAGAGGTGGAAAACCAAATAAAAAAGATGCTAGACCAAAAAATTATACAACCTAGTAGTTCTCCGTGGAGCTCACCCATCTGGGTGGTCCCTAAGAAGGCAGATGCCTCGGGGGTGGCTAAATATAGGGTAGTTTTAGATTATAGGGGTGTAAATTTTAAGACCCTTGATGATCGTTATCCGCTGCCTAATATTACAGACTTATTAGACAAATTAGGCAAATGCCAATATTTTACAACCTTAGATTTGGCTAGCGGATTTCATCAAATTCAAGTACACGACAGTGACATTGAAAAAACGGCGTTTAGCACCGAGAATGGGCACTATGAATTTTTGCGAATGCCATTCGGGCTGAAAAACGCCCCCGCAACGTTTCAGCGGGTAATGGACAACATTCTTCGCGGAATTCAGAACGAAAAATGCTTAGTATACCTAGATGACATAATAGTCTTTTCTACATCACTTCAAGAACATTTAGAACGATTAAAAAGTGTTTTTCAGCGTCTACGTGAGTCTAATTTTAAAATCCAATTAGACAAATCGGAATTCTTGCGAAAAGAAGTAGCGTATCTTGGCCATGTAGTCACAGCTAATGGCGTTAAACCAAACCCGGACAAGATAGAAGCTATCAAAAAATTTCCGATTCCTAAAACAACGAAACAGATTAAGGGTTTCTTAGGATTGTTAGGGTATTATAGGCGATTCATTAAGAACTTCGCGGGAATAACAAAGCCACTTACTAAGTGTTTAAAAAAAGGTGCCACTATAGAACATAATAAAGAATTCTTAGAATGTGTCGATATGTGTAAAAATCTGCTAGTAAATGAACCTATACTACAGTACCCAGACTTCTCAAAACCCTTTAACTTAACCACAGATGCAAGTAACGTGGGTATTGGGAGTGTCCTCTCGCAGGGTGTAATTGGACAAGACCTGCCTGTAGCGTACGCATCAAGGACACTGAATGATTCCGAAAGGAATTATTCGACAATCGAAAAAGAGCTCCTGGCAATCGTCTGGGCCACCAAGTATTTTCGTCCGTACATATTTGGCAGAAAAATAAATTTAATAACTGACCATAAGCCACTTCAATGGCTTTTCTCCTTAAAGGATCCTAGCTCTAAATTACTAAGATGGCGAATTAAACTAGACGAATACGATTACAACATAATATACAAAAAGGGTAAATTAAACACAAACGCCGATGCTCTTTCTCGAATTGAACTGCATACAAAAGAGACAACGGAAGACTTCCCACTAAAACAATATATCGAAGAATTTAACCGAGAATTACAAGAAAACCTAAGGGAAGAAGAAAATCTAGACCAAATGTCTACCGTAGCACAAGCTGATGATAATGACCTCGCACAGGTCAATGATATGAGAGCACATAAATCAGCTGACGACAAAACACCTGATGAAAATATGACAGTGCACACCAACGAAAGCGAAGATCCTATAGTAGGAATCCCCATCTGCGATATTCCCGTAAATTATGGTTCTAACCAAATAATTATTTCTTCAGTACTGCATTCCCCAGCAAAACCAAAAACTACCATTTTATTTGAGAAAAAACGTCGTATCAATATTCAAATATCCGAAAATAACTTTGACCAGGACATATTAACTTTTGTTAAAGAATTAATAATTCCCGATAAGCAATACCACTTATATTTCGAAAAACCGGAAATATACGAGCCATTTTGTGAGGTCATTCGAAAAACATTTAAATGGCCATCTTTAAAATTTAAAAGATGTCTAAATAAATTGATAGACGTCACCGACAAGCAAAGCATTCCCGAAATAATACAAAACTATCACGAATCAAAAACCAATCATCGCGGCATTGATGAAACATTAAACCGAATTAAAGATAAATACTATTGGCCGCACTTAAAAAACTCTGTTCAAACATACATTAACAACTGCGAAATTTGCCAAAAAAGTAAATACGAACGTCACCCAATTAATATGCAAATGAATGTCACACCCACAGCTACCAAACCATTTGAAATCATACACTTAGACACATATACACTTGAAAAAACCAAATTTTTAACTATAATAGATAGTTTCTCAAAATACGCCCAAGCATATGCACTCAAATCTCTCGCCGCCACTGAAGTGGTAGACAAACTACTGTTGTTTTTCTCTCATCACAGTATACCTAAACAAATCATAGTCGATAATGGTACCGAATTTAAAAATACTATGGTGACAGAACTTTTAAATCTACACAAAATTAAAATACATTTTTGTTCCCCTAATCACGCCCAGTCGAATGGTTTAGTCGAACGACTCCATTCCACTATAGCGGAGCATATACGCTTACTTAATAACCAAAATTTTAATAAAACACCAATAACACAAAAAATGATATACGCAGTTCTAGCGTACAATCATTCAATCCATTCAGCTATAAATTTAAAACCAATCGATGTAATTAATGGTCATATCTCCCCAAATGACCCGTTTAATATTAACTTAGACCAAATATTATTAAGTGATTACATTAACACCCACAAAGAAAAATCACAATTAATGTATTCAAATATAAACCAAAAATTAATCAATCATAAAGAAAAACTTATCTCAAAAATCAACGAAAACCGCGATAACCCTGAATTATATAGCCCAGACCAAAAAGTCTATATTAAGAAACACATAAGACAAAAACTCTCTGACAAATTTGCAGATCCTACAAAAGTCGAAGCAGTGAATCAAAATCGTAAAACCATATCAACTCAGTCTCATTCTAAAATTCATATGGATAATTTAAAACGCCCACTTAGACAAACGTACAACTTTGACTAAAATATAAATATTATATTTCAGCCTTGTCGGGGCCGTTATCGGAGACGGAGATAAAGTCACGATCAGACAGCTAGACGACAACCCAGGAATTTTGCCGTTAAAACTAGGACAAGCAAAACTTAAAGAATACACCTTCACACTTATACACTATTATGATTTAAATCCCATTATAGTACAAATTAACAAATTACATTATAAATCACAAAACATAACCAACTCCTTAATTACTCACAAGGAATATTATGCTGAGTCGACTAATTATTTAAAAATATTAAAAATTACACAAGATAGGGTAGAAAACAAATTAAAAGAAATTATACCTCATCCTCAACGAAATAAAAGAGGCTTAGTAAATATAGTAGGCTCTGTTTTCAAAGTAGTGACAGGAAATTTAGATGCAGCCGATGGCGAACATTATGAAAAACTAATAAAAGAGTTAGAAGAAAATCAAAGTAAATTGGCGGAAAACATTCGAGACCAAAACTCAATTTCCTCAAGCGTCATCGACAAATTTAACACTACTATTCAACAAATAGGCCAAAATGAAAATCTTATCGAAAATAGAATAAATCAAATTAGCATAATCGTGCAAAAAACTACATATAGGGAAAACATGCACTTTATTAAAGATATTCTAAACCAAATTATCAATTTGTATGAAATCATAGATCTAATCCTACAGGATATTGAAAACTCGATAGCATTTTCTAAATTAAAAATTATTCATCCAAGTATAATAAAATTAACCGATCTGTCAAAAGAAATTACGAAAGTTGGAAAAATAGTAGGTTTCAATAGATTACCTTTACCCACTGATCTAGAAAATATTTTCCACTATGAAAAACTAATTGAAATTAACTGTTTTATACTAAATAACAAAATAACGTACCTATTAAAGGTACCAATAGTTGCTCCTTACAATTTTGAATATTATCATTTATATTCTGTACCAGTGGCGCACCAGAGTCTGTTTAAGGTTGTCATACCGCATGATAAATATTTAATTAAAAATCAATTACACTACTCTCATCGAGGAACACCATGCCAAGAAATACAGCCCAATCTGTTTATCTGCGAAAATGAAGAATTGAAAGAAATAGACCAATGGAGCCCCTGTGAAGTTCAGCTGTTACAGCCCAGTACAAGCACCTCCACATGTAAACAAGTTGACGTCACTGTAACACGACCAGTCGCAAACCAACTAGATACTTCTAATAAATGGTTACTCATTGTTCCTAAAAGTACAGCCATCGACATAAAATGTTCCCAGGAAGAAGAACATCAGAAGTTACACGGAAGTTACCTAGTTACTCTGCCGACCGGTTGCCGAGCCAAATTTGATGGAATATCATTAATCAACGACGAGAGTCCAACCAAATTCGAGAAACAGCCAATAATCTTTCCTGATTTTGAAAAAACGCAGCCATACCTACCACTACTGAACTTAAGCATTCACTTGCAAAAAATTAAGCTAGATGAATTACATGCACTAAAGAACAAGATTTCAAAAAACCAACCACGAATTATTTTTGACAAAATCTCAAAATTACCCAGCTTATGGACAATTATAATTTACATTATTTTAATTATACTATGCGGCTATGCATTGTGCAAAGTGATGGTTCAAAGAAAGTTCTTCAAGAAGACAACCACCCAGCCAGAAGCTAGCCGCCCACCAATTGAACTACCCCATACCAGGTGTAGTTAAGTCTGAGGAGGAAGGAGTTATGTCACGTCCCATCCCCAAGAACTGCTGAGCCAGCGGATCCTATGTCAACGAGGCTGTTATAATATTACGCTTCAGCGGAACCGGGGCAGTCAGTTAGAAGCATCCATTTTTATAACTTATAAATTTGTACTTTTAATATAGAAATTTTTTTTGTAAAATAAAGTTTTTAAAAAGGGAAACCGTCGGTCGTGTTAGTTAACTGTCACCTATTTGTTTATCTCGCCTTCGAATATTTAAACCAGTATTTCACCCTTTAGTTCTAAATGCCAACTGGGGTGTTTGTGTGTAAAAAAAATAAATGTTTTAATTCTCTGTATTGCTATATTACACATTTTAACACCCGTCAAAAGTTTGATAAAATATTAGGTTGTGTCCTGCATTGTAGATCAATGTAGGACACAACCTAATATTTTATCAAATATTTTAAACTTTTGAGGGGTGACAAAATATGTAATAAATAGTAAGCGCCTTAAAATACCGACAGATACAAAGTGTTTCACTTTAAAAAGACCCTTATGTTTTATTTTTTGTAATAACAAAAGGTTTTTATACAAATGTATTATTTATAGTGTAGTTTTTAACATGAGTTAACTAACACGACCGATGGTTTCCCTTTTTAAAAACTTTATTTTACAAAAAAATTTCTATATTAAAAGTACAAATTTATAAGTTATAAAAATGGATGCTTCTAACTGACTGGCCCGGTTCCGCTGAAGCGTAATATTATAACAGCCTCGTTGACATAGGATCCGCTGGCTCAGCAGTTCTTGGGGATGGAACGTGACATAACTCCTCCCTCCTCAGACTTAACTACACCTGGTATGGGGTAGTTCAATTGGTGGGCGGCTAGCTTCTGGCTGGGTGGTTGTCTTCTTGAAGAACTTTCTTTGAACCATCACTTTGCACAATGCATAGCCGCATAGTATAATTAAAATAATGTAAATTATAATTGTCCATAAGCTGGGTAATTTTGAGATTTTGTCAAAAATAATTCGTGGTTGGTTTTTTGAAATCTTGTTCTTTAGTGCATGTAATTCATCTAGCTTAATTTTTTGCAAGTGAATGCTTAAGTTCAGTAGTGGTAGGTAAGGCTGCGTTTTTTCAAAATCAGGAAAGATTATTGGCTGTTTCTCGAATTTGGTTGGACTCTCGTCGTTGATTAATGATATTCCATCAAATTTGGCTCGGCAACCGGTCGGCAGAGTAAATTGGCTCGGCAACCGGTCGTTGACTAGTATAATTAAAATAATGTAAATTATAATTGTCAGGTAACTTCCGTGTAACTTCTGGTGTTCTTCTTCCTGGGAACATTTTATGTCGATGGCTGTACTTTAGGAACAATGAGTAACCATTTATTAGAAGTATCTAGTTGGTTTGCGACTGGTCGTGTTACAGTGACGTCAACTTGTTTACATGTGGAGGTGCTTGTACTGGGCTGTAACAGCTGAACTTCACAGGGGCTCCATTGGTCTATTTCTTTCAATTCTTCATTTTCGCAGATAAACAGATTGGGCTGTATTTCTTGGCATGGTGTTCCTCGATGAGAGTAGTGTAATTGATTTTTAATTAAATATTTATCATGCGGTATGACAACCTTAAACAGACTCTGGTGCGCCACTGGTACAGAATATAAATGATAATATTCAAAATTGTAAAGAGCAACTATTGGTACCTTTAATAGGTACGTTATTTTGTTATTTAGTATAAAACAGTTAATTTCAATTAGTTTTTCATAGTGGAAAATATTTTCTAGATCAGTGGGTAAAGGTAATCTATTGAAACCTACTATTTTTCCAACTTTCGTAATTTCTTTTGACAGATCGGTTAATTTTATTATACTTGGATGAATAATTTTTAATTTAGAAAATGCTATCGAGTTTTCAATATCCTGTAGGATTAGATCTATGATTTCATACAAATTGATAATTTGGTTTAGAATATCTTTAATAAAGTGCATGTTTTCCCTATATGTAGTTTTTTGCACGATTATGCTAATTTGATTTATTCTATTTTCGATAAGATTTTCATTTTGGCCTATTTGTTGAATAGTAGTGTTAAATTTGTCGATGACGCTTGAGGAAATTGAGTTTTGGTCTCGAATGTTTTCCGCCAATTTACTTTGATTTTCTTCTAACTCTTTTATTAGTTTTTCATAATGTTCGCCATCGGCTGCATCTAAATTTCCTGTCACTACTTTGAAAACAGAGCCTACTATATTTACTAAGCCTCTTTTATTTCGTTGAGGATGAGGTATAATTTCTTTTAATTTGTTTTCTACCCTATCTTGTGTAATTTTTAATATTTTTAAATAATTAGTCGACTCAGCATAATATTCCTTGTGAGTAATTAAGGAGTTGGTTATGTTTTGTGATTTATAATGTAATTTGTTAATTTGTACTATAATGGGATTTAAATCATAATAGTGTATAAGTGTGAAGGTGTATTCTTTAAGTTTTGCTTGTCCTAGTTTTAACGGCAAAATTCCTGGGTTGTCGTCTAGCTGTCTGATCGTGACTTTATCTCCGTCTCCGATAACGGCCCCGACAAGGCTGAAATATAATATTTATATTTTAGTCAAAGTTGTACGTTTGTCTAAGTGGGCGTTTTAAATTATCCATATGAATTTTAGAATGAGACTGAGTTGATATGGTTTTACGATTTTGATTCACTGCTTCGACTTTTGTAGGATCTGCAAATTTGTCAGAGAGTTTTTGTCTTATGTGTTTCTTAATATAGACTTTTTGGTCTGGGCTATATAATTCAGGGTTATCGCGGTTTTCGTTGATTTTTGAGATAAGTTTTTCTTTATGATTGATTAATTTTTGGTTTATATTTGAATACATTAATTGTGATTTTTCTTTGTGGGTGTTAATGTAATCACTTAATAATATTTGGTCTAAGTTAATATTAAACGGGTCATTTGGGGAGATATGACCATTAATTACATCGATTGGTTTTAAATTTATAGCTGAATGGATTGAATGATTGTACGCTAGAACTGCGTATATCATTTTTTGTGTTATTGGTGTTTTATTAAAATTTTGGTTATTAAGTAAGCGTATATGCTCCGCTATAGTGGAATGGAGTCGTTCGACTAAACCATTCGACTGGGCGTGATTAGGGGAACAAAAATGTATTTTAATTTTGTGTAGATTTAAAAGTTCTGTCACCATAGTATTTTTAAATTCGGTACCATTATCGACTATGATTTGTTTAGGTATACTGTGATGAGAGAAAAACAACAGTAGTTTGTCTACCACTTCAGTGGCGGCGAGAGATTTGAGTGCATATGCTTGGGCGTATTTTGAGAAACTATCTATTATAGTTAAAAATTTGGTTTTTTCAAGTGTATATGTGTCTAAGTGTATGATTTCAAATGGTTTGGTAGCTGTGGGTGTGACATTCATTTGCATATTAATTGGGTGACGTTCGTATTTACTTTTTTGGCAAATTTCGCAGTTGTTAATGTATGTTTGAACAGAGTTTTTTAAGTGCGGCCAATAGTATTTATCTTTAATTCGGTTTAATGTTTCATCAATGCCGCGATGATTGGTTTTTGATTCGTGATAGTTTTGTATTATTTCGGGAATGCTTTGCTTGTCGGTGACGTCTATCAATTTATTTAGACATCTTTTAAATTTTAAAGATGGCCATTTAAATGTTTTTCGAATGACCTCACAAAATGGCTCGTATATTTCCGGTTTTTCGAAATATAAGTGGTATTGCTTATCGGGAATTATTAATTCTTTAACAAAAGTTAATATGTCCTGGTCAAAGTTATTTTCGGATATTTGAATATTGATACGACGTTTTTTCTCAAATAAAATGGTAGTTTTTGGTTTTGCTGGGGAATGCAGTACTGAAGAAATAATTATTTGGTTAGAACCATAATTTACGGGAATATCGCAGATGGGGATTCCTACTATAGGATCTTCGCTTTCGTTGGTGTGTACTGTCATATTTTCATCAGGTGTTTTGTCGTCAGCTGATTTATGTGCTCTCATATCATTGACCTGTGCGAGGTCATTATCATCAGCTTGTGCTACGGTAGACATTTGGTCTAGATTTTCTTCTTCCCTTAGGTTTTCTTGTAATTCTCGGTTAAATTCTTCGATATATTGTTTTAGTGGGAAGTCTTCCGTTGTCTCTTTTGTATGCAGTTCAATTCGAGAAAGAGCATCGGCGTTTGTGTTTAATTTACCCTTTTTGTATATTATGTTGTAATCGTACTCGTCTAGTTTAATTCGCCATCTTAGTAATTTAGAGCTAGGATCCTTTAAGGAGAAAAGCCATTGAAGTGGCTTATGGTCAGTTATTAAATTTATTTTTCTGCCAAATATGTACGGACGAAAATACTTGGTGGCCCAGACGATTGCCAGGAGCTCTTTTTCGATTGTCGAATAATTCCTTTCGGAATCATTCAGTGTCCTTGATGCGTACGCTACAGGCAGGTCTTGTCCAATTACACCCTGCGAGAGGACACTCCCAATACCCACGTTACTTGCATCTGTGGTTAAGTTAAAGGGTTTTGAGAAGTCTGGGTACTGTAGTATAGGTTCATTTACTAGCAGATTTTTACACATATCGACACATTCTAAGAATTCTTTATTATGTTCTATAGTGGCACCTTTTTTTAAACACTTAGTAAGTGGCTTTGTTATTCCCGCGAAGTTCTTAATGAATCGCCTATAATACCCTAACAATCCTAAGAAACCCTTAATCTGTTTCGTTGTTTTAGGAATCGGAAATTTTTTGATAGCTTCTATCTTGTCCGGGTTTGGTTTAACGCCATTAGCTGTGACTACATGGCCAAGATACGCTACTTCTTTTCGCAAGAATTCCGATTTGTCTAATTGGATTTTAAAATTAGACTCACGTAGACGCTGAAAAACACTTTTTAATCGTTCTAAATGTTCTTGAAGTGATGTAGAAAAGACTATTATGTCATCTAGGTATACTAAGCATTTTTCGTTCTGAATTCCGCGAAGAATGTTGTCCATTACCCGCTGAAACGTTGCGGGGGCGTTTTTCAGCCCGAATGGCATTCGCAAAAATTCATAGTGCCCATTCTCGGTGCTAAACGCCGTTTTTTCAATGTCACTGTCGTGTACTTGAATTTGATGAAATCCGCTAGCCAAATCTAAGGTTGTAAAATATTGGCATTTGCCTAATTTGTCTAATAAGTCTGTAATATTAGGCAGCGGATAACGATCATCAAGGGTCTTAAAATTTACACCCCTATAATCTAAAACTACCCTATATTTAGCCACCCCCGAGGCATCTGCCTTCTTAGGGACCACCCAGATGGGTGAGCTCCACGGAGAACTACTAGGTTGTATAATTTTTTGGTCTAGCATCTTTTTTATTTGGTTTTCCACCTCTTTTTTGTGTATAAAGGGGTAGCGGTATGATTTTGTATACACCGGTATCTCATCTGACGTTCTAATTCGATGTTTTATTTTGCTAGTGAAAGTTAACGGGTCGTTTTCATTATAAAATATGTCCGAGTATTCATGAATTAATTTTAAAATTTTAATTCTTTCTTCATCATTTAAATGGTCTATGCGAAATTTAGAAAAATCTAATTTCGATTTGGGACAGTCATCAAAGTTATTTAACTCGATCTCACGTAATTCATTTGAATTAAACTTTTCCACGGTAATCGTCTCTGAGAGATCTAACGTTACGGGCTCGCAAGTGTTATTTAACACTGTTGTTATCGCAATGCCTTTTCTCGCAACTGATAAACACTCTGGTATCTCGCAGTTATGTAATTTTTGATGAGGTATTATTATGTCACCATTTTTTATGGAAGTCTTGATTTTTATAACTTGTTCGACACGAGGCGGAATTGTTATACAATGTATTTGATTTTGTGTTTTATGAAATTGCAATTTAACGCGCGCATAAGGTGTTTCTAGGAATCCCTTATGATAGTCAAGGTTGGCTTGCAAAAGTTTAAGATTGTCGAGTCCTAGGAGACCGTCAAACACATTGTGGAATTTAAAGAGATAAAATTTCATATTCTTGTTTACGGGTAAATTAAATATTTTTGATGAGGGTATAAAAGCGCTGTATTGATGAGCCGATTTTTGGAATACTGTTGAAACCAAAAATGGGTCATTAATTATACAATTGGGATATAATTTTTTGGCAATATTTGGGTCGATAAATGATCTAGTCGAACCTGAGTCTATTAGTATTTTTAAATTTGTTTCGGGAAATACGATATAGGACAGTTCGCTAGAATTAGACATATTAAATGAAATTACTTCAGTTAAGTCTTTTTGTCTTGTTGTGTCGGGTTCCGAAAATTTTCCTTATTTTCGGTTGTTTCTTCATAAGAATATTGTTCAAGAGGCGCGGTATTATATATGTCAGATTGGACATTTGCTTCCTTATATTCATTATTTACATAAGAATAAGAATTATTTTGGTCATAATATTGATACTGATATTGATCATTTTGATTATATTGGCAATATTGGCTATCGTCATATGAGAGTTGCTCTGGTTGGTATAGATCTTGAGTTTCGGCATTGTAGACCTCTTCAAAAACTAGTTTTGGAGGGTTATAATTTGATGTGCTAGGCAAGGGTTTAAAGACCGACGTCTCTATCCCCGACATAGGCGTGGGTGTTTGTAATTGTTTCTGTTGGTTTGGTTTAAAAATGTTTGTTCTGTTGCCAGGTTTGCCGAAAACTTGAGAGTTCGAAAAATATTTTGGTTGTGGCCTATTTGGGTTTGGGCGCACATTTATAGGTTGTGTTGGAAAGCTGGGTCTAAAAGCGTTGTGTGGTGTTTGTGAATTAAAAGGCCGATTTTGGTTTATTGCGAAATTGGGTTGAAAACTATTAAAATTATGTTGCATGGGCCTAAAATTACTATTTTTTGGGATTGCTGGACTAGATTTGGTTTGATTCTGAAAATAGTGTATATTGTATTCTTGGGTTACAAATTGCAATGCTTGCATTAAGTTTTCTGGCCGCATACACCTTATGGTTGTACCAAGCGGTTCTTTTAGCCCTGATAAGAAAGTTTTAAGAGCAAGATCATTATATAGTTCGCGTTTTAAATGTTTCGCAGATATAGTAGTTTCATGTGAATCTATGTATGAACATAACAGATTTAAAATGTGTAATACTCTATCATAGAAATCGTTAGGCTTTTCATTCGGTAATTGTTTCATCATAACCAAGTCTCTATTTAAACAAGCTTCATCTCTATGATCCGCAAAATTACGACGCAGGGTGTCCTTCAGACTTTCCCACGTACCAACATTTTGAATATTTCAACTAATTTTGCATGGCCAGTAAGTTTCCCTATTATAGAGTTAAGTAAATAAATGTTTTGAAAATTTTGTGCATTATTCGTATCATAAAAACTATCGATAAGTGATTGGCAAGTTGAAAGATACCTATTTAAATCATTCGGATTTCCATCAAAAACAGGGACACAATTTAGGTACTCTGGCTTAAATTGAGCCATATTGCTTGTAATTTTATTTTTTTTATTGATTGATTATTGATATCTAAATTTGTAGATTCTAAATTTTCACTAATATTATTTGAGTTTGTGTTTGTATTTAAATCTAATGCCTCTAAATTTGTATTAGAAACAGAGTCAGTTGAAGGTGTCGAAATTTTTAAACCTTGTAATTCCGCGACAATTTTTTCAATAGACATCAAGAGTAAATCAATTACACTTACAGAAGTATTTGAAGGGCAACTCTGGTCATTTCTATAAGGCAAGCTTTGGTTGGGCGATTGAGGTCCTTCCCCAAATCTTTGTCCTTGCGAAGACAGGCGATATTGGTCCTATCCTCCGTTGGTCAGCTGTTCGATGGTAATCCACAGTTCTGCGATAGATTGGAAATTTTCGATGTTCGGAAAATTTCACTCTGCTTCAAGCACCTCCGACAACGTCACAACAATTAGTTCTTTTTCGGTTAATTCGATTAAAACGAAAAAATCAATACAATCGATATGTATCGATTCCCGAAAATCCGTTCCGACTGCGCCAGTTAACTAACACGACCGACGGTTTCCCTTTTTAAAAACTTTATTTTACAAAAAAATTTCTATATTAAAAGTACAAATTTATAAGTTATAAAAATGGATGCTTCTAACTGACTGGCCCGGTTCCGCTGAAGCGTAATATTATAACAGCCTCGTTGACATAGGATCCGCTGGCTCAGCAGTTCTTGGGGATGGAACGTGACATAACTCATGTTAATTTTTTTATGTATATTGGGTGGTTGGAAAGAGCATGCCAAACAAAATTCTGTATATTTTGTGTTAGCTTACCTAGTATTTTAAGTGTTCATTAAACTTTTCTTGCTGATTGTTATATTTCTAAGGATAACTGAGAAAGTTGACAAATGTCTGCCACAACACTCCTCGTGTTTTACTTCGTGAATCAGGGTATACATTTTTTCAAAAATCTCTTTCAAAATATCAATCATCGATACTTTAGGAATCCCCGTAGTCTTTTAGGATTGTTGAAACGTCTTTAATGAAAAAAAAAAATAAAAAGATACTAAAAAAGGCATTTATCTTATATGAGAAGTGCTGCAAAACTATAGGACTTTTAGCATACATTAACCTTTTCTTATATACTTTCGTTCGTATAATAACTTGAAAAAGTAATGCTTAATAAAATATCTATTTTGGAAAGATTAATACAGCAAATTAATGTCTGAAAATAATTTGGGGCTCAGGCCCATCGCGGTTGTCACTAAACCTCCGTGTAATCTTGGGGCCCAGGCCCATTGCGGTTGTCACTAAACCTCCGTGTAATCGATGTAATTTTTATCATATCCATGTAATTTATTTTGACTAAAATTTTGCCAAATGGTAGAGTAAACAAAAAACTTGTTCATATCTGTAACTACGTAATAACTATATCAGTTGACATGAAAGAGTGGATAAGAAAAATTATAAGATTCAACTGTTTTAAAATTATTATGTTATATTTATGATTATCTGAATGATTTGGCAACACTGCTCATGTCAACACCGAATATCCACGGTTTCAGTCAACATTTAAAAATTCAAAATGGCGTCGCCAACATTGTAAATGAATTTCCTCATTTGTGCAATTTCGACCGAGAATCTGAATCTGAGGGTGTTTAAGTATACAAATTATGATCTTTAGCCAATAAAGTCAATTGAGTTAGCCGATACTTACCGTTCCCATTATACACTGAATACAACGTCTATAACGTTAATTTCCACTACATTATATTATACCATGATAATTGTTTCGACATACATCATACCATGTTGTTAGTTGTATTTGCCCAATATTTAAAAATACAAAATGGCGTGGTTAACATGGTGGACGATTTTGTCACTTGTGCAGATCTCCATGGTTACAAGATATATTAAAAACAATTTTTGAAGATTTCAAATTTATTTTCGATTATTTCCATCCTATCAATTTTCACAAATCAGTGACAAGAATTCGTACTTCATAATTTTCAAGTGGAAAATTTGTGTGAGATAACTGTCGGCTGTTTTTTTGGGAAAAATATCAGTTTGACAAGGTAAGTTAAAACGGGTATGAAGTAATTATATTTCCGATTTTTTTCGAAAAAATGAGATGCACTAGGGATATTACCTCTAAAAAACAATTGAAGATCAAATAAAAAAGATATATGATAAAACTATCAAATTTGTTCAAATTTTAAATGTAAATGGCCTATATTTTACTACATATATATATATATATATATATATATATATATATATATATATATATATATATATATATACTACATTATAACATATTCTTTATAAAAATATAACCGTTTTCGAGATATTTAAGATTAAATATGCAATATTTTTTATAAATTCAAACAGGCGTTATGAAAAATTTGTACCTGATAGAAACAAGTGAGGCCCATGTCCCCATATTTCGTTTGACGTAACTTCATAATATTCGGGTGATAGATGTAATAGCTTTGGTTACTTAGGAAAATGTTAAAAGTCAAAGTTAGCAAAACGACGAGGAGGGGGGTTGGACAGGAACTTTTAAATTTCTTTACTACACAATTTTTATCTGCGTAAAAATATTTCATTAAAAACATCTTTTTTTGTCACACAGACATTTTTAATGATAAAGGTCCTGTTCGAAGTGGGGGTTGTTCGAGCCACCAACTCGTCCCCTGTAGTTAAATTTAGCATTGTCGGACATAATCGAAAGCAGTTCTTCTTGTACGCCGTTTTGCACCTGCAGAAATTAAATATTTGTGCTATTGTACATATATCTTTTCCGCCCAAGAACTTTTGATAAAGATGTGTAAAAGCGCATTTTTATCGATTTTTTTGTATCTACTCTCCGCATGATGGTGCTAGTGTATACTTTTTAAATTCCCTATGGGCTATCTCAAAGGCTTTGGAAGCCAGACAGTTATATGGTGATTGATTTCACGATCCCCGAATTCTGGATAAAAAGACTTTCGAAGGGGTAGACTGACGGTCAAGAGAAACTGGTAAGATTTTTGTTCCGTTAAGTAATTTGAAAGATCGGAATGGCAGCGTGTTTAGGTACATTTATACCCAATAAGGCTAACCTCGGCAATCAGAGAACTACTCGTACTGTTGACCTGGAGGAAAACCTTTTAAATACTGTAGAAGAGGATCCATGTAAGCCTTAGAAATCTCGCAGCCCAATACAGTACTTCCAAGTAAACTTTACAGAGAACGTTTCATGAACATCTGCTCCATCCTTTTAACCTTCAAAAAGTGCAAGCTCCTAGATCAAATGACTTCCCTGCCAGGTTGCAATTTGCACATTGGTTTGTTCAGCAACACCGTAATAACCATCGTTTCATTAATTCTCTTTCATACACAGATGAAGCAGGATTTACTCGAAGAGGAATAATGAACTCCCATACCCTGCATATCTGGAGTGACGAGAACCCACATGCGACAATTGTGGGGCGTTATCAGCAGGAATTTTTTTGTTATTCATATAACCACCAAGATTAAATGGGCAGTTGTATTTTGAATTTTTACTAATAATTTTTACTAATAGTTACCTCAATTATTAGAAAACGTACCTCTTTACATTCCTCGTAACATATACTTTATGCATGATGGTGCTCCAGCCCATTTTAGCCTCGTAGTTAGAGAACATCTGAACACAGTTTATCCTAACAACTGGATAAGCCGTGGTGGACCTATTCCTTAGCCACCCCGGTCCCCTGACTTTAATTCTCTTGATTTTTACCTTTGGGTTATTTAAAACAACGAGTATACCTAAGCTAATCCGATTGTTTCCAGGGACGAGTTGGTGGGTCGATTTAACCTTCACTTTGAACAAATAAGAAATAACCCAATGCTAGTGTTAAAAGTAACGCAGTCTACAATTCGGCGGGCAAGAGAATTACTAAATCACTATCAACTTTGTTATTTTAAATGGGAAACCCTGTATTTTTTGACATTTTTGGATTTTCTTCATTATCCCCTTTCCAAAAATATATAATTTGTCTATATTCGGGACAGTAGTTTTGACTTATTCCACTTTAAAGTTACCACATATGACAATTTCACAGATATGCAGCCATACTTAAATCGCGTTACCCATGAAATGATAAAATCGCTTTACCCATGGAATTTCATCAACAAAAATAAAACACTTACTTTTTTTCGCAAGTAAAATATTTTATTGATTTTAGGGATAGCAAAATTTATAAAATGTAAAATGCGATTTACCGAAGGAGAAAAACTAAAATTTCTTCAACTTTATTTCGCAAATACTAATAATGCGTCAATTGCAGTGCGACAATACAAGCTGCTATATCCTCGTGCAAGAGTTCCCTCAAGAAAAACTGTTGCATATATAGTCAAAAACCACGCACAAAGAAAATCCTTGCAGAGGAGCAATTTTTGACTTGGACGAGGAATTATCTATATTATTATATTTTGAAGGTAAAAAATTCTTTCTTTAGGCAGTCTAAAAGTTAAATTAAAACTAGTTTTTAGAAAATCCAACTAGATCGATTTCGGGCGTCTCTCGGATAGCCGGAAAATCGAGGTTCTACATTCGTTCAGGGCTAAAAAAATCGATACCGCCCGTATAAAATTAGACCAGTGCAACTATTAACCAACAATCATTTTAACCAACGCCTCCACTTCTGTGAGGAAATGCTGACCAGACTGAGGCAAGATATGCTGTTATTCAGGTGGTCTGATGAGGCTTGTTTTACCAGAGCCGGAATGTTTAATAGAAAAAACAAGCACCATTGCGCAACAAGAAATCCACATATAATTGAAGAGGGAATGAGACAAGGGCGGAAATGTGTGGTGCAAAATCTTGGGAACAGTCCCGACCTTACACCTTTGCACAATTTTTTGTGGGGATACTTAAAGGATAAAGTGTATCATACATAATAGAACGAACAGTGTTGACGAGTTGCGACAAAAAATAGTGTATGAAATTAGGGTTTTAAATACAGAATGTCCCACCTTCATTACCCAAGCAATTAGGAAACTAGAAAGTGTTTCAAAATTGCTTGGATAATGGAGGGGTCACGTAAATAGGCTGTAAAAATAATAATTCCTAGTTCTTGTTTTGTTTTTGTTTGTTTCTTTATTTGTTATCGTTGTATTAGTATATATATATATATATATATATATATATATATATATATATATATATATATATATAAATATATTTGTTTCACAAATTACCGTTTTGTTTTTGTTGGTGACATTCCATGGGTAAAGCGATTTAAGTATCTGTGGATTGCGTTCACATCCAACAGGGCTCCTTTGTTTTTAGTTGACATTTCATCATTTCATGGGTACAGGAGTATGGCTGCATATCTGTAAAATTGTCATACGTGGTAACTTTAAAGTGTAATAAGTCAAAAATTACTGTTCTGAATATAGACAAATTATATATTTTAGGAAAGGGGTTCTCCAGGAAAATCCAAAAATGTCAAAAATACAGGGTGTCCCATTTGAAATAATAAAATTGATGATGATTTATACAGTAACTTTGTATAATTTTTGCGTAATAATTACGTTGTCTTTACTGATAAGCGCATTTTTGTCAATCTTCGATGTCGATCAGAAATCACCGAAGTTTACCGACAATACAAACTTTCAGATAAATCAATTTAACTTAGTAAATGCAGTGATCGTTTTCCTCGAAAACAAATCAATTTTTGGAAACTAATAAGGAGTACCTTTTATCTTTAAAAATGTCTGAGCGACAAAAAAGATGTTTTTAATGAAATATGATTACGCAAATAAAAATTGTGCATTAAAGAAATTTAAAAGTACACCCCCCCCCCCGCCCGTTCGGCTACCTTTGACTCATAACAAACTAACTTAAGCTATTACAACAATTACCCAAATATTATGAAGTTACGTCAAACCATAACAAAATTATTTGGAAAACTTGCCTTCCAGATCCCTATTTTAAAAACGAATCTCAGTTGGTGAGCACTTTGGGAGAAAATTTTATATAACGAGCTTAACATTATTTTTGCTTGTTCTATTTATATCTCAGAGATTATCCACCAATTCTGGGACACCCTGTAAATTTTTAACGAATAACTAGAACAGTAAACAAATTATGAAATTTTCGAAATAAAATTCTTATACATTTTCACATTCCTTTACTAGCTTGAAATAAATAGAAGGAAAAAAATACATGAACTTTTGAACCAAGATAATAGTTTTTACATATATTCACGGCTAGAATATTATATATAATCTTGGCAGAAGAACAGAATTACGAAAACCTTCTACCGCTAGGAAAGGCATATTATTTTAATAACATTCTCATCTATTGAATTACATTCTCAGGTGTGTCTCAAATCTCGTAGGGAATTCTCCATTTTCGAGCAATAGAAAAGATTTTAAGTTGCAGCCGTCTCTTCCATTTAAAAGGCATATTCCGAAAATGGCTGAGCTTTAAATGTCTCCCGCTTGTTCGCTAGAAAAATTGAGGAGAATACCGGGAAATGACGGATCCAATTTAGAGGTGTTAAGGGCTGAAGTGGAGTGAAATGAGGGTAATACTGCCTACTTTTATGGAACGGACGTTGGAAAGGTTGTAAAAGTCTTTTAATGAAATTGCGTTGTTTTATTTTGTTAAAAGGTAATAAAGTGCTGCAGTGTTTTAATGAATTCCCTTTACCGGCTGTAAATTTTGCATTTTAGGGCTTTTTCATTATAAAACACATATACAGAGTGACCACAAATAAACATGGCTTCGGCTGAATTGAGAAAGTTTATGACAGCTGTATAAATTTAAGGGGTTGCAGCGTTTTAATGGATTTTATCGGCAGTGAATTTAACATTTTATAGTCTTTACATTACAACATAGAGGATGACCAGAATTGAACACGCAAATTAGTATGACTTTGGTCAGATTGAGAAAGTTTATGACATTTTTATAATTGTAAATTTTAAATTCCTATTTCTCTGGTAAACAAATTTCTTTTTTAGATTGTCGCGATTTAGAAAAAGTCAAAAAAACAAATGTTTATCATTCTAAACGCAACAAATAATCTGAACATATTTTTCTGGGCTCGGTTTCGTAACCGACGAACTCATCTTTCTGCCTTCTCGCAGCTTAGATTTTCTAACGTACCTGATAGTGATCTCTTATATTTTGCACCCCCCGCCCCCTTGTACTTTAAATACCAAAGTTCTAGGGTTTTTAAAGAATTTTTCTAATATGATATCAGAAAAAAAAGCCAGACATATTTATCAAAATTTGTTTTTTCTTATGGAACACCCTATGTATTGATTTTTATTTTCACAGAAAATTTTATGCTTACTTCATATATGTATGGTTTATATAGTTTATTTTGATGAATTAGGTCAAATGCATTTTTCAAAACAACTTAAGTCGGCTTATAATTTGCTTATACAAATAATACAAATACGGCATATAATTTTGATATCCTATTTTTAATTTATCAATGGTTATTTTATTTATCTCGTAGGATATGCGTTCTTGTATGTGGATTATTTGGCTGGGTGGAAAATGTATTTTATTTTTTAAACTTCCCCAAAGAATGATATCCAGGGGCGTCACATCAGGGCTGCCCAGTGGCCATAATATAAGTCCATATCTACCAATCTACAATCGATAATTCGTATTAAGATTCTCTTGTCAAAACTTTAGATTTGTTTGATAACCAACTGATTGCTTCATCAAGAAGGTTATTATACTTTTTTTACAATTTCGGATATTTTGAGATGTCAATTCCTTCTTTTACCTCAACACGGGATATTTTGTTCGCAATGTTGAGGGATTCATTTTTTTTTTCGATGCATCCAAAGAGTATTTTACAACAATTTTCGCGTTGGTGCCTTTTTTCTCTGCTCATTAGAAAGGTGATGTTCCTATTGTATCGGGCGGAAAACTTGGCATATACGCACGCCAATTTACTGGCTGCCTCGGGTCATTTTAGGTCTTAGATTTTTTTCAACATGTATCAGAAAGCCACTTGCTGCTTGAAGTGATAAATTGTAAAATTTAATACTTCCATTTAAAGAGCATTTGTAAGTAAGAGATGTAAAATTGATCTTACCAAAATTCAATTGACACGACGCCGACACCTATGTAAGGTAATCTTAATAACTATTATATTATAATATTGAAGCCTTCATTTTTCAACATTCCTGAAACTCCTGTGGTTTCAAAGGTAACAGTCCAACTTGCTTACACTAAAGGGGATAACCCAAAAGTTTTATTGAATGAGTGATACTTTACAACTCGCCCAGCCATCTGCTACACAAGACGCTGACAGCTTAGAATAATGAATATGTGTGAGTATTTCTTGTGTACGGTTGCCAGGCGGAATCTCCACAAGCCGAATGAGTAAATTAGCATTAAATTATGTAAGCTTTTATGCGTCGCTGTATACAACTGTAGCCACAAACCCGCATCAATGTTTAACCCACGTTAGAATCACTTTTAAGTGATGTTTGAACAGGAGGAAATTAGATTTTTTAGAGGATTTTTGCGCATAGCATTATGAGAATGTCGAGAAACTTTTTTTTACAATTATCCAAATTTAATAGGTATATGACAAAAGTCGACAAAAAGTATTTTTTGCACACAATCAGATCTCTTTTTTTTTAACATAGTAAATTTAAATTTCAATCTTTTTTTAAGATTTTCTTAAAACTGCTTTATCTCTTTATTTTTATTATTCAACAAATATATAAATATTATTCGAGAAAGTTGTAGGGAACAGTTTTCTGATTTTAAACATTAATTACCTACTCGACTAGACAGATATGACGTCAACAAAATATATTTAATACAGTAAAATACTATCACTGAGCTGCACATACTTCTAGTTCTTTTCTCTGAAAGCTCAAAATATACTTAAGGCTCAGATTGGATATGTAAAACGGGTTTTACAAATATTAGGTTGGAGTATACATACCCTTTTTTGAATTATATGATCATATTTAAAAAAAAAACGATCTTAACCGAAAACTAAAATCAGTAGTAGAAATGAAACCGATCAAGTTTGCTTTACTGTGTTTACCTGCCATTTCTCTGAACAGTTTCGTATGTGCTTAAGCTTGTGAGCGGAATTAGCTATGCATATTAATTAATATTTTGAAAAAGTCAGTTAATTCCATTATATTAGTATTAATTTTTCACACCTTCTGTTAATAATCTTTTCCACAGTTACGTTGACGAATGCAGCATTGTCTCCAAAATCAAATTATCTTAAAAAAATGGTAGAATAGGAAAAAAATCGGTAAATTTCCTTTTCCCGGAACTTCCCTTCTTTATGATTTTTTTCCTTTTATTAGGAATAGCGAAGTGTGACCCAGTTTAGTTTAGTACATAGTCACAGTATGTATGTGTTACATATACTGTCTTTTCAAACATTTTTATTGGGCGCCATTTTGTTCCATCACATTGAATTCCTACCAATATTTTACCAGTTTCTTTCTACTTACGCCACAGTTGAAATTCAATACGTAGTTTTTAAATTGACACATACCGCGATTTTGTTACGTCGTGTTGAATTCATACCAGTTTATTCTATTTTCACCTTTAATTTTTTTGCAAAATTTAAACTCAATCGAACACGTTGATTTTATTTGACCGCCATTTTGTTTCGCTATCTTAAATTTGTACCACAACTTTATTAGTATATCACACTTAATTCTTGCAAAAATTGAAATTAATTTAACAAGTAGTATTTTCGGGCTGGTTTTTTAAATATTTTATTGAGTAGCTATTTTGCTTCTCCATCTTGGATTCGTATCAAAATGTTACCATTTCATTCCTATCTAACACTTGATTATTGTGAATAATTTGAGGTAAATTGGATAATTAGTTTTTTTAGTAATAATTTTTTTAACATTGTTCTGCCATTTTTGGTTTTTACCAAAATATTACCAGGTCGTCCCCATATGACGCGTAATTTTTGACTAAAATTGGAAGTCGATCTGGTAAGTAGTTTTTAGGCTAAGCCGCGTATTGACAGACAGACAGTCAGACCGACAGGGGGGCAGAGAGAATTGATAAAACATATTTTTTGGCATCTAGGTTCGCTAAAATGTGAAGATATGTAAAACCGGAGAGGTTGATTTTTCCAGGATTACAAACATGATATTTGGACGACATTTTGTTCGGCCATGTTGAATTAGTACCACAATTTTACTAGTTGATCCCTATACCACAGTTAGTTATGGCACACAATTTAAAATCAATCAAGCAATTTTTTCACAGAATTTGAAAGCAGTCCATTAAGTAGGCATTTTATTAAACCGCCCTCTTGGATTCGTACCAAAATTGCATCAGTTTTGGGCAAAATTTGAGATAAATTGGATAAGTAGTTTTTTAGTAATATTTTTTTTAAAATTCATATTCGATTTTTACAAAAATGTTACCAGATCTTTCCCATATAACCGTTAATTTATGAACAAAATTTGAGGTCTACCGGGTATGTAGTTTTTTAGCTATGAGGTCAACAGAGACCAACAGACAGAGAGGAGAATTGAGAAACATGTTTTTCGGCATCTGGGGGGGGACCCTAAAACGTGAAGATCTGAAAAAATCGGAGGGTGATTTTTTTTACGATTACAATACTTCCCTTTTACGAGGGAAGTTTTATAAAACAATATGAAATAGGAAAAAAATGCTTTGTTTACATTTCTTCAGTCATTGTCAATTGCAAAATAATCTATCTAGTATGTAAATGTCAATTCTGTTTTTGAGCCTGCGCTCTTTGCCAAATTCGGTCATTTTTCTGTTAAATAGCGTCACTTTTTTTATACAGTGTTTATGACACACAAGCTATGTAACTTCTTATAAATATATGCATACAATCGCAGGTGTATTGATAGTCTTTTATTCCGAATACCTTCCTGGTAGTGAACGTGTTCCGGGAAGGGCCTTATCCATTTGTGTTTGTTCTGCGGATGATACATGTGTTATTATCGACTTTCTGAACACGTTTTTATTTTTAGATATATACCTGATTTAATAAATTAATTTTTGGAATTTTTCAGAGTGTCCTGAAATTTCATTTCAATATTTGGAGGGGCTTTTCTAAATAAGGAAAGTTAAAATTTTAAATATTTTATTTTATTATTTATTTTTGATTTGCTTCGTACATTTCTAGAGATTTTTAATTAAAATTTGATACACGATAAACTTATTTAATGTTTATAAAATCTACACAACACATTTTAGAAAATTATACAGGTTGTAACAATTTTCGGGCCTTTGACCGCTCCAAAAAAAAAATCTGTTGCCATAGTAACCTAGTTTAGGACTTACTTTTACAGTTGTATGCCCCTTAGACTTTTTTGATATCTTGTACCGCTATGAAGTAATTTAAACCACTATTTTTTGAACATTGAAATTTTTAATGATATTTTTTAGCTTGTAATTTAGCTATAATAATTTAACTAATAATACAAGTTGATGCCAAAACCATTAAAAGCCACCATGCTATTAAAGACATTTTTCATTGTTTTAAAACGATGCAGGACATATAAAATGTCTAACAGATATAAAATCTGTAATTTATATAATAAAAGCGGAATTAATTTAGATAATAAAAGCTGATGCTAAAATCGAGGCTAGAACCATTAAAACTTTTCAGTATCGCTACAGAATTTTTTTTAAAGGCGATCAAAGGGGTCTTGTTTCCAAAAATAATAAAAATCTCTATGTACACTTTTCTAAAATGTACTTTTTGGCATTTTATAGGCATTAATTACAGTTTATCGTGTGCGAACCTGAATTCGATATTATACTTTGTTTCCTAATTCATAGGAGCATGCCAAAGGGTCTAAAGCGATAAAGCTATGACCAAGCACTGGCTTGTTGAGTTATTTTCCTTTTTTAGTAGATTTATTAATAGTTTCAACATAGTAATGTTTTTTGTTCTCTTAAAATACAACAAACGCTTTGGGGAATTCCATTCCAGTGAACTTTTTCTTTGTTTCGAAAGGTTTGCTAAGCGCCGCCCATTATGTAAGTATGACGTAAGTCTTAGGTAGTCCAATTAATGGTAAATCAACGTGCAAGATAAGGAAAACAGGTAGATATAACCCTCTTGGTAGATATAATCCTCAATATAAAATACATTCTTTTAATATTTGTTTCGTTCTTGCATATATTGTGTATTCACACTTTACAAATGTCATCAAATTTTTGTCCAAGGGTGTTCTCGGTTCCAAAGACTATAGTGTTGAAAGTCCATGATACACTAGTGCACCAAATGTCACAAGTATTGTTAGAAATATAGTCAATTCAAGTGCTAATATGACAGGAGTCCCTCATTCAACAATATACAGACTTTTTAGTATCAACGGGAAAGTGGAAACCAGGTCCTCGCTGCTAGTAAGCGGTGGCAACAACTGATCCCGTTTGGCCGAATTCGCACGATCGCAAATTAATGAACTTCATGGGGTTTAGCTGTCGCCCCACGCCGCTAGAGTTGCTAATCAACCAGAACCAGTGGATGCAATGTTTATTTATCTATTAAATGTTATGTTTTTGTATTTATTATATTGCAGGTGAAATAGTGCAGGCAACAAAAAGCATTCTAACGATTCATTAATTCAGTTATGATGTATTTTATATCAGGATTCAAGAAACCTACACTAAAAAACAAACTTATTTTTACCTTACATCTTCATGAGCCTGACAAACAGAAGAAAATTATTATTTGCATATAAATATAAAAATAATACCTGCTTTTTTTCCAAAAAAAAGATCTTTTCAATTACCCTTAAGCTCTATTCTGAAAACATGGGAGGAAAATGAATAATATGCTCGTATCATTAATGGTATAAAATAGAACTGCAGATTCCTTGGATAAAAGTATTGAGAATTGGCCTAACTCAGCTTAGTTCAAAATTTAATAATTTATAACCGAGATACAGGGGTGTCCAAGTGATTTTTTTTCCTAATTAATTTATTTTCTAAGCAATATTTTTGCATGAAATTTAGAGATTGGCAGTTTTTGAATTTGTTGATCATTTTGATGCAGATTGTAGGGCGCTTTCTGCAGTACTTCGGTTACAGTATTATAGTAAGTGTAACTTTTTTGTGCCTTACTGTATTTGGTGTTTTTTAAGCAAGAAGTTATACCTTTTAAATGTCGTTCCGAGCAACTGTTTTCGAAATTTTTGTATTTAAAGTATCCAGTGTGCTTTTCAAAATATTTAAGGTGGATCGTTGGGCCTTCACACATTTCATTTTTTTCAAGATATTTATTTACCAACATAAAAACTTTAATATGGTAAAATTGACAATTTTCAAGTGTCAATATTTCGCAAGCAGTGTAAGATAGGTATAGGACATCGTACATGACACAAATCTAGAATTTTCTTTAGAATCCAAAAATGTAAGAATATACAGGGTGTTCCATTAAAAAAAGTTGACCTGTTCACAGATATTTCTATTACTCCAAACTTTATCAGCAAAAATTAATTATATAAAAATTATTATTATAATATAATAAATTATAATTATTAAAAATTTATATCAATGAACAGTGAAAAATGTTTGCTTGTTCTATCCGATTTCGACATACAACTTCATGAAAAACCCAAAACATTGTTTTGTTTTGTTTATTTATTATGTTAGTTTCTTAAATTTTTTTTAGTTATATACGAGAATTTAATTTGAAATATTTACTATTGTATTTCGTCATATAGAAAGTTCACCCTATATTTCAATTATTTTTGAATATATTCAGGTTGTGTGCTCCTACAAATTTGGAAATAGTCTATATATATGTACGAGGCACCTTTAAAAAACTAATATTTGAAATACTAACACCATGTATTTTCAAAATGAAGCTTTTCCTGGCCTGTGTTCATAGGTACTTTTTTTAATGTTTCCTTATGTAGAATAGCCTCTATACTGAACCGAACGGAATTTCTGAACACCCGGTATTAAGTATACATTTAAATAAATATTAATGGGAATTAATTTTTGTGTAATTTCATTAGCGTAGATTTATGGTGATTTATTTTTAGATTAACGTTTTTGTTCCTTTCTTTCAGGTACGTCTTTGGCAGCTTAAACCATCGGGGAGTAGTATTAAGTGCGACTTGAAAAGCGCACGAAAGAACAAATTCAGGGAAGCCCCAGGAGGGAAAAGGACACAACGGGCGCCTTGGCGAAGGAGATATTCTTTCTTTTGCCGAACGGGGAAACTTTTGGCAAATATTTAATGAGAAATGGCAGACCCTTTAAGGTAAAAGGAGTGTATATCCATTCGTCTATAATGTCTGGTGTATTCGGGGAGATCATGAGCGTACGGTTATAGCCTTCGGAAAATTTTAAGATATCTTGGTTATAAAAAAACATCGTATCTGTTTGATATAATGGAAAATAGGAAAATTAATATTTTATAAAAAAACTATATCTCTCAGTACCACTTAGTTACTCACTCATTCACTCATTCCCACTCAGTGGAAAAAAAGACTCATATAATTTTTGATTCATTTTTTGAGTTTTCTATACAAGTTGTCCCGTATCGGTTTGCTTAGATTTTGTGAGCATGAACTAGGTCTAATTCTATGGCTATTCAGTGTGTCTGAAATAGGTAGGGAATGTATTGGAACCTTGGAAACTATAAGAGATAGAAAGATGGTCAATGTAGGCCATTCAATTGTAAATTCAATGCTGGTTTGATGACGGCTCTATCTTTTTTCGTTTTAGAGATTTTTTGAAAAAAACTAAAAGTTTACATTTTCTAAGAAGTGCTGTATTTTTTTTATTTCATAATATTTTCAAAATCTGTAAAAACATTTTTTAGGCAACTTTTAAGGGGAATGCAACCCTGCATTTAGGTTTTGATTTCGACGTTTAGGTTTTGAGATACCATCATCAACTTTTTTTCTTATGGCAGCCATTTTATTTTTAGCAAATTTAAAAAGAATTTTTTCCTTTAAAATGATGCTCGACACCTATTCAAAAAAAATTGTTTTTATGTCAAAAAAAAACGACAATATTCGTTTTTTGTTCGAGTTGGCCATGACTGCGGAGGCCATTTACTTTAAAAAACAATTGCCATTCATTTAGTTATAGAGAATTCTGATAAGGTAACTTCGCTGTATTTCTATATTTTACTAACCTATGCCCCCAAATAGCTAGACGGAGATTCACTTAGTGTGCACTGTCTGAAATGCCTTTCATTGGTACTAAATTTCGTTACTGACGACGGCGACGTCTGATTAAAAAAAAATTAATGATAACATGAAGCCGTAAACGTTCTACGAGAAATAAATGTTTGTACTCAAAAACGATTTTTTATTAACTTTCAAAACTAAACCTGATAACAACGAATACAATAAAAAAACTAAATGAAACCTAATAATCTCTGGATTAACAATATTCTTTACAGTTTTTACTAATTTTGCTTACCTATGGAAGTTTTGAAAAAGTCGATTAAAAATTATCAAAAAAATAATGCCAATCGAAATAGATACATTCAAGAATATCTTGCCGAAATTCCTGCATCTTCTTCACAGTTGCAAGAGAGAGAGCCGAACATTTTTTAAAGAAAAACAATAATAATTAAAAAGTAAGTAACAAAATAAATTTAACCAAAAAAAAATGCTACAATTCAAAATGCCAGCCGTTTTTGTCAGTGCACTTTTGACACTTCTTTAATACCGATCTGGTAACGCGGTGAAGAGTGTTCCCATTAATATTTGATAGTACATCCCTCACACGTTGTTCAAGTATTTGTACATTTTCAGGGGGATCGAATTCATATGTTTCATTTTTAACATATCCCCATAAAAGTCTGGGGGAATAATGTCTGGAGACCTGGCAGGCCACCGCACGGGACTTCTGTTGGATATAACCTTAGAGGAAGTATAAAAATAGAGTTCATTATTTACATATTTAGCCACTGCCAAGATTACCTCACAGTATAAGGTCGATCGTACGACGATGCCAAGCCTAGCCAGAAACACCAATGTTTATACCAATTTATATTACGGTGAATATGTTTAAACATGATACAATAGTAATGTATTTCCAGTATTAGTTTGTAAGCAGTATAAAGAAATTACTTTTATTGCAAAATAGTAAAATACAAATTAAAATACCCAAAGACCCGATCGACAACTCCACGTATTAGACCATCCCACTGTGGTATTAGACCATCCCACTTTCATTGATAAGGGATCCTTATAGTAAAAAAGTATAATAGTCTACAGTAAACATTGTTACAGGGTTACGTGACCGGCGTGGCCTAAAAACCAATAGCGGGTCGTGGAATTACGATAAATTTTAACATTAAAGAAATTTATTTGCTAAAAAATATTTTATCTGATACCAGGCTTTTCTTAGCGTCACTACTGCATGTGTTTTAATGTATTATTGTGTATTTGTTAATATAGCTCAAATCTTCTAATTATATGTTGCCTTACTTCAAGAAGCAGCGTTCTAAAGGTACGGTGACATTAGAAGAACATTAATTTTTTAAATATTTAATAAATAAGTTTTATTTACTTTATCTTGGACATTGCGAAACTAGGAGCCTTAGTTGACCTAACTATGGTGCGGCAATGTGAGTTTGTAAAAAAATGGCCGTTTAAGTTTGAAATTTTCTTTTAATCACTAAGTAAACTGCAAGATTTCTTTTTCCAGGAGACATATCTAATGGAAGATACCTTATTCACTTATTTTGGGTCAAATGACGTATTAGCCAATCCGATTCAGTGTAATAGAACGTTTATTTCGTCGGGGGTCATGTGAGAATCTTCAGAAGCAAGATTATACAAAAAAGACTCGTGAGATGATTTTTTTGCCGATTACAATAACTTTTCCTATCAGAGAATTAAAATAATTATAGAGTATACCTATACTATATTAAAATAGTCGAAGGGCGTCTAACGCTCAAAAAAACGTACTGCGATTTCGAAAATCACTAGATTTTTAATGAAATCTGGGAAAATAAGTTTCGGATGATTTCGCGCCTCTTTTTAATTTTCACTTGAGTTGGGCCAATTTTTTATTATATAAGTGTTGTCAGGTAAAGAAATTTAAATGGTGATTCTTTGGGTATTAAAAGTAAAAATGTGTTCGTAAACATATTCTAAACTTGTTAGAATTTAAGATTTAAATTATTGAAAATTAAAAAAAATCTTTTATTTTTTAAATTTTAGCTATTAACATGGAAAAACAATATGACAATTGGCTATTCCATTCGTATCTATTAGCGCTCGCTTTTTTTTACATTCCTCGCAAGAAGAAAGTATTCTAGTTACAAAAAAACGTGTTTCTCAGTTCCGTCGGTTAGTCTGTATGTCTGTCCGCTACAAAGCTCAAGAACTGCTTGTCCTATTTACTTCAAGTTTTGGTTAAAAATTAAAGGTCATATGATGATGACGTGGTAACATTTTGGTAAAAATCCAATATGGCTGAACAAAATGGCGGTTTATTGAAATGTTAAAAAAATATTACTAAGAAACTGCTTATCCATTTTATCCAAATTTTGCAGAAAAATTAGTTTTAACTGATCATCAACTGATAAGTTTTACTACAAATCCAAAATGGCGGCCTAATAAAATATTGTGTCAATGCAGAAAACTACTACATCGATTATGTTCAAATTTTGCTCAAAAATCAAATATTATATAGGGATGAACTGGTAAAAATGTTGAGACATATTCAAAATGGTGGAACAAAACGGTGGCCTAAATGTTTAAAAATATCTAAAAAAAGAACTTATCGGATTGATTGATTGATGACATCCCCATTTTAAATATTTATTGCTAAAAATGTATGAATTGCTCACTTAATATCTATTTTTAATCAAATCTGTATAAATATTAAAATTCGCTCGCCATTCTAGGCATTCCTACTCTCATTTTTTAAATATTTACTAAAAATGTATGATATGTATTTTCAAGTACCTCCAGATTCCTACTTTCTTTCAGCCAAATCTACACAAAAGTTAAAATTCCGCCGCCATGTTGGCATTACATTCTTGAATTTTTAAAATGTTGGCAAAAATTCATGATGTGCAGTCTTAGATACCCTAAATACCGAATTTTAATAAAATCTGCAAAAATTTTAAAATTAGTCTGGTATGGTAGTGCCGCCATTTTGAATTCTCAAATATTTACTAAAATTTCATAACTTTTATTCTTAAATACTTCTAGATACTGATATTTCAGCCGAATCTGTACAAATGACAAAATTCGTTCGCTATATTGGCGCCACCATTTTGATTTTTGTTGTGCATTGTTAAATAATCCCACAAATGTTAAAATCATCCGTCCGACCTGTTGACATTGTCATTTTGACACCGTTATTTTGAGTTTTTAAATGCGGACACTTTTAAATTTTCCTAGGCACTGATTTTCAGTTCTGGCTACACAAGTAAGAAAATTCGTCGGTCGTATTGGCGCCGCCATTTTGGATTTCTAAACGTTGACTAAAAAAATTCGGATTTTTTATTTCCGAAAGTGTATGCATGTCAAATTTGAAAACAATCGGTAATGGAAGTGCTGAAAAATCCGTTACAAGATTTCAACCAGACATACAAACATACAATCAGACGAATAAGAAGCCAATAAACTCGCGTTAAAAGCCTAGATTTTAGTTTAAAACTCTATCATCCGTATTCACTAAAGAGGTTTAACTTTAGACAGGGTCTAACTTGACAGTTACAGGTTTAAGATGATATTTTCAACAACTGAACCAATAATTTTTCTAAATGTCACAATTACAAAATGATAGAGACATAAGGCAAACATAACTAAAAACTAAAGTTTAATATTATATAAATAACTAATTTTCTTTTAAACTTACCTAATGGTTTGATTTTAGATAGTGAAGTAGAGAACGATTATTTCTTTGAAGTTTGTAAAAATACCTATTTGCCTCATTAAGGAATAGGTAAGAATCCTTCTTTTTGTCAACGATAATGAAGCATGGCCCATTTCTTCATTTTCATACATCAAATATTATAACAGGTCGTCATTTTGTTTCGCCATATTGAATTCATACCAATATTTTACCATTTTTTTCATATCATACGTAATTTTTGTGGAAAATTAAAATTAAAATTAATCGAGTAACTAGATTGTTTAGCAATACCGGAACAGACCGACCGACCGACAGTAAGGAAAAAACATGAGGATCTGTAAAAACCCGGAACGATAATTTTTTCACGATTAATGATATTTCCTTATGCGGGAAGTGAAAACTCACGCCGTCACTGGCATTCGTCAGCAAATGGCCACGGCTTGGGCATGGGAAATCCCCACTTCTTGTTTTGTCGTAAACATTGGTCGATAGAATGTGAAAAATAGAGGAACCATGTTGGCGCATACCCCTAACTTGATTTATGAATGACTCGTGATCTCTACTTTAATTCTTACTCTAAGGATATAACTCTCTCACCAAAAGTTTCTAATGGAACTGTTTGCACCTCACTATCCATCTTGTTGAAACCATAAATTGTTAAACTCAAGTGGTGGAACTGTTTGTAACATTGCAAGATATCTTTGTCCGTTTAGAGTCTGCTCGTAAATGAAAGGCCCTATTAATCGATTTGCTAGAAAAATATCACAACAATGGTGTAATAAAAAATCGTGCTAAAATAAGTAGGTATTGGTTTTTTTATCATAAATCCCACACCATATTTTAAAACCAAATCGTATTTTCAGCCTTCGTTGTTCCCGTAATTGAGGATTTTCTACAGCCCAGTAATAGTGGTTGTGTCTGTTAAACATCCCACAATTGGTAAAATGTGTTTCGTCTGACCATGAAACATTTTAGAAAAAAAGGGGTTTTTTTGACATTTCTTGTTTCGATACCTATGAAAATCGCAGTCTTTCCTCAAAATTTCCTCCATTTAGCCCTTGTGCAAGGGTGGATTTGTAAGGACGGTAATGGGCTGATTTGAAAACGTCATGTATGATTTACTTCGGAATGTTAATTTCTCTGCTAAAAGATGTAGGATTTTCGGTAAAATATTCTTGAATGTTATTATTTCGATTTCCATTATTTGTTTGATACTTTTTTGGTCGAGGTTTTTCAAAACTTCATAATGCAAGTAGGTTGGCAATAAGTGTGGAGAACATTTTTCTCCCAGGTCTTTCGGAAAATTTTTGTTGACGGTACTCTCCGTATTTCTTTGATTTGCAGTATATCTTTTCTATGTTTATTCTTAATTTTTGCAGTTAAATGAAAATATCTCACAGATTTAATACCATAGCAACGGCAAATATCCTTCGCTGTCATTCTCGCAGTCATGGCCAACTGGGACAAAAAACGAATTTTGTCGTTTTTTGACATAAAAACAATTTTCTTTAATAGGTGTCATACATCATTTTACAGAAAAGAAAGTTGTTTTTAAATTTGCTAAAAAACAACGTCTATAAGACAAAAAAAGTTCATGATGTATCTCAAAATCGAAACGTTGAAATCAAAATCTAAATGAAGGGATGCATTGCCCTTAAAAAGTTGTCTAAATAATGTTTCACAGATTTTGAAAATATGAAATAAAAAAATACCGCACTTCGAAAATGCCATCTTTTAGTTTTTTTTTCAAAATATCTCAAAAAAGAAAACAGATAGGGCCGTCAGCAAACCGGCATTGAATTTACAATAGAATGGCCTACAATTTTCCACATTTGACCATCTTTCTATCCCTTTTATTTTCCAAGATCTCCACCAATTTAGGACACACTGTATACATAATCTAAAAGTTGTTCGCCCGTTTGTATTTGTTACGTTCCATTCATTTTGAATATCAAATAAACAACACTAAATTTCTAGATTTGCTAGGCTAAGATTGTTAAGACAAGGTAAGTCAAAAGTACGCTCAATAACAGCAACTGTTAAATATTTGAAAAATCGACTTTAGACAATATCAGCGGTGCCCGCCGAGGGTTCACTGAGGCTCATTGTTCTGTTCTCCAGAGACGCCTCATCTAGAGTCCGCTCCTTTTTTAGGAAGAAATGACCCTTGCAGACCGAGCACGCCTTATCAGTTTGGATTCTACGTAGATATCCCCTAACCAAGACAGTCTGGAATTGACCAAAGTGTCACATCAACGAACCATATGTTCTATAATTAAATTTATCTATTTGTAAAACAATGGATCTACGTTGATCTGCTCAATTTGAGAAGCATGTTTGTTTTAGAGGGTCGTTGAGGGCCAGCATATTCCCCAGCCAACTGATCCTCGCCACCTTGCCCCAAATGCCTTGATGAGCAAGGACTCTATTGGATGCATAATATATGCTGTGCTGCCTAGAGTCTTCCTGCATTCGAATGTAACCGATGAATTGACCCTGTTGGACGGCAGTGAACGAAAGAAGGCTATCTGGTTTGAGGCCGGAGATGGACATGAAACCTCTTAGAGAAGTTACTGAAATGGGAATGTTAGGATCTCTCCTAGCTGTAAGAGTGTCGGATCTTATTATCTCAGTCTAACTTGACTCGACATTTATTTTCTCCTTCGAAAAATGGCTGCGACAGCAAACTATCGCTTAGTGTCATATTATGGACTATTAAGTAGAGGAGCCCTAACGCATACCTAACACTACATACATTTTGTTTATCAACTCACACATTGCCTTGGGCACTGTATAAACTTAATGAAGTCCTTTATTTCCGTAATGCTATATAATCTTTCCTCATGATATTTGTCCAATTTGCCAACTGGAGCGGACTTTATATAAACATGAAAATGGTATATTTGTATTTAAATGCAAAGGTTCGTTTATGCAAGGGGACTAAATTAAAATAAACTTGGTCCCATGGCAGCGCATTTTCTCTTAGGTTGGCGAATATTATGTCTCTGTATGTTCTGCTGTTTTGTGCTTCTACTGTGTTAGACAGGTGTCTAAAAAATGGGGGATTTTAACGATCCTTTTCGAAATAGATCGGTGGAGTTGAGCCCCATTCTGACGTAGTCAAGTGCATAATCACGGTCGCTCCCATTTAACAAATATTTGATTGACGTATTTGTTCATGTGTGGGTCACATTATTTAAAATCTTTTTTTCTTTTATGTACACTCATTATTTCACCAATTCTTTATTAGCTTCTTCAGGATGTTCATAACCAAATCAAGAACAAACAGCATATAAAAAACTGCTATTTGTTGACCCCATAACCAACAAAATTTGTAATTTGTTTAAAAATTATACCAGCATCAAAATTGTAAAATATAACACTCTTAAGAATTTCAACTTTTTTCTAATGCCAAAGATAAAACACCCTTATTATATAACAACAATGTGATTTACAAATTATCTAGTGTGCATTGTCAGGCTTGTTATATTGGACAAACGTCACAATGGTTAAAACAAAGACTTATGCAACACAAAAGTTACTGCCGATAGGTAAAAATTCCTGCGCTGTGGTTAAAAACAGTCACTTAAATTACAATAATATCAAAAATTTTAATCGGGGCAGCAATTATAAACATCGTTTGTTCATTGAAATGTATTATATAAATAAAAATAGCAACGCAGTCAACTATAAATCTGGTAACTATCACCTCAGTAATATTTCTGTAACATATTAAAATAAAATTCATGTTTAGACGTTGTCGTACACCTTGTACGTATACATCTTCAATAAAAAAAATAACCATAAAAGGTTATGTTCACTTGCATTTAGTTGGCCACTATACTGAACAGAGATGATAGTAGTTTCTAGGGACAAACTCGAGTTTCGAAGATATTGTTTTGTTATTAAGTTTATGAGATCATTTCTGTTTAATTTAAAAATAATCCTATTCTCTTACAAATTAGGTTTGATAGTTCTTTAATGTTGTAGTTACTACTCCTGAAGAAGCTAATAAAGAATTGGCGAAATATTGAGTATATAAAAAAGAAAAAAAGGGTTTTAATTACTATTTTTACGGATTTAACAATTGGTTTTTTCGTTTATTATATATATATATATATATATATATATATATATATATATATATATATATATATATATATATGCGTAGAAGGGAAACACATATTTGCTTGCAATAAAACACTTAGGATTATCCTATGTTAAGACATAGGTGCAAATATAGACATGCTAATAGTGGGTTAATGGGTATAGAGCATACATTGAAACAGCCTTACCCCTGTAGGGTCATAAGGTATGAAATTACCGAGAGAACACTTTGTGCTATTAAAACAATATCTGGATTAACTGGATCGCCAGGAGTTTCAACCAACCAATTTTCAGGCCAATATGTTATGTAACGAAGTTAACCGTATGAAACAAGATACAGTGCAACTTTAAATTACCTGTTATCTTGCCTCTAACAGACGATTGAGCCATTCTCGTATATAGAGAATTTGCAGTGTATAAAGCATAATGACTGTCAAAGTAAAAGTGGTTAACTATATTTTTTATACATTCAATTTTGCTTCATGACATGCTCCTTCTTTAATTAAGTCCAAATAAACTGCATTGATTCGTCAAAATGAATAAAACAATATTTAAGAGATCCTTTTTAAAAACAAGTGGATAACAATAATAAAATATCTTAAGTGTAAAAAATCTGCAAGTCTGTTGCCTGTAAGGTAAATGAGGTATAAAAATGTCATACACCTACAGCAAAATAAATTTCATTTAAATGTATGCGTCCTATAGTCCCATACGCTTATTTATGGTATATCGATCCACACTTTCTCAGAGGAGTATTTTAATAAAACTAGAAATTTGTAGTTTTGCTAAATCCCAAAATTAGCCCAGTTCCCTAATACACTAAATATATAATTACCCCCTCTTACACGCTACCCTTTTTACGAATATAATTACAAGTATATTTTTAAGAATAGAAGTCAGCTATTCAAATGTATTACTAATGAAATTGAAAAGAAAAAAATATCAGTTGTTGCATAACATTGTTCACATCAGAGGTGGTACTTATCTTAAATGGTTGCTTTAGTTAACAATTCAGCCACCACTTTTCTACAACAGAACCAGGTGGGATGTTTTTATTCTGATATATTTGAATCCTCGGCGACCTTGTCTTTATGAAGTTAAAGTTGCATTCCAATTTAAAATGAACACGTGTGTACTGATATTATAAATTCTTATAAGATAACTCCAGAGAACTTCAGTAAAATGTAATAGTGAAAAACGAAACTTGAAAGGGAAATGGAAACTGGAAACGGAACCCCTAGCCTGGCTTCACGAATTAAAAATATAATCTAAAATTACAAATCTGTTTCGTACTTTTTGGATTTTCGGACTTGTTTTTATATGTTTTTCGATATCTGGATATATCCTATCTTTTAATTAAGAATTTTAATATAAAACAATACATTTTTTCAAAAATCTATATACCCTTATTCTGTTTTTTTTACTTAATTTAGTCTATACTTTACGATGATTTCAAATTTTTATTTTAATGTGTGTTCTTCTGCAGCTCAAGATTCAAAAGCCTTTTCTGTCATTTGCCAGCCTGGATTTTTTTGTCACAATACGTTGCTTTTTTTATAAACATACGTTTTATTTAAAATTTTTGATCTTTAGAAAGTTTGTAATATCTAAAATATAGATATTATTTAAATGTAAATAATCATTATACCACCTGTAGAGAAAATGATATTAAATAAGAAAAATAATATTTGAGTACAGGGTGTCCCATTTTCGTAGGTTTTACGGGGTTTCCAGCTTATGAGTAGAGATAGAGAGATGCGGTTTTCGCGACACCGTGCTACTTTTCGATGAAACTAAAGAGGCCGCAAACAGATTTGCCCTAACCATTTTAGTTTCCGCGCTACAGGGTGATTTTGAAAATTTGTCATTTTCGGACACCCCCTGTAACTCAGCTATCGTAAAATATATTTAAAATGTTTCAACTGGTATTTATAGATTTTTTCACGTAGAATTCAGTGCCATACTCAGATTTTTGCTGAGAGTCATAGTTTTTGACATATTGGCATAAACTACTATTTTTTAAATGGGAGACCCTATATATTATTTTTTCATCTTATTCTTCGTGTCGAGAGCTTTTCAAAAACATACCATAAGTCATATTTATTTTGCTAAAATGCATTTTTCTTTAAACGGATTTATGGCATAGCAGATCAATCGAAATAAGAGAAGGTGGCTGTGGTAGCCTTGGCAACGCCAACAAAAATATGATCAGGCAGCCATTACTGCTGTCATTTTTGGCATTATTGCGTTTAAATTTTTCTTGACGTCTATTATAATTATTGTTTTTAATATGGCTCAGAATCAAAAATTTGAATATTTTGAGAAATATGATATGAACGCGTGTTTTATATTGTCTAATGAAGATGCAGATCAGGCGGCAGAGCTTTATCTGAACAGGTTAGTTCTTTTTTATCTTCCTGTATTTTGACTTTATTGGTTCGCTTTATTTTATCTTAGATATCCCGAGAGAAGACAACCAGAAAAAAGAATTTTTCAAAAAATTAAAAATAATCTTTGCCAATATGGATCTTTTAACAAGCCTCGATCGCGAACTTACAATAAAGACAACGAAGAATCTGAGGTCAACGTTTTAGCCCTCGTTCAGACAGCTCCTGAAACATCTTGCAGGAAAATAGACGAAGAGGCGGGTGTACCGAAAACCAAAGTGCAGAAAATTTTGAAAAAGCACAAATTCAAACCCTATAAATACAAACTTGTGCATCATCTGCATCCTGGTGATGCAGAGCGCAGATTGGAGTTCTGCAATTGGTTTATAAATATGAAGGCAGAAGATATCGATTTTGAAAAAAAGATTATTTGGTCAGACGAGGCACATTTTACTAGTTCAGGGATTTTAAATAGACACAACACGCGATTTTGGAGTCAAGAAAACAACCATGTTATTTTTCCTAGGGAGCGTCAGGGCAGATTTGGATTCAATGTCTCCTGTTTTATTTTCAACCGAAAAATAGTTTACAAAATATATGAAGGAAATCTGAATTCGATTGGTTACGTGCGAATCCTAGAAGACGCATTAGGAATTTTGGATGATGTTCCTTTGGCTCAACTAAATGGGATTTATTTCCAGCAAGACGGAGCTCCAGCCCACAATGCCAGAATAAGTCAAAACTGGCTTAACGACCATTTTCCTGGAAGATGGATAGGAACACACGGACCTGTTCGATGGCCACCACGATCCCCTGACCTCTCAGTTTTAGATTTCTTTTTGTGGGGTTATTTAGAAAACAAGGTTTATGTAAGGCGATACGAAAACTTAGAACAACTAAGAATGGCCACCGAAAACGCTTTTGCAGAGTTACAAAGACAGTCATTTACAATAGAAAATGCATTAAAAAGAATTTTTAAAGTTTGTCACACTTGTAGGACACATAATGGTCTACAATTTGAACAATATTTGTAGTTTTAATGAAATTATAATTATTACCTTTTACCTACTTCCTAATTTTTTCTGATGCTGTTACTTTGTTTTTTCGTTTATAAATATTTGTTAACTTTTTCCATGGCTCCACAGCCACCTTATCTTATTTCGATTGATCTGCTATGCCATAAATCCGTTTAAAGAAAAATGCGTTTTTTCATGTTATTTATGAAAATAAATATGACTTATGGTATGTTTTTGAAAAGCTCTCGACACGAAGAATAAGATGAAAAAATAATATATAGGGTGTCCCATTTAAAAAATAGTAGGTTATGCCAATATGTCAAAAACTATGACTCTCAGCAAAAATCTGAGTACGCCACTGAATTCTACGTGAAAAAATCTATAAATACCAGTTGAAACATTTTAAATATATTTTACGATAGCTGAGTTACAGGGGGTGTCCGAAAATGACAAATTTTCAAAATCACCCTGTAGCACGGAAACTAAAATGGTTAGGGCAAATCTGTTTGCGGCCTCTTTAGTTTCATCGAAAAGTAGCACGGTGTCGCGAAAACCGCATCTCTCTATCTCTACTCATAAGCTGGAAACCCCGTAAAACCTACGAAAATGGGACACCCTGTACAATATTTCATTTTAAAAAAATACTAAAGTAGATTTCATCATTTCTGTTAATTTTAACTAACTCTAGTAAATATTGCCGTAATAATCACCTAAAATTACTATCAATAAAACGGTTCCATTAAGATTATCGACGGTAACTTTTTTGAGAATAAAACCGAGTACATCTTACCACATAAATAAGTAGGCGAGTCTAATGTATTCGAACCCTTACCCGAGTTCGCCGCATTCGGCGAGATTACAATGTTACCAAACGCAGCGAACAATGTTCAGGATGCAAACGTGTCATCAGGTGACATCAGGGTTTTCCTAAGGGATGCGACGCCAGTCATTATCTACGAGGATCTTTGGCATGTTAGAAACGGCGTCCCAAATTAGCGGTCCTGATTCATAAGCTCTCGGTGCATTCAGGAGTAACGGTATTAGAGAGAGTTCGCGAGTTGTCAGATGAAATGGTTGTCTCTATAAAAGCATAATGTCAGAATTGGGCTAGGAAATTAAAGTAAATTAGATGGCGCGATAAGTTTCCAGTGGAATTATAAGAATATGGGGCGCATTCACCACACCGTCCAGAAAGATTGTTGAAGAAAAACATATTGGTATTATACAAAAAATACGCATAAAAACAATACAAAAAATAGTGTTGAAAACTCTCGATAACTAGAAGATTATGTCGAAAAAAGATCATGTAAATTGGTGCAGTACAACACCCTCACGAACTTGCTGAAAAATCTGGCTTAGTGTTGTAGTATGATGTGAAAAATATGATACATAAACGATGGCCTCGAAGTTGCACCCGTTAATTGTGTTGGGGGTTTTCTTAATCATTTTATAATAAAATATCTGCTTTTATAACAGCTGTTGTTTAAGAAATTGACAAGGTGTAACATAACATTCTGAAAACAGATTTGTTCTAGAAATCCGCATTTACGCCCTCAAGACTATAAACTTCTTAGCTAGTGGTACACGATACTGATAATCGCAACTCAATATCTTCTTAATTTTTATTCAAAATATTGAAACTGGAATTTTGTTAAAAAATGTGTGTTCTCAACTCGGAGTCAAACCCACAACTTCTAGGACATCGTTCTCCTGTTGTGCTATTTATTAAGACCTATGACCAATTAGGAAAGCGGAGTCATATGATCCAGCTACACCCCGGCTATAAACTTCATACCTAGTGATATACAATACCCACAACCGCAACTCAGTGTCTTAATTCTTATTAAAAATATTGATATATGAATGTTGAGGCCGGATGGCCAAGTAGGAAAGCGGAGCCTTATGATCCACCCACACCCCGAATAGACCGAGCTCACAAACTAAAATGATAACGAAGTCACAACTATAATGAACAACCATCTAGATACTGCCCCAGAAAAGCACAAAATAACTGCGCTGAACAGAACAGGTTTAGGTTAGACTATTTTTTGCCAACTTACATAAGTTCAAACCTACTAGTCAGTTTATATATATATATATATATATATATATATATATATATATATATATATATATATATAGTATGCGAAGCTGCAATAACTTTGACCTAGATTACCTTGAAACTGAAAAGGTTCTATTAAGATTATCGATGTAAAATTTTAGGAATAAAATCGGGTACATCTTACCACACAAATAATACGTAGGCGAGTCTAATGTATTCGAATCCTTACCCGAGTTCTCCGCATTCGGCTAGATTATGAGGTTACTCTAACGCAACAAACAATGTTCGCGATGCAAATATGTCATCAGGTATTACGGAGAATTTCTCTATCAGGGATTTCCTAAGGGATGCGGCTCCAGTCAATAGTCATTATCCACGAGGATCTTCGGCGTGTTTGAGACAGAATCCGTAATTAGCGGTCCGGTTTTACAAGCTCTGAATGCATTCAGAAGTAACGGTAATAGAGATAGTTCGCCAAATTAGTTTAGATGAAATGGCTGTCTCTGTAAAAGCATAACGCAAGAAATATGCTAGGTTTAGGAATTGGAATAAATGAAATATACAATATATAAATGATGGTTTCGAAGCTAGCTCGTTATTTCAACCGTTAATTGTTTTTGCTGAGAATACTTATTAGCTTATCTCACGAAAATTAGTTTGCGAATCTGAAAACCTTTGCTAGAAATATCGATGCAATAAAAAATAATTGGCAACTATTTATGCAAAATTTGATTTTAAATATATTTAAATTTTTTAAAATTAAAAGAATATTAAACGCCCTTTCAATATTTTCAATAAGAATTAGAACCAATCTGTTATGCAGATTGTTATGTAAGTCTTCGTCATTTTCTGTATTTTTACATCCCTCGTAAAAGGCAAGTATTGTAATAGTGAAAAGATCACCCTCTGAAATGTTTTCAGATCTTTACGTTTCAGGGTTCCTAGATGCCGAAAAACATGTTTTCTCAATTCCGCCGATCTGTTTGTCAGTTCGCAGCATAGCTAAAAAGCTACCTACCCAATTGACTTCAAATTTTGGTCAAAAATTAAAGGTCATATGGGGATGACCTGGTAACATTTTGGTAAAAATCCAATGTCACAAAACAAAATGACGGCCTAGTGAGATGTTAAAAAAATGATTACTAAAAATGACTGATTCAGTTTAATTCAAATTTTGCAAGCATTATGTAGGAATGAACTGGTAAAGTTTTGGTACGAATCCAAAATGGCGGAACCAAATGGATATATCGGATTGAACTGATAACATTTTGGTATGAATATACGATAGCAAAACAAAATGACGTTAATAAAATGATAAATAAACCTAAATGTTTCATGAGTCATAGCTTTATATCTTTTAATAGTGAGAGATGACGAGAAACAAAATAATATTTGTCGCATTATTTTCAAAAAAGCTTAAATACAGCAGCAAAACGAAACTATTAATAAAATCTAAAAATATACCATAATGAAAATGAAATTTACATTTTGCAACCCTGAAAAAACTAATAAGAGGCATATTGTCGACAATAATTACTATCAATTATTACTTATTACGTTAAAAACATTATGGGAAATATTATGGATAGTGAAAATGAAGTTTTATGATAATCTCTGAATTATAACAAAACTCACGTTTTTGCCAAAAATGATAATGATACATTTGTATAGTCGCATTTTTCGACTCGCTTGTTTCTACTGAAGGCCTGTGAAAAAATATTGACAAAAACATGCAAGATATCGTCCGAGGACGAGAAAAACCAAAAGTGTAATTAAGGAAAGAAATTGTGTAATAAGGTCCTACATATTCACTGTTTTAATGGTGTTACTAATATTTACACACATTTCAAGCTAGTGAACAAAAACGTAAAATTCTGCAATAAAACCGCATGTGAGCTGGTGATGATATTCAAATTCAAATAAAATATTAAAAAAAACAGCCTGAAAAAACTACGTATTAGGTTGATTTCAGATTTTGTGCAAGTATTAAGTGTGTTGTGTTGCTAGAGTTGTAGTACCAATTCAAGATAGCAGAACAAAATGTCGGCCAAATACAATTTTTAAAAAAATTAATGGATCTTATTCAATTGACTTTAAATTTTATAGAAAAATTAAATGTGATATTATGAATATTATGGTGAATTTATTTTAAATTATGCCCAAAAATCAAGTGGATTCATAACGAGGGAGTTTCCGCGTCAAGGAAATTTACCGATTTTTTTCAAGAAAACCGTTACAAAAATGAGATATTTTATTGTTTTTTTCTCGTCAAGATTTAATCTGCCCCCCATTATCAAAAAAAGTTCTCAGGGATTTTCTAAATGTCTGGTTCTTGATTGACAGTGTTTTTAACAAACTGTTATTTTTTCTGAACTCGTTATATTTCCTAGGTTCTGTGTGCTTTTTAAAATTGCTTGTTACCTTAGTTCCTATCAAGTGTAATGCGTCTAAATGTTTTAACATGGTTTTTGTACATATAAGCTTATAAAAGTCGAACACCACCTTTATTTAAAAAAAAAATCTGATTTGCATGTTTTTTAATTTAAACTCACTTTTATACAAATTTCTGTAATAATAAACCAATACAACTTATTTTTAAATGATTTTTAGCATTTGAATTTAATTTCTTTTTAAACTCTCAAATGACGTTTTGGTTTTACCTTTCTTCAGATTTCGCCATCCCAAATATAGATTTATTTTAAGAGACAGAAAAAATGGTCGCGTTTTGCCACACATATCCCGTTTGATAGCGTTATCTTTAAAGACATTATGTATAATAGCAGAAATATATAATTTCTGCAGGTGCAAGCTAGCTTGAAAGACAAAAATATCCTTTCATAAGAGGCATCTTATACTGCATTATATAGCTGCAGTTATACAAATTTATCTTAAAACTGAAACTGCCATTAATTTTATGGATGTAAACATTTTTGGGAATAAAACCAGCTACATTTTACCACACAAATAGGCAGGCAAGTCTAATGTATTCGAACCCTTATTCGAGTTCGTCGCATTCGGAGAGATTACAATATTACCAAATGCACCGAACAATGTTCGCGATGCAAACATGTCACCAGGTATTACGGAGAATTTCCCCATCAGGGATTTCCTAAGGGATGCGACGGCAGCCATTATACAGGAGGATCTTCGGCGTCTTATAGACGGCATCCCTAATTAGCGGTCCGGATTTACAAGATCTTGATGCATTCAGGAGTAACGGTAATAGAGAGAGTTCGCGGAATTAGATGAAATGGCTGTCTCTGTAATAAGTAATAAGCATAACGCTATAAATGGGCTAGGTTTAGGAATTTCAGGTAAATGATGTGAATCATATAATACATAAATGATGGCCTCGAAGTTAGCTCGCTGTTGCACGCGTTAATTGTTTTTGGGTTGGTGAGAATATTTTGGCTTTTCTCACGAACATTAGTTCGTGAATCGGAAAACCTTTGCTAGAAGTGTCGATGCAATAAAAGATAATTGACTTTATGCCTAATTTGATTTTAAATTTTTTGAAATTAAAAAAATATAAACTGCTGGACTGAAGAGTAATTCCCCTAAATGTTTTAATATGATTGTTGTACATGGGGGCTTATCAAAAGTCGAGCCCCAACATTATATAAAAAAAAATCTGTTTTGAGTATTTTTTAATTTAAACTAACTTTTATAAAAATGTAAGTAATAATAGACCAATACAACTTTTGGCTTAAATGGTTTTTAGCATTTGAAATTTTCTTTCTTTTTAAACTCTCAAATGACGTTTTGATTTTACCTTGTACAAGACCCTTCTTTATATACATCTCCAATATAGATTTAATTTCAAGACATAGAAAACATTTTTAAATATAAATGCTTACGTCATTTATAGAAAAAAATGTATTTATGCATATACGATATTTTAGAAATATGTAGAAGATCGAAGATATCTTTCTAATCGAACATCCTCTATAATATATACTGTGGGTCAAATTAAACGACTCCCTTTTTTACTTTGTTACAACTTTTTTACTTTCTAACTGATATTCGTCATGTTTGGATATATCGTAGATCCATCACTTCTGAAAGAGGGACAACAATATTGTTTGAGAAAATTATACAGAACAGAATCGGACTTTTCCCAATGTGTTGTATTTGATGACTTTAAATTCATTGCAGAAATAAAACACTCGCTATATCATGAAGTTACTATATCGAAAATATCCTGTGAGAACCGATTTAAAGAACTGCCAACTGAATTGCTTTGGGTTAAAACCGTCGGTCGGCAAGAAAATACACTGAAAAATATCTGTTTTCATTTAATTACTTAAAACACTAAAAAAATAAATGTGACCGCCGTTATTTGTGACAACTGCTTGGTGTCGTCTTCGTCATTGATTAATCGCTTTATTAATATGTTCTTGATTATATTCACTCCAGTACTACACCATTCTATTTTGTAGTTGTCCAACACTGGTAATGTTAACATTTCTATAAACCGCTGCTTCCAGCGTTCCCCAATTTGAATAGTCTACGACACTTAAATCGGGGATGTTAGGAGGCCAAAAATCAGGCTTAATTAATTCAGGACAGTTTCCTTGTAGGAATCTTAATGCACTAGCGGAGGTTTTTGAAAGGCTTTCTCTGGTCCTAAATCTTCTGAGTGAGTATATATATATATATATATATATATATATATATATATATATATATATATAAATTTTATGCTACTATTTTATATATTTATATATATATATATATATATATATATATATATATATATATATATATATATATATTTCTGCTCGTCTCCTCTTATTGAGATCGGTTAGTTTTTGACAATAAACATTTTTAAAGCAACGCAAATTCAAGTCTTTATTATTCTTCTTATTGATGTTCGTTTTATATTAGTAACTTTCGTTATTTTTCTGTCACTTACTATTTCGTCATCATCATGTTTCAATATTTGTCTAACACAACACAGCAATATTCTGTGCATTTCTAGCACTCATCTTTTTGCCACGCCCTGGTTGAATTTTTTGACAAACGCAAATCTCGACCAGTAAATAATTTTAAAATCCTTTTAGCACCATAATTATTTTCTCTCAAACTTTTAATAATAATTTTATCTTCATACGTTAAACCTATCGTATCGTAAACAACTTGATGATTAGGTAATAATTTGACAGCGTCACTTGTACCACAATTATCTATTTTTTTTTATCATATCCGACTTAGAGAAATTTCAAATTTCGGGTTTTCAGGAGGTTTTCTCGGGTGAAGAAGACCCCAAGCAAATAATTATAGTCGTCAGATTCATAATTTTTTAATATTTTTTTTAATGTTTTATGTAATTAAATTTGCCTACGACGGTTTTACACTATTACAATTCTGTTGGCAATTCTTTATATCGGTTCTCATAGGATATTATTTCTATATACTAATTTTATGATATACCGAGTGCTTTATTTTTGCAACGACTTAAAAGGCATCACATTGGGAAACAGTCCGGTTCTCTATAATTTTCTTAAACAATATTGTCCTTCTCTTAGAAGTTATGGGTCTACGATATATCCAAACATGATGAAAATGGATTAGATTATAAAAAGTTATATCAGAGTAAAAAAGGGTGCCGTTTAATTTGGCCTACAATGTATATCCACCAAATGGGTCGCGTCTTGCCAAATATACCACATTTGACAGCGTTATCTTAACTGCATAATATAGCTGCAATCACTTTGACCTAAATTATCTTGAAACTAAAACGATGTAAACTTTTTTGGGAATAAAACCGGGTACATCTTACCACACAAATACGTAGGCAAGTCTGATGTATTTCAACCCTTACCCGAGTTTGCCGCATTCGTCGAGATTACGATGTTACCAAACGCAGCGAACAGTGTTCGCGATCCAAACATGTCATCAGGTATTACGGGGAATTTCCCCATTAGGGAATTCCTAAGGGATGCGACGCCAGCTATTATCAACGAGGATCTTCGACGTGTTAGAGACGGTGTCTCTAATTAGCGGTTCGGGTTTACAAGCTCTAAGTGCATTCAGGAGTAACGGTAATAGAGAGAGTTCGCCGAATTAGTTTAGATGAAATGGTTGTCTCTGTTAAAGCATAACGCTAGAAATGGGCTAGGTTTAGGAATTTCAGGTAAATGATGTGAAACGTAAAGATTTCCTCGAAGCAAGCTTATTGTTGCGCCCGTTAACTGTTTTCGGGTTGGGGTGAATACTTTGACTTATCTCAGTGATATCAGTGCATAGAATTTATCCCCAAAAATTAATTTAATAAAATAAGATAATGAAGGAAATTATATACAGAGGGAGCTACCTAATCGTACTTGTAGCAGGTTACATTGATGTGTATTGGTTAGATATAGCACAAAATGTACGAAAATTGCCTGAACAAATCAAATAGCAGGTCAATAATGGGTCTTATATTAATATTATATTGCTTAATATAAGTTTATAGAAGTTAAACCCAAATCGGATTAAACTGAAAATGATATTGTCATTAGGGGTGGGCAAAATAATCGATTAATCGAAAAAATATCGATTAATCAATTAATCGATTAATCGATTAGATGTTTTAGATAGATCGATTAATCGATTGTCCGATTAATCGATTTTTCCATTAAACGATTTTTCGATTATTCGATTTTTTTTTTCGATTAATCGATTGTCCGATTAATCGATATTTCGATTAATCGATTTTTCGATTTTCTGATTAATCGATTTTTCGATTGATCGATATCCCGATTAATCGATTTTTTTTCGATTAATCGATTTTCCGATTATTCGATTTTTTTTTCGATTAATCGATTTTTTGACTAATCGATGTTTCGATTAATCAATTTTCCGATTAATCGATATATATCGATTTTCCGATTAATCGATTTTTCTATTTTTCGATTATTCAAAATCCGATTAATCGATTTTTCGGTTAATCGAAATATCGCCCACCTCTAGTTCAATTTCAAAAATTTTGATTTTTAGGTTTCAAAATTCTAAAAAATCTATACAGTTCAACTGGGTGCAAAATGGATTGCAAACTCTTAACTAAATTTTTTATGGTCTTTCTTTTAGGAAATTCCAGTTTACCCCGAAGATAACATACTTCTATAATTTCCAACACCAAACTCGCATTTTTTAATCTTTGCTAAAGTCTAAAATACATATATACCATCAGAAAGGTTATAAAATACTACTAAGATAAGATTATAGATGCCGTTTTGGTCAAAGTGGAACAATATATATTTTAAAGCCATTCAAAATCTGAAAATCTCAATTATTAAATTTCAATAAGTAGTTCAAAAACAATTAAATTTAGACATATCATAAAATAGTTTTTCTAGAGGAATTCGAAATATCCTGTCAAATATAAATCCTTTCATTTAAAAAGAGTTCCTTATTGCTGAACAACTTTTTTGAGGTAAAATGCACATTGCACAATAAAAATTATTTGCAGAAATGCATGACTTTCTCTTGTTATAATAAAAGAAACAACTTGTGTGAAAAAAAAAACTTTTTATTGTAACTTTTGTTAAGGCGCTATCAAAAAATCTTGTCAACAAATCTTGTATTATTATTCTAATTATAAAAAATAAATAAATATTATACTTGCAGCAGTACGTATTTTATGTAATGTGCTAATTTACAAGTTAATAAACTTTTTATTCATGGACAAAAAAACTAACTGTTCAATGTGATCACCTGTTAGCGATGATCGTAAGTCCGTGACTATGTGACCACTTCTACTGAAAATTCGTTCAGAGGGAACACTTGATGCCTGGATAGTCAAATATTTCTTGGCACATTTGCTGAGTACCGGAAATGTACTTGAATTTTGTTTCCACCATAACAATGCATCTTCATCAACATTGATTTGTGCTATATTTTGGTATTGGTTAATTTCTTTTTTTGTTTTCGCAGATAAACTTACAGGCTGAAAATCTTCGCAGTTTTTGAGCGATTTAAAAATGGATGAAAGTCCCCCCTTTTTCTGAGCAGGGTCCACTTTTTGCTGAAAATCATCTTCAATTTGAAGGTCGTTTACGAACTCCAGGATATGTTCGGTGATGTCGTCGACTTCAGAGTTTGTAAAAAATAATGCTTTAAACCGGGGATCCAAAAAACAAGCAATTTTCAAGGTTGTCCGGGTTCCAAAATTTTTTTCGTATCGGTCTTTTAAAATGTTGAGGATCGTAAGAGAAATTTCTCTTTTAAAAGAAATAATTTCATCGTCAATTTGTGTCTCATCGTATTCCTCGATTAAGGTTTTACCCAGTTCTAAATCGATTGGCATTATTGTTGATCCAGTGACGTAAGTTTCTCCTGAAAGGGTATCGGAAATATGTTGTATTGGGTCCAGCATTTCTACAACCACTTTTAGAAATTTGAAATCGTCGCTGTCTAAAATAAGTTTTCGATAATATCCATTTTTATATAATTGTAAAAAGTCAAGAAGAGGTAGCTCCAGTTCGATTATTGTTTTAATCAGTTTTAAGAGAGACCACCAGCGAGTTTTTGAGTAAGAGGGTATTTTTTTTGTCTCCATTTTATATTTTTCCTGGATGGATTTGAAATCTCTGGCTGCTTTCCAGCTGTGAGCAAAAATCTTTTGAATATTTTTTATTTTTTCCAATGGTTTTATTAATCTTTGATTTTCAAAACATTTATTTGCGGCAATATTGATTGCATGTCCAAAACAACATACGTGTATTTTTTCCATATCTGTAATGGCTTTCACAATATTACTACCATAATCAGTAGTAAACGCTACATGAAGGTTTTCATTTTCAATATTCCATTCATTTAAAATTATATTGATATGATCTTGTAAGTTTTCTGCTGTATGATCTTCTTCCATTTCATAACATCCTAAGCAAATACTAACCAATTCAAAACTTTCATTTATAAAATGGCATGTAAGAGCAACGTATGATCTGATAGCAACAGAAGTCCAACAATCAGTAGTAAATGATAAGAATTTTGCTTGTTTTAAATTATTTTCTATCTCATGTCTGGTTCGATTATATAAATCAGGTATCAGCTTTTCTGTAAGAGATTTTCTACTAGGCAGTTTATAACTTTTATTCAACACTTCAACAAATTTCTTGAAGCCATTTTTTTCCACTATATTATACGGCATCATCTCTGTGCTTACAAAATATGCTAAATATTTGTCAATTTTACTTTGAGTTTTTTTTGTTATGGTGAAGCTTTTTAAAGACCTCTGTGATGTTTTTGGGGTGATATGCTCAGGAGAAAAAACATGTGGGGTTGTTGTTGCTGGTGCTACCGTATCTTGTTCTTCCTCAGAATTTGTTACCAATACAGCAGATGGCGATAAAACAATTTCCATCTCTTCCCTTGGATCGTCCGTGTCTGAGTCACTGAAAATTAAATAAAATTTAGTTACAATAAAAAATGCACTAAAATGTTAAAAAAATCAAACTTTAAAATATATGTTAAATATTTTGAAGTCACCACCCAGTTTATTACTAAAATTTATAACAGTAGGGATAAAATATAAATAGCGACTAGACCGAAAAGTATAACCTTTATATGGATCATGGCAAAAATGTCTCTAGTTATTTGGAATTATTTTTTATTGTTTTAAGCTGGATTTATAAACTGTGAAGTTAAGTTTCGCGGTTAGAGGTTAAGGATGAGTTTCTGAGGTTCGATTTAAAACGAAGGAACTTTACATGTGTATTTGTAAAGGTCGCCCGCGATGAGGTTGGAGGTTCCCATTACGTCGCCTTGAGGTTCGATATAACCAAATTTTATATTTGAAACTCAACCTCAACCTCCAACCGCGAAACTTAACTTGACAGTATCTAAATCCAGCTTGACTGATTAAGTAGATACCGACTTAAAAATATTCAATTTTAAAAAATATTTTAAAAATTTGAATATTCATAGAAAAAGTATAGTATTAAACACGCAGAGAAATGACTACTACTGCTGCTTGTTGAAATTATTCCATGACTATTTATGCCAAAAAACGTCAGGTGTTTTTTCAAGATCAGCTAAAAGTACAGGGTCTGTTCCTTATAATTAGTGCTCTTCTGTAGTTTTTAATATTAGATATAGAAAAAAGTGTAAATACAAAAGTTGTAGGCTTTAAATTGAATTATCTTAAACATTCGTCAAATAAAAAAAAATGACAGCAACATACACTTTTTTAAATGGAAAACCCTGTATATTTCCACATTTTTGGATTCTTCGGAAAATGGTGAACATATTTAGAATAATGTCTTATACCTAAATTCAATTGTTTTCGTAATATTGACGTTTGAAATTGGATATTTTGGACACTTTAACAAACTGTAAAATTTAAATGGTTTAAATAAGATCAAAATGGCATACACTTTCCTATCTTACTTTTTTATTATCTATCACGTCTGGTTTGACCGGAAGTTGATGTCCATATGATAGATAATGAAAAGTTAAGATAGGAAAATGCAAGCCATTTTGCTCTTATTCAACCCAATTAGATTGTAAAGCTTGTTAAAGTATCCAAAATGTAAAATTTTAAACGTCAATATTACAAAAACAATTGAATTTTGGTATAGGACATTATACACGAAATATGTCTACATTTTTCCGAAGAATCCAAAAATGTGAAAATATACAGGGTGTTCCATTTAAAAAAATGTATGTTGCTGTCATTTTTTTAGTTGACGAATGTTCAAGATAATGTAATTACACTTTTTTGTATCTCTAATACTTAAAACGGCAGAAGCGCACTAATTATAAGAAACAGACCCTGTATATACTTCTCAAAGGAAAGTAACCAAAAAGCGCATCATTTAAAATAAGTAAGTTAGTAAGTAGAATTGGCAGTAACAGATACTTGAATTGATTTTAAAATTGTATAGGTAATACCGTTTACCTTGTAACCAAACCTTAAAATTGATCCGGTAATCTTGTTCAAAATTATTACATACAGTGTCCATTATAAAGTTCGCTACATATGGGAAACATTCGTATTTCTAGGTTATGGAAAAAACTTGTTTGTGTGATCGATCTCGCATGTCCAATAGCCTAAAAATTAATTATGACATCAGTCACGTGATCACTATCATGGCGGCAAATTTAAAAAATTCGAAACAGAATCGCGAAAAGTGGGATTTAGGTAGCAAAAATCAAAAAAAGTTATTTGAAAAAAGTGATTTAAATGTCATTTTATGCCTGCCTACGGAGTAGTTAGAACAAAAATAAATAATTTTGTATTTTTGGATATTGTTTTCTTATGAAATAATATTATACAGATTTCTTTATGGAAATAGCTCAAGTAACGATGTATTCAAAGTTTAATGGCAAAACAAGGTATTTTTTGAGAATTAATTAAAAATTATTCATTTGCATATGAAAATTTTTTGTAGCCCTGTATCTTGTCCGCCTATGTTTTAAGGACATATTTATTTAAAAAAATTATAATATTGGGTGTTACAGGGTATTTCTACAAAAAATGTTTATATGCAAATGAATACATTTTAATTAATTTACTAAAAATACTTCTAATGGAGAATTTTGATTTTTTTTACCATTATACATTGAAAACATAGTTACTTCAGCTATTTCCATAAAGAAATCTGCATACTATTATTTTATAAGAAAAAAATAACCAAAAATACGAATTTTTAAAATTTTTGTAGTATTCACTCAAAATTTCGTAGATGGGTATAAAATGACATTTTAATCACTTTTTTCAAATAACTTTTTTTTATATTTGCCTCCTAACCTCGCTTTTCGCGTTTTCGTATCAAAATTTTCAAATCACATAATTAATTTTTAGGTTATTACATGCAGGATCGATCGCACAAAAAAGTTTTTCCCATAACCCAGAAATAAAAATGTATCCCATATACAGGGTGTCCCAGTTCAAACGAAACAAGGCCGATATTACATATACCGTTTGTTTAGGACCTCACCCCCGCGAGGGGATGAAGGTACCAGGGTTGAAAATATGGGAAAAACCTTTGCCCCAAAAAATAAAAATCGACGGGTCCGAGCGATTTTTTTCTAAACAAACGGTATATGTAATATCGGCCTTGTTTCGTTTGAACTGGGACACCCTGTATGTTACGAACTTTATGGCGGACACTGTACAGTATGTCCCAGTAAGTTGGAACCATATGGAAAACTTTTTTATTATTAATTTTAGGAAAAAAAGTTATTCTTTATAAAAAGTTCTGCATGTTCTAAAATCTAAAATACAATTATCAGATATTAAATTCTCTCAGGCGTATACGAGGTATATCAGAAAATACGAATTTTTTTTTATTATTAATTTTACGAAAAAAATATATTCTTTATAAAAAGTTCTGCTTGGCCCAAAACCTAAAATGCAATCATCAGATACTATTTTTTTTTAGTCGTATACGAGGTATATCAGAAAATACGAATTTTGCTCAAGAATAAAGTACCTTTATTTTTGACAATATCGAAAATTGTTATAAAGAAAAGTTGATCAGAACTAAAAACTACGTTCAAATATTCAATTACATCCCATTATATGGAAAATAATTTTTTTAACTACGATTGAATTTTATTGTAATGGGATGTAATTGCAGATTTGAACGTAGTTTTTAGTTCTGATCAACTTTTCTTTATAACAATTTTCGATATTGTCAAAAATAAAGGTACTTTATTCTTGAGCAAAATTCGTATTTTCTGATATACCTCGTATACGACTAAAAAAAATAGTATCTGATGATTGCATTTTAGGTTTTGGGCCAAGCAGAACTTTTTATAAAGAATAACTTTTTTTCCTAAAGTTAATAATAAAAAAGTTTTCCATATGGTTCCAACTTACTGGGACATACTGTATATTAATTTAGAAAAAAAAAACATAATTTTGATACCATAGAAAGACAAATTTCGTACTAATACTAACCTGTGTTGAGACTGTTGAGCTTTCGATGTGGATGGCCCAAATTGTTTAATTTTTGTAACCTCAGCAAAGAGAAGAGGGTGCTTCGTTTTCAGATGATTTCTTAAATTGGTGGTGTTTCCACAGGATCTTATGCTGCATTTACATTTTTTGCATATTGAAGTGTCGCCCGACTTTTCAAAATAATTCCAGAGAATACTACGATTACATTTGTTGCTGCTATCCATCTTACTAAAATAAATAATTTTTTGTAAATCCCTAATAGTCTTTTTTGGCATTATTTATTTAAAACAAGCTTAAAGTCCCTTGAGCTATATGATGCCGGCTTTTTAACTTTTAGCGGATTGAACCCTATATACATTTTTAAAAAGCTTTAATTTTTTAAGAAATAAAAAATATAAAAAAAAACGTGTTCAATGGTTTTTGTTGAAAAAGCAACACTTTTTTAATAAAAAATCTGGTAATATTTAAAGATTGGTTTGAAAAATTCAGAATTTAAGTTTTCAAATCCCTTCTTACCAAACTTCTGTGCCCTAAAACCTCTATACCCTAAAATCAAACTAAATAATATGATCCAAAATTTAGCTTTCTATGTCAAGCGGCTTGAGGTGAACAATTGTGATTAATTAATCACTTGATTTTTTTTAATACCCTGTATAAATGTTGATAAAATTTGTCAAACATACATGTAAAAAGATAAAATTAAAAAAAACACCTGTCTACGTGTTTTTTTCGAAAACCAACTGTTTTTAAAGAAAAAATATCATAATATTTAAGGGGCGGATTTAAATCCTTGTATATAAATTCGTAACCTTTCCATAAATACTCCCAAGGGTGCCCTGCACCCTTCTACATCGAATGGTTTAATCAGGGACGCGATTCTTTTTTTTATTCTTTTCCAAATATATGAGTTGAGAATTTCAACATTTTAACTGGCTTTAAATCTAAACGTTTTGAATTCAAGCTAAACGGGTTGCAGTTTCTCATCTTAGTTTTCAATTATTTATCGCTTGGCATCAACTTCCGGTTTAACCGGAAGTTAAAAATTTCGAGCCGTAAGTTGATGTCATGCGATAAAAAATTAAAAACTAAGATAGGAAACTGGAAACCGTTTTGCTTCAATTCAAACCGTTTAGATTTTGCAGCCAGTTAAAATGTTGAAAATGTCAAACCTCAAATTTAAATTACACCTAAGTAGTAACAACTTTTGTCTTTAACTGTTTTTTCTTTGACGTCAAATAAACAAGAAAGGGGTGGTGAAAATATAACCGAAAAACCTGTAAATATAACGTACGTACGACTTTCGTATTTAGTTTTTTCGCTAGTTTTTAAGATACCTAATGTATAGGACCATCACACGTTTGCCACCCTGTATAATGAGCATTTTCTTGCATAAGACATTGATTTCTGCACTACCAAATAATTTCACTGACGACAATTATTAACCAAGTAGTGCGGAAAGTAATACTTTACCACACAGAGCGGAAATTGACCGAACAACGAGAAACGGTACGGTGAAGCCATCAAGAGCGGTAAAGTCAGTTTCCGCACGTGTTAGGTACTAAATTTTACCACCGCCTCGGTACAAAATTTTACTTATAAGTATCTTAAAAAAGCTAGGTATTACATATTTATTTTTAGTCACAAATTAAGCTTGTTTTGCGCAATTTACACTTTGGACTAATTTTAATTTACATAAATGCCCCAAAATACTAAAATTCTCGCTAAATCTATTTTACCGTAAAAGGCGGTAAATTAATCTTACCGCACGCGAGTAGATAAAAGATTTTTACGAGATATCTTTTGGTCTATAGTCTATACTAGAAAATATCACAGTAATAATTAAAGTATGGAATATCGGCAACATCGCTTAATATACGGACTTTATGTTAAAATAACATAAAATGAATTATGGGCAAAGCCTTACATTTTACATCTATAATCTGTAATAAGACTTATTATGCAATCACAGAATTATAACTAGGAAACCAGGAAGAATCGAAGCACGCAGGAAACTATGTAGATGAAATTTAAAGAGTGAGGTTAGAATAATTCACAATATTCAACTTAAAATTACTAAATCGCGTAAATATTATTTAGGTAATAATATAATATTGGTACTTACCTACCGGAGTTTTATTTGTCACAATTCCAGATAACTAACTCTACTAACAGTACGTTCGCAACCTGGGTCTGGGTATAATAACTTGAATCACAATCACAATATCACAAACTTACAAGCTTAAGAATGATAAAGCAAACAAACAGAGTTGCCAAATTTACACGGACGTAAAATATAAATCTATTCACGAAAATTCACTAACAGCCCCGGATATCTTTGGAAATCTTCACAATACTTGATAGATTAGATACTTAAAAGAGGGCGGGCGGTTTGGATGGTTTTTGGGCAAAATCGGTAAAGGGAGGGGGGGGGGAATTTAATAACAAATGGCAATTTTTTCAAAATAATCGAATATTATGTCGATTAATAGGTTTTCGGATATAATAATATTATTATTAAAATCAAATAATCGATTATTCGAAAACAATCGATTACTCGGTATATCGATTAATTGGAAAATTCATAAATCGATTATTTGGAAATAATCGATTAATTGAAATATCGATTTACCTATCGGAAAATCGATGAATCGATTAATCGGAAATAATCGATTGACCGATTATTCGTTTTATCGGGAAATCGCTGTATTTATTAGTCGAAAATAATCGATGAATCGGAAATAATCGATTAATTAATCGATTTATCGGAAAATCGCTGAATCGATTTATTGGAAAATCGCTGAATCGATTAATCGAAATATCGATTAATCGGAATATCGATTAACCGGGAAATCGATTAATCGGAATATCGATTAATCGAAATATCGATTAATCGGAAATAATCGATTAATCGGAATATCGATTAATCAGAAAATCTATTAATCGGAATATCGATTAATCGGAATATCGATTAATCGGAAATAATCGATTATTTTTAATAATCGAAAATCGATTATTAATTTTGATAATCGCCCACCCCTAATTGTCATCACTAACCAATGTAATTTGAACAAATAACCTAATAATCTCAGTTGACTTTAAAGTAAGTAAAAAAAACCTAATTCAAGAGATTTGTATTACATAGGTAAATATAAAATATATTTCTAGAAGTTTTATTATTCAAAATAAAAATACAGTTTTTTGTTTGCATAAGGTGGCGAAACATTTTGTTCCTGCTTCAAACAACTGAATGTACAAATAAAAATTAATTGGGTTTAGGAATTTCAGGTAAATGATGTGAAACGTAAAGATTTCCTCGAAGCAAGCTTATTGTTGCACCCGTTAACTGTTTTCGGGTTGGGGTGAATACTTTGACTTATCTCAGTGATATCAGTGCATAGAATTTATCCCCAAAAATTAATTTAATAAAATAAGATAATGAAGGAAATTATATACAGAGGGAGCTACCTAATCGTACTTGTAGCAGGTTACATTGATGTGTATTGGTTAGATATAGCACAAAATGTACGAAAATTGCCTGAACAAATCAAATAGCAGGTCAATAATGGGTCTTATATTAATATTATATTGCTTAATATAAGTTTATAGAAGTTAAACCCAAATCGGATTAAACTGAAAATGATATTGTCATCACTAACCAATGTAATTTGAAAAAATAACCTAATAATCTCAGTTGACTTTAAAGTAAGTAAAAAAAACCTAATTCAAGAGATTTGTATTACATAGGTAAATATAAAATATATTTCTAGAAGTTTTATTATTCAAAATAAAAATACAGTTTTTTGTTTGCATAAGGTGGCGAAACATTTTGTTCTTGCTTCAAACAACTGAATGTACAAATAAAAATTAATTGATTTTAACATGCTTTTATTTGTCCATTTTTATAAGGCAAAAAAACATGGTCAATATAAAACTGACTGGGATTTTTCCGAAGAATTCATATTCATTTTTGGAAAAACAAATAAACATTAAATAAAGAGAAACATATTAAATAAATAAAAATAATATAGTGAGATTAATATTTGGATAAATATTTAAAGTAGGCCTGAAATATTTATACAAATGATTTTTATTAATTCATTAACATATTCCTTTTGTAATCTTTCAAGAGATTGTAGAATAGCAAGATATAGGAACAGAGGCTTTATTTGTTTCTATTAGATATGTTTACCTCGAATATCTCGAAAACTGATATATCTTTACATAGAACGTGTTATAAAAAATGGCCTAGTTTTTTTTCGTAGATTCTAAAAATGTAATAAAATATATTTAAAATAAGATAAAATTTGATAGCTTTATTAAATGTCTTTTTTATTAGAACGCTCAATTATTTTCCGAAAATGAATTTAAATCCTTCATAAAATGCTAGTTAGTTTTATATGTCACACCTTGTACTTTAATTACTTTTGTATTTTAAATTAAAAGTAAAAAAATACAAACCGAAAATTTTTTGAATAATTTTTTTTTTCAAATATTTTATTAGTAGTACTGACAACTTTGTAGGCTATCCAGCCTGTTTTACGAGATTTGTGGTGAAAAGTAGGAGGCATGTTCTTTATCTGCCCACCGCCAACTAGATAATCTATTTTTTTTGTTCACAACTTTTAGAACAATATTATTAATATAGTCGAATGCGGTCTTATCGTGCGGGTCCAAAGGTCATCAACATTATGAATCATATAAGAAAACACAGTGAATACCAAAATGTTGTGTGGTTCTTTTATCGCGCTATTAAATCTCGATGGGCTATTTACAAATATACAGGGAGAAAGAAAATAGTTGTTTTTATTATATTACGCAATATTATTAAGATAGCCACTTAATATTATTTTATATATTAAATGCCGAGGCACCAAATAAGACAATTCGCTAAATATATATTTGCTTAAATTTTTTTGGCTGGCAAAAACAAAAATACACAAAATGGCAAGCGCCTTAATAAAGTCGGAAGGCGGTTCGAATCAGTGCAACAATCAGGATATGTTCTGTTTATACAGCCACTTAATGAAAGTGAGTTTTTTTTGACCTAAAAATCTAACCACTTGTACAGTGTCATTTATTTGAATGCGGACCACCCCTGTGCAAAGAAAACTTGTTTTTTTTTGTATTGTGATAACAAAAAAATTTTATTTTGCAAAAATATTATAAACTTTTGTTAAAAACACATGATAATTAGTTATTACTTCCCTCGTGATATTTTTTCAGATCTTTACGTTTAAGGGTCCCTAGATGCCGGAAAACATCTTTTCTCAATTCCTTCTGTCTGTAGGTATGTCTGTCCGTCAGTCTGTCTGTCCGTCAGTCTGTCTGTTCGCGGCATAGCTAAAAATACTACTTATCCGATTTCTTCAAATTTCAGTCTAAAATTAAGGGCCATGCATGCGAAAAATACAGGCTATATATATATATATATATATATATATATATATATATATATATATATAGCCTGTATTTTTCGTTAGCCCCGAGTTTCTGGTAAAGCGATTTTATCGATTTTTATATATCAAATTTTGTCTTATAATTAATAAAAAATTTACTTATTTTAAACAGGCTTTAAAATTGGAACAAGTATTCTATAATTATTTATTTATTGCCTACAAAATTAATTACAAATGTACTAAAAGTAAGCAAAAAAATGGTGTCAAATCTAATAAAAAAATTTTTAAATTAGAATTCACTGGCTAATATCCAGGTGCCAGTGGCAAAAGCTCTAAGAATCGGTATAAGGAATGTACAGAAACTTGTGCATGAAAAAGAAAACATAATTTACTTCCGAAGAAGATTAAGAAATATACACGAAAAAATCCAAAGGCAAAAAACTTAAGTTACAATGCAAAAATGGATATTCATAATGCAATTTATGATTTATAGACGTCAAAGACTAATATAATCCTTCAGAAACTTTTTAATATTATAGACTAAAAAATATCATCATCACTTAAAAAGCCCTCATCTTCTGCTATTTCGACATCTAGAACTCGTTCTCGATTCCACCAATCCCATATTAATTTCTCCGTATGTTCTACAGATTTCTTCCAGTACTCCGGCCTGATATAATTTAATGAATCTTGCCAAACAATTTGCACTTCATCTAATGTAAGACCATCGTTAACGTGTTTTTCGTAATATGATTTTGCCCCAGCCCATATTAATTCTATTGCGTTAAACTGGCAATCGTATGGCGGCAGTCGTAAAACCTCATGTCCATTTTCCCGTAATATTTCATCTACGTCATATATTGTTGGTTTTTTAATAGATTTTGCCATTAAAAGAAGTTCTAGTTTCCGCATATTGGGTAAAGGATTTTGTTTTTGTTTTATTAGCCAGTCATAAATATCACTTTTTTTCCAGATGAAGTAGGCTGTTTATTTAAGATTCTTGAATGATAAGATGCATTGTCCAGAATGATTAAAGATGGAGCATCTAAATTGGGAATTAGTTGTTCTAGAAAACAGTAAACTTGTACCTGGGAGAAATCCTGTTGAAGAGCCTGCATGCAAAATTTCCCCGTCCCACATCCCTTTTTTGTTTTGACACTTTTTACAGACTCGTCCTGCCAAGATTTCAAACTACTTCCATCAGAGAATATCCAAGTCTCGTCTAAAAATACCACTTTTCTAAATTTTGAATCAACATTTTCCGTGTATTTCTTTAAAAACTGGATACGCTAACTTGCTATGTGGCAACTCGCATAAAATCTTCGATTACGATTACGATCTTACGATTATTTTGATATCGAAAACCCAACATTTTTATTAATTTTGACAACGATTGTAGTTCAATTTCCAATATGCCTCGATATTTTAAAGTTTCTTTTAAAACTTGAAGGGTTATATTAGTTTTTGAAGTGTATAAATCGTAAATTGCATTACGAACATCCGTTTTTACATTATCGCTTAAGTCTTCTGTCTTTGGCTTTTTTCGTGTAGATTTCTTAATCTTCTTCGGTAGTAAATTATGCTTTTTTCTTGTACAATTTTCTGCACAGTCCTTATACCGATTCCCAGAGCTTTTGCTACTGTCTCCTGGATATCGGTGAATTTCATTTTCGTAATATTTTATTAGATTTAATACCTTTTTTTTTCGCTTGTGGATGCAAAAAACCCGAAAATTATCCTCTTTTTTCATATGAAAATATCATAGGTCTATCTAATTCATCTTCCGGATTTTATGCGGAGGATATGATTACACGTAACAAAAGAAAAACAAACTTAAAAAGTTTGTCGTTGACAAATCGTATGACCCGCACGATAACACTGTTTTTGACTATATCTGAAAATATGTCATTTTATATCCAAATGGAAACTAGGTTTTCTAATGTACTGCACTGGTTTTCTACTGCATTATTTAATTGGGGTTAATGTACTTCAGCTTGGATATTTCCCCTAGCCCCAATTTGCAACGGCTTTGCCATGGAGATATAGATAAAATTGCATGACTCTACTAGAAGCAATAAATCGTTCTTTCTATCGAGCACGCCTTTTAAACTTCTAACATTTCAATTTTAAAATGTCAGCAATAGATTTAAAATAAAGTAGGTTCCATTATCAGCGGTTTTTATCTAGAGCGCCATGTAAAGTTTATGTTAAAATGTTAATACATAGCGTACGGGGTAAGGAGAAAAATTTACCGAATGTAGGAGAAATAAATCAAACCTTTTTCTTCTATAAGTTGATAACGACGGTTTGGAGGCTAATTTGAAAACTTATAGGTTGTCAGTATTTTTTAAAATAATCATTCAATTGTTCATTGCGAAATATCTGGGTTTGAGCGATTCTGGCAGAGGCTGGAGTCAGTATGAGCACGTTAAAGCGCCGTGGTGGATAGGAGAGTATGTGGGTTGCTGAAGGATATTTAGAGGACAGTATATCTTCAAAAATGATTAAGGATGCTAGCAGGCATATCTCCTGGATGAGACAATGAAACATGAGTCATCGTTTGCTATAGGCAATCTAACTATCACCGGATGCTTCCAGAATTGCCAGTTTGATGTGAATTCGATGTAGAGTAGATATTTAAAGAATACTTACATTTTATATTTTGTAATTTTATTATTAAGTTAAACACTCTTTTGCATAAAGTACATTATTATGTAGTTGGTTATATATATATATATATATATATATATATATATATATATATATATATATATATATGAACTAGTATGACATAAAAATACATAGTGTCGAAATGAATTCATAACCTCCTCCTTTTTTTAAGTCAGTTAAAAATACTTCCAACAGGGTTTGACCTGGCCTGGACAACCTGGAAATGTCAGAATTTGTAGAAAATATTAACCTGGAAAAACATTCTTCAAAATGATTAAAATCGATTTGTACCTTATTTTTGATAATTTATCTGGATTTATAATTGAATGCGTGAAAATTCGCGTTTATTAATGTTATTTTGTGCTAATAATTAAAATATTATTTATTTTCTAAAACCCTCATTTAATTTTATTAAACTTTGAAGTTCTAGCTGAATGTTATTTTTTAGCCGACTGCGCATACAAAGGAAGGTAATGTGTTTTTTTTTTGCTTAAATAGGAACAAAATGGTGAAATACGTCATCAAAACAAAATATGTTTACAATGTATCGTGGCAGATATAAAATTAAGATGCAGACTGTCTAAAGCACAAGCAATTAGTTCACGTTCAGCTCTATCATCCAGACGGTTGGGAGAAAGAAGTAAGTACACCGAAGAAACGTGTATGTTCTCTCTGGAGACTGGAATAAAATTCAGAAGGTTGATTTTTAACTCAATAAACATAAAACGCTTGTTTAAAATTTTCACCTAATTTATTTTACAAAAGTAAAAAACATGACAATTGTTTCGCCAATACTGTGGCTTCATCATATGTTTGATCTTAAATGACAATGCAACACAAACAATATTATTTAAGTACCTGAACCTATTTTTACAATTACGGTTATTATGTATACAGGTGGAGTGTTCTCGAATTTTAGTTATTGCTTAATAAAGATTTAACAATGGGGAACTTTAGGTCCAATTGATCATTTAATAATATGTTGTTATCTTTATGTTTGTTTATTTCTATACTTTCTAGTAAATTAAGTTTTTTACTTTTTTGTTCTACATATATAATTTCAAATTTCTTATTAAAGGCATCTTTATGATTTCTGTAATTTAAAATTCTTTTTTTAAATGTTCTTCCTGTTTGTCCTATATAGATTTTGAACAAGTTCGACAATTTAACTTGTAAACCCCCGATTTGTTCTCTTTTTTGGTCTTTGTCTTATTGTTTTTAGTATATCTACCAAGGGTGTTGTTAGTCTTGAAAGCAACCGTCGCACCTTTATTTTTAAAAAGCTTAGTAACCTTTGAATTTTTTGAAAAATAAATTAAGTGGAAATTTTAAACAAGCGTTTTTTGTTTATTGAGTTAAAATGGATTTCCATTAAGTAACGGTTAGTTCAGTTCAATATTTGATTTTTTAATTTAATTTTAAATGTATCGTGCACGAATTTTTTTTTCAGTTTTTGCTAAGACAACAACGATTAGGAAAGTCAGCAGTTTTTTGCTACAAGACATAGATTTACATTTACACACAAGTCAAAATCTTAAAAAACAAAATCGCGATGAAAAACACAAATTTTTCGTTTTTAAAGAAAACTGTCACTTTTTCAAGGTGAGCCTTGCCGACGCGACACCGACGTCAGGATAAACGTCTTGAATAAATAATTAAGTTCTCCACAATATCGACCATTTTTTACATGCTTACCGTCATGAGGAAGTTTAAGGTCCGTTGTTCTGTCTTTTTCTGAACTTTTCAAGATCTTACGATTTAATCATCCCGCATGCGGCAGCTCTTGTCACCTTTCACCTTGACCCCCGCCCATCTAGTAATCTATCACTTGTCATTTGTCAACAATCACTCATCATCCTTGACCATCTGTCAGCTACCAGGACCCAGCGAAGCCCTATATCTCTGTGAAGTTTCGTTGTGTTTGACCTATTATTCTTCACCTTCCTCCTTACGTAATCATAGTCGTCGTTATCTTCAAGGCATATTTATATCAGTCGGTGGCCGTGAGCGTAAAGCTTTAGGTTTACACCCGTGTTGGTCGTGGTCTGGCAGGGCCTGCGTTCGAATCCTAGGTGGGTGCACGACTTTTCATGTCCAAATATTAGTTGTAATAAAATCCAACACAGACAAGTGTAAAATGTATCTACTTCATGCGCCACCCCATTTACGCTGATTAACGCCGAATGTGGGTGGATAGGGGTTGTTAATGCAGATACACACTTGGCAGCCGGTAGGTCACTTGATAAAAATCAAAAGGCTACACCGTAACCCAAGAGTTGACAGCTCGAGAGGGCCCGGGATCGAGAGTGACCCAGGACCGTGGTTTGAAATCCAGGGTAAGCTGTAGGTCCCGTCCAGATTGGTCACTGACGGAAAAGAGACGTTAAAATAATACACCAAAGCAAACCAAGGCATATTTATGTATTTTTTTAATTTCTGTTGCCGCTGTAATTCCAAGAGAGGACCTCATTACTCACATCAAGTACTCTATCACTGTGCCGCCGAGGGAGATGTGAATAAATGTTTAAAGGATGAAGAGTTAATTTAATTATTATTTATTTTGATTTAATAAATTCTGCTAGGATTCGAACTCGAACCTCATAAGTGTAACCCCGACACTCCAACACTGAGCTATTAGGAGCTTGGTAGTAAAATATATAAATGATACATAACCTAGAAAGGGTGTGTAGTTGTGTTGTAATGTATGAATAGTTGACAATAAGCGGTTTTTAGTACAGAGATTAGGCTTTTAATCAATTATTCGGAAATATAACCTAATGTGTTTTATTTCCTTTAGTGTACTGAAAATATAATTCTGTTAAAGACCAACCTCGTCCTTCAACGTTATTTATGCAGTTGGCCCATTACGTTTGAGTCGGAAATGTATTTTTCCTGGTTTCCAATTTTCTCTTCTACTTCAGTCAGGGCCTTCAGTACCAAATATCCATATTGTAGAATAGAATTGGAACTGTATGGCTATCTTGATGTTTAAGATTACACTTATGCGCAGGTTCTCTATATTTACCAGTTAGATGGCAACTGTCTCTAACTATTTTATCATCAGACGAAAAACGTTAATAAGAAAATAATAATTAAATTAACACTTCATCCTTTAAACATTTATTCACATCTCCCTCGGTGGCACAGTGGTACGTTATTGTGAGTAATGATGTCCCAGTTTGAATCACGGCGTCAGCAGAAACGACGACTATGATAAAGTAAGCAAGGAGGTGGAGAATAATGGGTCCCACACTGAGAGATCGGCTTTCGCTGGGTTCTGGTAGTTGACAGATAACAAATTTCAGATAACGTAGGTGGGTAGGTCAAGGTAACAGGTGAGATCAGCTGGCGCATGCGCGATCATTATATCGTACGATCTTGAATCCAGAAAAAGACAAGTTCTGAAATATATTCCATTCAGAATTCTGTCTACTAATCAACGTAATTATAATATACATAATAGGTGTTTAAAATATTAATAATATAGTTTTATAAAATATTTTAATCTAAAAATTGCTATATAGGTAATTTTAAATGTTGAATGGTTGTTTAAAATATTTATTATTTTAATCTGTTTGACTTATATTTGATCCAATATTTTATTGGGTATATTTTTCTTTTTATTTGTAGAGTAACTTGAAACCGACGTAGTTCTTTCCTCGATGGACCAATGAAATCATGAAGCAAGAAGTACATTAAAATTGTTGAATTATTATAATCGATATTATATAGCAGTGCACTCTCAGTTCATATTTTAAAATTTACTATGGAAAATGCGGGTAGAGCGTATCCTATTTTGCGTTAATAAACCTTATGAATATGCATACAAAATCCCACAAAGCAGAGTGCACCGTCATATTAAACACGCTTAAAAATGCAAACAAAATACAAAAACGTTCATACATATTAATCATTTTTAAAAAATTGCGTCTGTACAAAACCGCTCTACTAAACATGGATTATATTGGATTTTTATATATAGTTTTTTTATATAGACTATGAAAAAATGCAAAAATGTAACCTAAAACAAACTAGATTGGGAGCACTTTTACTAACTGGAGTCATGTTGTAATAAAATAATCTGGCAGAATATCGCATGCAGGTCCTGCGGCAAAAAGGCGCAGCCGAAGGCTTTGTTAGTTCAATTCTATTAAATAAAACACAAATTCTTGGTCTCAGTCGATGTGATTGAGACCAAGACTTTGTGCTTTATTTAATAGAATTATAAACATGACTCTTTGAGAATGATGGACGATTTTTCCCAATGGTATCATTTGCTTGCGATGGTAATTTTGAAAATTATTTATTTTATATTTTTGCCAGCGTAAAAAAAAACAGAATTTTAATTTTTGACTTAATTTACAAGACAGCAGAAATATTGGGTTTGATTTACTTTTTTTGTTTAGGAATACTACTAGTAGCTAATATTTTCTTCAACACGGTGCAGTCGGTAGGATGTACGTAAGAGCATTGCCTGAACAACGAATGAAAAAATTTTATGCTACTAAAACTGAAAGCCCTTTTCCCACCAATAAATCTGTAATCCGGCAAATTGATAGAAATTGCAAGGCCCTTGATGACCTCTATCACCTAGGGTGCTTCATTTCTTTCTTGAAGGAATTTTAGAAGAATCTATACTAATTGGAAAATATCCTTGTAAACTTATCTGACAACTCTAGATATAGATTAATATAAATTTTAGATTTTTTTTGTTAACACATTATTTCGTTAAAATTCGGCAAATAGTATAAAAATTTATATCTGTTAATGAATTTTACAGCTGCTTATAGATTAATTTAGAGATACTCGGAAAACGATTTGGTCATTTCAACACTTGATTCCGGCTTTAGACACAGTAAGAGGTAATTCAATATAAGCATCTTAATACTTACTAGAATTCAAGAACAGTACTTAAAGTACTATATTCGGCTGTGAGTACATACATGTAATAATACAACAAAGTAATTCTTAGCAGAAATATTCAAAAGTTTCTGTAATGATTAATCATACGTGCCAGATTTTTGTATTTATGTATTTGAAATAAATTTTTACTGTAAAAAAAAAGGAATTTTCTTAACCAATTTTTTTGCTGGAAATTATCATTTTACATAGACGTTCTTTCAAAATACGTTAGTTACGTTTTTATTTAGGTAACTAAAATGACCTAAATGAAAACTCTGTTTTAGACCTGTTTAGAATCAAGAAAAATGTTAAGTTTCATATTGAATTGACGTCGTAATTAGGAAAATTAAAAATGTTGCCTGATAATATAGAAATTATAAAGCATTTGAAACTTTTATAGAGCAGGGGTGCATTAAACAGGTAATGACATTTTTACGAGAATGAATGACCTAATTCTGAGGTCTTTAGAACTTCGTGAATAATTATTGAAATTAACTTTCAAGTCGTCTCCGTTTTTTACTTGGCTTTCGTAATTGGAAAATACATTTTGATATGCAAATTTAAACACAAAATTGGTTGAGAATGCATTTATAATTAAAATATTATACTTTTTTGAAGGATATTGTTTTTTGGAAATACTATTGAGCACATTGTTTTAGCTTATATTAATGTTGTCATTGAGGCGAATATAGAATGATCGTGGAGTGGAGAAGATATGACACATTTTTTGACTAACATAAGAAGAAGCTAAATATTAGAGATGAAACAGCCGGATACCGAATATTCAAAAAGTAAATAAAGTTGAAAAAGTAACAAAAACGTCCCAAAAAATTAAATATTCATTATTCAGTATAATGAAAAATATTTAAACTAAAACTAAAAACTTCAATTAGTGACATACATAATTAATCTCCACAATAATTTTAAAAAATCGTAAAATATACATAAATATAATAGATTCTCAAAATTTTCCCTCTTGTTCTTTCCCTTTTTTCAAAGAGAATATTTAAAATTAATAGTCAAAATTAACAAGTGGCAAATTATGATGAATAAAGATCAAATTTTCACTATGTGCCGGAAACAGGCGATTTCGCTTATTTTCGTAAACCAAACCACAGACGACCACCAAGTTATCTACCTTTTTCCCTTCACTACCACGAGAAATTTGCAAAATATTATATATATATATATATATATATATATATATATATATATATATATATATATATATATATGCAGAAATATATAATTTCTGCAGGTACAAAACGGCCTACAAGAAGAATTGCTTTCGATTATGTCACAGGGTACCCTCCTGCCTGATGAGGGTAAAGGCCCAGAAATCATCGCAGGAGGGTACTCTGTGACATAATCGAAAGCAATTCTTCTTGTAGGCCGTTTGGTGTGTGAAAGCGCATTTTTATTGATTTTAGTATATATATATATATATATATATATATATATATATATATATATATATATATATATATATACAGTGTGTATTAGCCAAATGGAATAAATTCGATAATAAATAAATGGGGGCGTGTTCGGAAAAACGCTTGGACCCGTCGATTGGTATTTTTAGTTGCTCATTTTCTCCAATAAAAACTTTTTATACAGGGTGTGTCCTGTAACAGTGGTCAATGCCAACTTTCTTATTTCAAATGCAACATCCCGGATATTATTTAATTTTTGGATTCTTTAGGAGATTCTAAACATATTTTATGTTCAATGTCCTATACCTATCTTCAACTATTTCGGCAATATTAAGTGTTTTCAAATTTATTTTTATTTTATTTATTTCGAATTTATTATTATTCATGAAAGTGGCTCTGGTTACTGAACTATTTATTTGATTACAAAAATTCGCTACAACACACTCAATACTTATTTACCATTTAGGTCTTCATATTAAGAATGTAAGCAAAAACCATTTTAGCGTTCCTTTTTATTGATATGGAACAAAAAGAGCCAGTTTTGTTTACTTTTGTGTAAAATGCCTGGCTTTTCTCTTTGCAAGACAGTAGTTGTCAGTGTCAGTGTCATAGTCTTTTGAATTTCGTTAACTGCATAATACCTAATATCAGAAAAATGGTTCATTTAATAGAAATGCATAAAATAACAATTCTACAAATGATTGGTTATGGAGATAACACACGAACACAAGTGGAAGTTGCTCGCTTATTTCATGAAAAATTTCCAAATTTGCCGCATATATCCCAAGGGACAATTAGTAAAATAGAAAAGCAGTTTCGCGAGCTTGGACATGTAAGACAGATAAAAAAAGCAACTGCCAATTCAATAAATGATGATACTAAATTGGATATTATGCTTGAGTTTGAGGAAAACCCACATATTTCTAGTCGACAAGCCGCCGCAATGTTCGATATTAGCCATTCGTCGATTATTCGAACATTAAAAGAAAATAAAATGCATCCCTATAAAGTGATACCAACTCAGGAGCTCATCAAAGACGATTATGATAGAACTTATTTTTGTGAACAAATGATGGCTATGTTAGATAACAATGTTATTCAATTAGAACATGTTTTGTTTTCGGATGAGTGCACCTTTACACTTCACGGTCATGTAAATCGTCAAAATTGGCGCTATTGGTCTAGGGAAAATCCTCACTGGATCAGCGAAGAACATACTCAATATCCTGAAAAGGTTAATGTTTGGGCAGGAATTGTTAGGGATCATATCATAGGCCCCTTTTTCATTGACGGTAATTTGAATGGCGATAATTATTTAGCACTGCTCCAAAATAATGTTGTGCCAACTTTGACAAATTTGTATCCGGATCCAGCAAACCCACAAGTTCCAGCGAATATGATATGGTTTCAGCAAGATGGAGCACCGCCCCATTACCAAATTAATGTCCGGCAGTACCTCAACGGAATATTTCCAAATCGGTGGATAGGGAGACGAGGATCGATAGAATAGCCAGCGCGATCCCCTGATCTGACGCCATTAGACTTTTTCTTATGGGGACATATTAAAAATGTTGTATACAAAACTAAACCCCTCGACTTAGCTGACTTAAGAAGACGAATAACGCTTACGATTAGATCGGTCGCGCCTGAGATGCTAAATAACGTTAGAAGAAATTTCTATTTAAGATTAGGAATTTGCCAAGACGTTCGCGGCTAGCATATTCAACAGTTCCTAAATTAACTTTTTACTTTTGTTTATATATTATGAAGAAATAAATAATTTTATTTTTTTAATCTTAATTTTTGCAATAAATTTGAAAACACTTAATATTGCCGAAATAGTTGAAGATAGGTATAGGACATTGAACATAAAATATGTTTAGAATCTCCTAAAGAATCCAAAAATTAAATAATATCCGGGGTGTTGCATTTGAAATAAGAAAGTTGGCATTGACCACTGTTACAGGACACACCCTGTATAAAAAGTTTTTATTGGAGAAAATGAGCAACTAAAAATACCAATCGACGGGTCCAAGCGTTTTTCCGAACACGCCCCCATTTATTTATTATCGAATTTCTTCAATTTGGCTGATACACACTGTATATATATATATATATATATATATATATATATATATATATATATATATATATATATATATATATATATATATATATATATATATATATATATATATATATATATATATATATATATATATATATATATATATATATATATATATATATATATATATATATATATATATATATATATATATATATATATATATATATATATATATATATATATATATATATATATATATATATATATATATATATATATATATATATATATATATATATATACAAAAGCCTATTTATTAGATAGGAGGTTTATATAAAATATAATTTATTCACATTATCGCGTGAATAACTTCTTCAGTGTTGCCAATAAACGAAGACACTATGCTATATAACGCCCAGGCTTCCTACGGGATGATAACAGCTCAAAAATTTCATACTACAATAGGGCACAAGAAGTGTTTTTTTTTTTTTCAGTGCAAAGTTAAATTGTTTGATTTTGATATTGATATAGAGCTTGATAGTGATATTGACAGAACATTAATTTTCCTCGACTTTTTTGGTTAAATCCTATGAAAAAAAATCTACATTATAAATAACAGATTATTGATAAATTATACCAAAATGAGCTGATTTACGAATTTGGAAAGGTTCTGAAGAAAGGAATAAGCATTCTCGAAATCTAGACCATATAATAAAGAATTTCGTAGACTAGGCCTCCTCTTTTACTTGACTGCATCCCCACAAAACCAGAACCAAGAAGTCTAAATTGTTTTTTACTTTTTTTCTGGCTTATAGTGCTTTATATATATATATATATATATATATATATATATATATATATATATATATATATATATATATATATATATATTATTATAAAATTACGAAAATAACCCAAGGATATAATCGACTCTTATTATTAACCTAAAATGCTGTTTTGTTAATATACAAATATGCACTGTTAAGACATTGAATATACTTATGTTTAATCATTTTAGTACACTTAATATGCATCAATTAGAACAATTTTAAGAAAAAAATTTCTCGTGGGTTAAGATACTTACTCCTTAAATATCCGAAAAACGCTCTTTGTTCAACCTGTATTCCAGTCGACTTTTCACAAGGGCCATTTAAAACGCCAGTTTAACGCCTCTCGACTTATGACGAGGTTTTCCGAATAAGCAGGGGACCTTTAACTTTTGCATAATTCAGGAGATCGTCCGAAGAAAATTAAAACAGGTAAATGGGAAAAACGTTTTCTTGTCCCTTCTGTTTTTAATTGTTTATCTTTTAATTTCTTGTCTCCGGTTTTTTATCGTGCCCTGATTAATTTAGAGTTTTTTTTTACAGCCATGGAATTTACATCGAAATTCTCTTTTTTTTTTCGTTATTATTAATCGTTTAAAAAAATACAAATGGCTCGAAATGTAAAAACATTGTTTTAAGAAAAAGAAAACTGTTATGATATCGATAAAAAACACGCATACCAGCAAGATCGGAAAATGACTAATTTTGGTCAGCTCCCGTCTGTAAAATATAGCCTCCGCTCTATTTTATTTCTATGTTGGTATATGGCTGACGGTTGCCAAGTTACTGTTCGTTCGTAGTATACATTTCAGTGACCAATGTGACAAGAATATTTGAAATACCTTTATGTCTTTGTCTTGTAGAAAATGGAGAGTATTTAAGTGTAGACCCCAAGTGCAGTCGTAGAAAAAATACTGTTTATGACATGTTTGAAAATCTCTTTTCACACTTAATTGTTACATGCGTGTGAATAATGCTATTTTCAACACTTGTTATACAATTGATTCGAAAATAAAATATATGAATATGTTTTCATAGAACGAAAGCTTTCACGGTCGTGGTAAATTAAGGAATCATGGTTCTTGGGATTAGATCGGGTCAAAACTAAATCACTTTCGGACGTTTCGGCTTGCACGAGGAATCTTCAGGGATCTTTACTTCACGATATCGGAACACTGAAGGTGTGACGAAAAATCATTGCAGGTTATCAGTTGTGTACATATTTATGCATGCCCGACGCATATTTTCGCTAAATGTAGAAGTCAAAACGAGTATTGAAATAAACGGACGCATATTTATCAGTATGCTTGCGATGCTATTCATTCGTCCGTATTCGCTAAGTGAGTACGCGGCTTTACAATATTTATGTTTTTTTTTAAGAAAAAAAAAATTGTATTGGGACTTCGATTGTCCTTTTGTGGGTGTTTTTACGCTCTGATAGGTTTAACTTTGACCTTTTGCTCGCGTTTAAATGCCACCACCTGCTGTTCCCTTATGTTGCAGGCCTCATTTGAAACTTTGCCAGCTCATCGATTGTTGGCTATAATATAAAAGGATATTGTCGAAGGTCAAAATCGCCGAGGAACGTGACATCCTTTTCGGCTAAAAAAAGTTTCAGAAAATAGTGTTTCTATAGGATGATCCAGTTGTTGCAGGAACTTTTAAAAATATATTATTTTATAGTTTCCTTATATCGCATTTGATTTTTGTACATAATCTGGACTCAATTGAATAATTTTTTACACTGATTTTTTTAAAACCTTTTGCCATATTTGACCGTACCAAAATATTACCAGGTCATGCATTTGGCATAAAATTAGAAGTCGGTTGCGTTAGTCGGTTTTTTAGATATGCAGTCTTACCGATCATTAATACACCACCTTGACTTTAGAGGCAACCGAGAATATTGACAAAACCGTGAGGCAATCCACTCCTACTGCTTGAACATTTATGTATTAGAAGCATAGATATAATAACAGCGATACGGAATTGGGAACTTGCATAAAAACATTATTGTTGATTTTTGTAGTGGGTGGAAAATAGGTAGACACGTATTTATAGATATATATATATATATATATATATATATATATATATATATATATATATATATATATATATATATATATATATATATATATATATATATATATATATATATATATATATATATAAAAAACCGGCTTCCCGGTTTAAATCATAGTTTTGTTGATTTTTTTTTAATGTCGGATATTATTTGGCCTAATACTCGATCCGGCGGGATAATATTTTGCCGAATATTCGGTTTTGGCCAAATAGTGAAAAGTAATATTCGCGGTATCAAAGTTTACAGAATTGAATATAAGTTGCCTCACTCGACGGCAGAACTTTGATATTCGCAGACTAAAGCGTGCCGACCAGACCGGTCGTAAAATTTTTGCTGTTACAGGGCTCTTTTAAAAGTAGTTTGGCTCCTTGTCGGAAATATTTTTATACCAGGTAATTTCAAAAAGTATACACAATAATTATTATGGGCAAAATTTACTGAATTGAAATAATGTCGTTGGGTTAATTAGTTAATTACATTTTACAATTACAATTTTAAATGTTATTTAAATAGACAGAAATTATTATTACGTTTTATCTACTGATCGAATTTTAAACTAAATATGCTTAAATGTTTGATGAAGGAATGTTGAAATTGAATTTGAAAATTTGTTTAATCTTATTCCTACCATCGAACCCAAATACCCAAGAAAAAACAAAATTAGGATATATCTAAAGTTTTCAAAACAAAAAAATCCTCTAAATATATATATATATATATATATATATATATATATATATATATATATATATATATATATATATATATATATATATATATATATATATATATATATATATATATATATATATATATATATATATATATATATATATATATATATATATATATATATATATATATATATATATATATATATATATCTGTTTTACTTACTATAAAACATTACCAATACCATGTCATATAAATATTGCATTGCAAATTTTTATAACAGGTATTCTCTACATTGAATTAATATTTTAAATAATTGAATACATACATTGGACATCTAAAAATCGATATGTTGTTTATTATTCAACTTTCACAATCATTCAAGAATAAATATTTTCACTAGACATTTTATTAATTTAGACAAAACGCAAATCACAATTTTTCATAACTCACCCAATACGTTATACTGCAAACAAATTTAAACTAGAATCAGGGACACTGAGTGCACGTAGAGCAAAGAATTTAGGCTGGCAGCAGTCTAGCGGGTAGACAGGGAATCGAGAGGTGTATTTTGACGGCCGACCGGAGTGACCCAACTTATATTTAATTCTGTAAACTTTGGCGGTATCATTAGTTTGTATGCATAATATAAAAAAAATATATTAATTATGTTACTAAATATGCCCGCTGTGATAATAGATTCTAATTTTGATTGGCAGTTAAACGATTATTAAGTGTTAAGAAATAAATATTTCTAATATTACGCTTATCATCATTGACATATCATATGTCAACGGCAGAAGGAAAAGAAGTCTGTCATAACTTTACCTTTTGTGGTGCCCGGCAAGGAGGAGAGATATTTATTATTTGTCACACTTACTTGCAGTACACGTTTATTTACTTTAATCATTCCATCAAAACATACACACACCATTTTATGAAGAAAAATGTTCCCGCGCGCGCTTACGCATTGTATTTCGTGACACGGGTTCTGCCACTTTTTCTGTGTTTTGAAGATATCGGTATCAGACCTGGTATATTCATAATCGGCAAGAAAAAATCCTTTTGATGAAATAGTAAATCAATAATGATTTACCAAAAGTTAATACAACAAAAAGCCTACAACTGTTGTATTTAAAGTTTTTCTTCTATCGCCTATACTTTATGGCTTAATATAAATGTTGACCCTGTACTCGAATCAAGAACATAATTTCCAATTTAAGCTCAAAAAGCTAAAACAATGCGGAAATTCATTTACGGAAACCGGCTTTTCAATCTGATATTTATCAAACGCAAGAAACTTTTTGTAGAAATTATTCTCTGTGCTCCCAGATCCTATACTTATTACAAAGCAGTTACTCCAGAGATAACCATCGGGAACAGCTTTTGTCTCTGAGAAAACAATATCTAATTTAATTGGGTTTCTTCTTTGCTAGATTGTTTTCCCTTAAAGCCTCTTAGAAATCTGTTACGTCACAACGCGATCCTAGAAAGAAGGAAATGCAATATAGTTTCCAGTTAAGTAACCACGGGCAGCACCATTTCAGTTTAATTATATTACTTTTCTTTTCCTTTATACAGTTAAGCGATATTCTCAAAGCAAAATGCTTGATAACGTAATTATTCGAAAATTGTTCGTTTTGCCTAACATAATGATTAATTATGTTAGGCAATAAATATCTGCTTCAATTAATTTAAAGTTAAATATTTTTATTCAGTTGCGAAAAAGCCAAAAAAGATTTTTGTTTGTCAATCTAAACGCAACAAATAATCTGAACACATTTAAAAATCATAATTGTGTCTTATTGGCGTTAAATTGGGCAAGGGTCTTTGCTCCCCAATCTACGATTTTAATCAGGTCCTTGGTCAGAGATAAAGTTTACGTCTATCATCAATTTCAGTCTTGGAGACAGATTTGGGATATTGTATGTTGGAGTGGAGTGTATTATCTTCAGCATAACTGTGAATATTATTGCTGGATAAGCAGATCTATGACGAAAATTATTCCATTGTACTTGATTTGTTTTAATTTGTGTTTAGTTATGAATTTTGCAAAAAATACTTAAAAAGTTTTTAGTTCCTTCGTAAGAGGGAAGTATTGTAATTGTCAAAAAATCACCCTCCGAGATTTGTGAGATCTTTGTGTTTTAGGGTCCTTAGAGCCCGAAAAGCATTGATTAAAAACGTATTTCAAATATAATTGCTTTTTTTAAACTGTTTTGTTTTTAAAATTCTTCTAGTTTTAAACGCATTTACTTCTTTATTTAAACTGTTTAAAATCAAATCTTTAATAACTATTAATCTATAAAAAACAATAGTTATACAGAAAATACATTAGGGTAAAAATAATAATAAACAAAGCAAAATACATAGGTTTAACTATAAAAACAAAGTTCAAAACATGTAGGATTTTAAGCATTACTTTAGAAATAAAAACATATTAAAAAACTATTTTAAATGAAAAAGAACACATATTTTGTTTCAAACTAAAAAGAAACTGTTATTTTTTTTCAACCCTGATGGAAACTAAGATTTTGTCTCTATACTGAGCCTTTAATTTTGTTCTAGGATTATTCAGATTTATTGTAAAAATATATTTGGTCTCTTCATAACAATTACTATTTATTTTTTATTTTTATGACATATGAATTTACATATTTCAATTTTTTATTTTTTCCAATGTGTGAGAAAAAACCGAAAAAAAAACAGTTTTTTTCCCGTTGTTTCCGAACTGTTAAATCTCTAGAAATCAAACTACTAATTCTTTAAAATATTTGTATATACTTGTATACAAACTAAACACGTTTAGTTTATTAATTTCCACTTATTTATTTCTGCTTGGCGGCTGTTTCGACACGCTGTATCTTTGTCAAAAGCTAACTTAAAACTAACACTAAAATCTGTACCAAATATAAAAAAAATGTATATAAAAATCTTAATAGTATCAATAAAACAATATCGGTGTTTACCCACCTCGTCTATTCTTTAGGTATAAAGATTTAACAGAGGGGAACCATTTAAGTCCAACTGGTCATTCAATAAAATATTTCGGATTTTCCTCTTGTTAATTTCTCGACTTTCCAAATGGTTCAATTTGTAGCTTTTATTAGCCATATGCAAAATTATATATTCGTTTTTAAATATAAGATTTGCTTCTATGAAATGTTTAACGTAATTGGAGTCTGTTTTTTCTTTATTATATGAGGATTTGTGTTCTTTTATACTTTTATTGAAAGATCTACCCGTTTGGCCAATGTAAACTTTATCACAGGAACCACATTCTAATTCGAATACCCCTGATTTTTTAGATCTATCAGACTTGGATTTATTATTTTTAATATATTTCCCTAATGTATTATTTGTACAAAAGGCAACTTTATAATCAGCTCTCATGAGATGTTTACTGATTTTAGAGCTAATTTTGCCTGTATATGTTATTGCATTAAATTTGGCTGTATCTTTTAAATTATTATTTGGATAGATTAAATTGATTGCTTTTTTATATTGTTTTTTATTTTCTATTTTGTCCACTATATTAGGACTATAGCCGTTGTTAATGGCAATCTGCTTTATAATATTCAATTCTTTATTATAGTATACCTATGTCATCAGATAACTATAAAAAAGACATCGTTTAATTAGTATACCTATGTCATCAGATAACCATTAAGATTTTTATATATATTTTTTTATATTTGGTACAGATTTTAGTGTTAGTTTTAAGTTAGCTTTTGACAAAGACACAGTTTGTCGAAACAGCTGTCAAGCAGAAATAAATAACTGGAAATTAATAAACTAAACGTGTTTAATTTGTATACTAGTGTATAATGAATTAAAATTTATTAAAAACGGAATGTAAATTCGGTTTTTTATACCAAACCTTCATCCAAAATTGCTTTTGCTTATAGTGGTATAAGCCTTTCTAGTCGAAGCTAGATAATATGTTATTAATGTTATTAAAAACAACTTTTCTTAATACAATTGTAGATTGTATCTAGAATATGATCTGTATATAGAAATCGTGAATAGATGCCCTATTCACGATTTGGCGTTTCTTCTAAAAAATTTGTGGATTGTTGTGCAGACACTTGTCAGCATATGTACGATAATCATCGTACAGTTTTTTACTTTGCTGGTTGGTGATTTTAACTATGATATGTAGCACACCGTGCCACTTTGGAATGAAACTACAGTCGATGTATATCAATTTCTCTAAACTAAGGCGTGAAAGAATTCTTAGTTAACATTACCCGATACCGTTCATCATTTAGTAACAGAATTTCCTAGCGGTATACCTAATTCGATGAAGCACTGTAACTCCAAAAAATACGCGAGCACTTTAACACCAAAAGGGTTCGAAAATAGATATAGATCTTAAAGAAAAATGTTACTTAGCTCACAGGTGATACCTTTCTGCGTGTAAAATAATACTTCTCATTCCAAAAATATAAATCAGGTTATTTACGGCGATACAAAAAATACAGCACGGGCGTTGCCGATCGAACCACCAATAATCCTCGCCGAAAGTGTTTACCATGGGCGTTTTGTTAAAATCCAATATCGACAAGATAGGTTTTTTTTATATCAATCCAAAAATATAATTTGTCAACAAAATTGTTTTCCATAATCAGAATAATTTTGCATTTGTTATAATAAAGGCCAACAATGATTCAAATTCAGTTTATACAATTTATACGCATATAGGCAAAGATCTTCATTTCAAATTTGCCAAGTTGACTTTGTTAAAAGACTGGTTTGTTAAGAACGTCGACTATTTGGTTCCTGTTTTTAAAAACGGGAATATATAATTTTATTTTCCTTTTAGTGCAGTTTATATATATATATAAGGAGGCATTTGTAGACATGTTTTTTTGAGTGGTTTATAAACATTTTCCCAACATTTTGTACATAAAAGCATCCTGCTAATATATCTCATTTTAACTTTTGTAACACTGTTAGAAGAAATCCTGGATTTGAGAAGCAGTGAGTATTGAATACCCGGGAAACTAAAGGAAATAAAAGACTAGTACTCCAATGTTTTTCTAGACTAATGATACTTTCTCAAAAGAACGACGCAGATCCGTTTTGAGGAACCAGTTGACACAATTTTGTGACTCTTTGGTTAGCTAAATAAATAAAAGTTCTAGAAGTATATGGAAAATCATTCACAAGATTCGAAAGAACATAGCAACAAATTTCTCTGTTTTGTTAAATTTTAAAAATTTGATGGTATTAGTATTGGTCTAATTGGCATTGTATATTTGATTATTTTATTAACTTGACGAATGGGCGCCATGTAGCTGTAGTAGCAGCAGTTGAAAAGTGATACTTTTAACCTTTTTGAATTTTTTCACACTGGTTTTAACGCGAAACTGACTACTTTACTCTCTTTCCTCCTCGGGAATCACTTTTTCCAAAGTATCTCAGAACACATATATTTTATACAACGATGTACAGGGTGTCCGGATTTGGTTGCAAAAGCAGGGTATCTCGCTTATTTTTAAAGATAGGACCTTGCGGTTTTCACGAACCTGAGCTAATTTTTTGTGAAACTCATGAAGCCGTAAACAAAATTTTCATAGCCTTCTTCGTTTATGAGATACAGGGCGAAATAGAAAATTTTGCATTTTGGGACCCCCCTCGTATCTCGGTTATCCTTTAACTTAACGCAAAGGGAAAAATTGCTGCTTATGCAGTTTTTTACGCTGGATCCAGTGGCGTAGTCATATTTTTCATTTGAGTTGTTATTTTTTAGATATGACCCAAAGTTGTGTGTTTTTTTAATGGGACACCCTGTATATTTGTCCAGAAATTGATTTGTCTTTTTAAAAGCTTCTCAAAAATATATAACAGTATGGGTCTATTTTAATAAACAACAACAAAAATCCTAATTTTTATAATTACCATTCCAAATTTTGCAGTAGGCCATGCAAAACGATGCCGTTTTCTTTCGTTTTCTTGGAAGCAAATGACATTTCCCAATTTTGTACGCGTATATAAAATATAGCGCTAGTTTTTTGTATTTATTTATTGTGTAAAAATATATTTGTATTAGTATGGAAGAAAACCAAACTTTCGAACATTATGAAAAGTACGATATGTTAGCTTGTTTTATATTAAATAATGAAAATGTTGAAGCGGCTTCTAAGATGTATTTTAACAGGTAAATAGTTAATTTTTAGGTATGTTGAAATACTATTGCTTAATTTTTATTTAGATATCCAGAAAGGAGGCAACCTAATATATCCACTTTTTATCGGATAAAAAAGAATTTACTAAATCACGGATAATTTATCAAACCTCGTACCAAAACATATAATAAAGAAAATGGGGAGGCTGAGGAAATTACGGTTTTGGCTAATGCAGAAGCTTACCCTACAAACTCTTGTAGGGCCAGTGAAAAGAGCATAGGGATTCCAAAAACTAGAGTTCAAGAAATTCTAAAAAAGCACAAATACCACCCATACAAATTTAGGCTCGTGCAGCACTTACAGCCAGGGGATGCAGAGCGTCGGTAGTCTTCTGCAATTGGTTTCGAGAAAGATGCGATATGGTTAGAGATTTTGAAAGGAAGGTTATATGGTCAGACGAAGCACATTTCAGTAATTCTGGTATACTCAATAGGCAAAATAGTAGATTCTGGTCCCAGGAAAATCAACACCAAATATTTCCCAGAAGACAGCAGGGCAGGTTTGGTCTAAATGTGTCCTGCTTCATATTAGGAAAGCATATAAAATTTTATATATTTGAGGGAAATCTAACAGCCAATCGCTATATAGAAATTTTAGAGGCAGCTATACCTGAATTACTTGACGATGTTCCTCTAGCGCAAATTAACGAAATTTATTTTCAACAGGACGGTGCTCCTGCACACAATTCTGGAATGACGAGATTATTTCTGGACAATAATTTTACCAATCAATGGATCGGAACAAATGGACCTATAGGATGGCCCCCTAGGTAGATTTGTCGATTATAGATTTCTTTCTATGAGGATATCTGGAAAATAGAATTTACAAAGACCACTATGATAATGTCCAAGATTTAGGAAATGCAATAAGAGAAAATTTTCGCTATTTACAAAATCATCCCGTTATTTTACTTAATTCCCTAAAACGAATACGAAAATTGTGCGAAGCATGCATAGAACAAAATGGACATCAGTTTGAACAGTTCTTTTGATTTCCTTGGTTACTGTAGTTCTTATACGACAGTCGATTTTTGCTGAAAGGCTTGTTACATAATAATTTATTACTATTTTGTTCTTGTGTTACATAAATCTAGGTAGGTGGTACTTTTTTGGTGCGAAATTATCAATACATATTTTGATAAATAGATTTAATTACATATTTATTTTGATTTATTGTTAGGATGTAGATATTGTTAGCGACTTTAAATAAAAGGCAGCATTGTTTTGCATGGCCTACTGCAAAATTTGGGATGATAATTATAAAATTTAGGATTTTTGTTGTTGTTTATTAAAATAGATCCATACTATTATATATTTTTGAGAAGCTTTTAAAAGGACAAATCAATTTCTGGACAAATATACAGGGTGTCCCATTTAAAAAAAACACAACTTTGGGTCATATCTAAAAAATAACAACTCAAATGAAAAATATGACTACGCCACTGGATCCAGCGTAAAAAACTGCATAAGTCGCAATTTTTCCCTTTGCGTTAAGTTAAAGGATAACCGAGATACGAGGGGGTCTCAAAATGCAAAATTTTCTATTTCGCCCTGTATCTCATAAACGAAGAAGGCTATGAAAATTTTGTTTACGGCTTCATGAGTTTCACAAAAAATTAGCTCAGGTTTGTGAAAACCGCAAGGTTCTATCTTTAAAAATAAGTGAGATACCCTGCTTTTGCAACCAAATCTGGACACCCTGTCCATAAAACCTTATTAAAAATAATCTTTCTAACTCCAGTCTAAAAGCGAATAATGCTTAGCAATATTCCATAAATGCAATATTAAATTAATTGTTTCATAAATTAAAACTCCGTATTCTTGAGAACGCTGCTATTCCTGAAAGTGCTGAATCTGTTATTATCGGTGGCAAGAGCCAAAGTTTACAGAATACTATTCGGTAAACTTTGGCGAGAGAAAAATCTAAATTGGTCATCTTAGATACGTCACATTACATATAGTGTTTAGCAGTAAAAGATAAAAATAAATCAACTTTATAATCTAATCAAGTATAATTTTTTTTAGGTGTGCGCTTATGATATTTGCTTTTTGTCAGTGAATATCAAAGTACAAAAGGGATGACCTTTTGTACTTTGCGGCCTCGCAAAACCCCCCGAAGACTCTGGGTTCCGTATAAGTCAGTCTCAAATCTGGTTTTAAATTGACATGGTCAGAATAGAAAGCGTAATGAAATTATTAAAATGTTAATAAATCTGTTACGTTCGTAATAGCACTGGCAACGCTGTTTGCTGCAATAAAACTTCCATTATTTATTCAAGCATGTTGCCTGTGGTTGTCGCTTCCTTTTATTCACTCTTATATATTTGTGTTTTTTTATTTAATTTAGTTATTTATAATGCTTATATTTCTCCCCTGTTACAAATTAAAAATATCAATTTATTACAAATGAAAATGTTCAGGTTAATTAGGTATTAAGTTTCGTAAAGCCAGAGTCCTTGTTAAGCCCGTATCGATGTCGCGCCAATTTTTTGAATTGAGATTTCACAAAATGGTATTCCTATTTTATTACTATCTAGTCATACTAGTATAGTATAGTATTCTTGTTAAATTGCAGTAAACTTTTATCCTAGTTTTTGCGTTTTGTAGGTAATTTATATCATCTTTTGAGCTAAGAAATAAATCTTAGTGTATAATTTATTCTTACTAATAGCGTTCAAAGTTAAGTTCGCTTGTTATTAATTTAAATCAAAATATTCACAACTAAATACCTAAAGCATCATTCAGTCTTTTGTGCCTTTTGAAGTTGCGCATATATTGAGGAGATCCTTCGTCTTCTAGACCTTCAAGTGTAAAAAAAGTTACAAGTAAAGGAATTTGAGTAAGACAATAACTTTTTATATGCTGTGATTTAGACGTTACATGATTAAACTTACTATTTAGTTATTGTGCAAATTTCTTCTTTCACTGTATTTATTATTTTTAATGGTATTTAGTAACTCGTTGTTTTTATACATTTATATTTTGGTTCATATAAAAAATCAGCCATTGTTTTCATTTCATTGGTCTTACTAGGTCAATTAAATTAAAGGAAAAGATAAATTAACGAACCAGCAGCTTATGGTCAACGTCAAACAAATTGTAACTTGGGAATATAGACTCTTTTGTATTTCGTGCAATTTTTTTATTAATAGTTTCAACATCTCATGGTTTAAATCGCCAAAAGGGGTGAAATAACACACCCTTGTGATATTTTAATGTATTTTTATAGATGTGACGTGAACAAATTTTAAATGTTCATTGTTTTGTCTGATCATGTTCCTTCTTTGGATTTCCTGTGCCCACCTGACTAAATGGCGAAAGCCGAAAGCGCTCTGCTGCGGTTTTAATTTAATAAAAGTAATTGCACGAAATAGAAAAGTGTCTACATTCCCATTTTACTTCTAAGTGCACACAGCCGTTTCCTATTCTTAAATTGAAACTTGTCCTTCGAAATAAGTTAGTGACTAGTATAAATTTATTGGCATGTCCTGTTTACCTCTAATCACCTAGAGTTAAAAATTTCATAATTTTTGGTAAATTCAAAAACCAATTATATGAAACACTTTGACCGTTGTCACTGCTAGCCACAGGATTACAGTAAATTGTGTTCTATAGAAATTCGAATTTCCAAAACGATAGAGGCTTAAAGAAGATAACGGCACCAGCAGAAAAAGAAACCCAATTAATTTAGATATTGTTCTGCCCGATAGAAAAGGTGTTTCCGACAGTTTCCTAAGTAGATAGTTATCTCGGCTCTAAGGAAAAAATACGATGAGCTTTTAGCGGCGGATTTGCGCTAGCAAATTCTCTCGAGGCGCCGAAACGAATCTAATTGGTCTCGCGGAGGAAACTCTACGTCCAGTTTAGAGAATGAGAAGAGTGAAAAGCGCAGAAAATCTAGCCGTAATTTACGTTGCCTACTGACCAGATGAAAACTAAAGGATTGTTGGGAGCTGATGTATTGCTTTCTCAAATTTTACATAGTCGAGCTAATTCATTTGTGGTACTGTCAAAGGTACTTCCATGGATATAATATTTCAATACAGAATAATATTTAACAGTTTATTGTTCGCTTGTCCTAAATTACATTTCAGTCGTTTGGCAAAAGATAGGCGAAAAGTAGAGTTCGGGAAGTACAGATTGGCCTTAGTAAAATGCTCAACAAAAAGTGTAGTTTCGAAGTTATGTGCCCCAGTGAGAGGTTGCCCCATAATGTAAGAGTAATTACGTTTTAACGCTATTTTTTCTGTACTGATGACTGATATTAAACTAATCATATTGTTTTTAAATAAGGAATATTTTTATTCCATGATTTAAGATTCCGAACCTGACAAACAAGGCGTGACAGTATTATGTATTTGTCTCTGATTGCAATAACGTTATATACATAGACGATATGTTCATGCAAATTATACCTTTTGATTTGTTTGTCTCAGAATATTAATGCACTTTCCTGCTGAAGTTTGTTTGACAGTGCTTTGAAAGGTAGTTCTAAAATTCATTTGATGAAACCTTCTTTTGTGTTATGGCTTTAATGACAATGTCTCTATGCTATTGCACTCCGGCCGCTAACCTGATGCCTACCCCAGGGGTACAAATCCACTGGTTACAAAATCATACGAAACCAAAAATGGAGACAGTCACATAATTGACAAAAGACTCACACTAAGATAGAACCCAGACCATAAGAGTCAACTCTAAACTGCCGTGTTAATAAAAAATGTCTAATTCTGCATCTAAATGTGAAACAAAAAGCTTTATCTCTATCTAATACCGAAATTATCTCCATAAATAAAGGGCTAGTCTGGAACAGGACTAAGCCAAGTAACATGATATTTGTTTTGAGATTTTAAGCAAAAAAAATAATTATGAAAATTGGCCTGTCATTGTTTCAAAATACAAAACACTAAGCAACGGAAAAGTTACTAATACAATTTTTGTGTGAATAGATAACTCAGGCACTTGGATTCTTCTGCATAAATTAAATTAAATGTTACTTGGATCACTTCTGTTTTAGACGAGCCAAATTTACTATCCTGTTTGTGGATTAGATTGCCCTATCTACAACTGTACGTAAAATGTGCTTCAACTTCAACAAGGTAAGGCAGTTTTTGTTAACGTGGCAGTAAAATTCTAGCTACTGGCTGCGACGGTTTACATCTGAAAGTAAACAAATTCTCTTTATATTCCAATGTTTTTGGAGTTACCTCTCTAGTTGGTGCTTATGACATCCTCTTTTGATATACCTTGATTAATTATTATATTATTGACAGGTCATTGTCAAATTAACGTTTTTAACAAATATTTTGATCAACTAGTGTGCTCGTATAATATCCATACATAACTCATATGGCTCCAACTTATACTAATTTAATTTTGAAGTTTTTATTTCACATTTTAGGATAAAATGCGCCAAATTCAATTGCGTAATACAGATACAGTTAAGTGTCATATTTATTTTAGATCTGAAAGGTCTATTACCAGCTTACTACTAGGATATTAAATTATACTATCATATGGTTTGTATTACCATATAGAACCTGTGTATTGTGTAGACTGTATTTTGACGTGTAAATATTCAATATATAATATAATATTAATAAACTTATTAATTGGTTAATAAGTTACACCCTCTCCATTTCACGTCAAACCTTCTTCCAACCACTCTCTTTGCCCAAAACATTCAATCCAGTGGAAATATTTATTAGTGTATGGCTAAGTAAATACTGCAGAACGAGAATGAAACACGGTCCTAATGCAACACAGAACTTTTTTTTATAAACTTTTTAAACCATGCGCTATATTGAAGTGACCGTTTGACACATCGTTGATTTGCCTAATTCAGAAAATATTTACCGAAATAAATTATCGACCTCCAATTTCTGTTTCATACATTGACAATGACGCTTTAGCTGTTTAAAGTATAGCTTGAAAGCCTCAATATTAATGTAGTTACTAGTTTGCATAACTTCCATGTAATGAGCAGAACGGTAATAATCAATGGTCTAATGACGTTTCGCTTGATTTGGCAAATTTCCATTTTAGTTTGAGCACGTCAAGTTTTCTACGTGCCAACATTTGCACGTGTCAACACTAATAATTACATTTGTCTAGAAACTCGACAGTATGAGCCAATTACTAATTCGAATGAAACAGAAATTTTCCATCACTAGTCTAGTCCTATTTGCAAAGAGTTAAATTTCTAAAAGAATGATTAATGTTTATATTAGTCTATACGAATAATATATGTCTTTCACTTGTTTAGGAAATCTTGCCAGGAACTTGTTTTAGTATAATAAATATTTTATAATCTTACAATTTTAAACTGATGGACAAGGCTGTAACATAAAATAAGTCCCGGATATTTTTGACATTATAATTAATAACAATAAATTATATATCTCATAAGTTAACGGTATTTCAGATTAATTTCAAAGTGAAATGGTTAACTTGCCTTCGCTGGGATTGAACCCAGAGTTTTCTCTAGTCACGTAGGTGTTGCCACACTCTTTCTCTGTTTGATAGCAGCGAGTATGTATTTGTTTTAAGATAATATAAATCTACACTAAGTGGTTGATTGAAAGAGAGGCAGTAAAGTTAGTGTGTAAATCACCGACTGCTCAGGGAGATTGGTTCGTTTTCTATTTATAAGGGCGCCCACACTATACCAGTTGACTGTTAACCGCTCTAGATGTTATGAGTACCACTCAAGACCACTAAGATAAAATTAATTAAAGTTAATAGTATAAAAAGAACAAAAAAAAAGCATATTCAACAAATAACATTTATTAACAAGTTCAGTGCTCCCCAAAATATTTCCAGAAATATGTATCTCCTGTAGGTCATTTTATATAACATATGAAAGAAATTGGCCTTAATTGAAGTTTTTTAAAAAAAAATGACAATTAACTGTGTAATGATCCTATGTTAGTCAGTTTTCATACCTCATATGCTGAGAGAAAAATCTAAAGTATATTCAAATAAAGATCACTATCCAAATATTAGATCAACTGTGTAAAATGTTTTATGAAAATAGCTAAAGAATCACAAAACAACAAACTAAATGTTCAATAAAACCTGAAAATTAATTAATACGGATGAGAAAAGAAATTTTCAATCAGCTAATGACAGGTAAAAGTAATAGACTCCAAAATCTATAAATGTTTATAAAGAAAATCTTTAAGTTGTTTTAATTTACCGAACAATTTGATCTAACAGTAAAAATTTATCAAAAGATGCAAATAATCAAGCAATTAATTAACTTTATTAATTCAAATACAATTAACAATAATAGAATGAAAGAAAAGAGTATTATGTGAATCTAAGAGCAAGCAAATAACAGGAAAAATTTATATAACTAAGTTTCAAATCCAATCACCAATATTACCTAACAAATTGACACCATTGTTTCATATCAAAATACCTTTCTAAAGCAAGTAAATACAATAAATCATAAATATCATCACATATTCCAGTAGTGTTACCTGTCTATAATACTTCTTATATACCTTGTATAAACTAACTAAATCTTAAGAAGTTAAAATTTCAAGATGTGATCACACTTTACAACAACACTGTATCTTAAAGTATATTATACTATCAAATGTTGTCAGAAACATATAGACTATTGTGTCATAAACTTATACTGTGATGTTCTGTATCTTAAAGTCTACTATACGGTCAAATGTTGACAAAAACCTATAGATTATTGTGTCCTAAAGTTAGTTAGTTATAAAGTAAAAATAATCTTATTGACAACACCAATAATTATACCAGCAGTAGTTAGAACTTTATATCAAAAAGTATACTCTACACTCAAAAGAAATAGAAAAAGTCATAAAGTTGATCAGCAATAAACAATAAAGTCAATTCAGCACAAGGGATGTTAAAATTAAGATACTTATCTAAGTGTCTATCAGCATCGGTGACTTAGATCAGCAGTCTATGATGTAAGTGTCATCGAAGACATTTCCAGCAGGAAAACTGGGTACGTACACACTTAAGTACCAGGTAACAGACTTCTGCTCCACTTACAATGACACATCCAGGTTCAAACCCTGGTTAGGAGAACAGGAACAAGAAGTAGAAGAGGAGGGAGAAGAAGAAAAAAAACCCTAGAATAGTACAAACGTCTAAGATTTACACCCCAAATAAAAGTATATAGGTCTGTTTAACAACTCAACACCCAGTATAGACAATAATTCCAAACAAAAATGTATCAATATTTTCCAGCTTGACTTCATTTAAACCAATTTACCCAAATTACAAAAAATCTTAAGTCATTCTATCTATTATAAAAATTCAAAATATTAGGCTCGTACATGTCTATTACGATACATAATATTATCAACTACAACCCCTTAACATTATATACAAAATATAAACAACATATCTATTACTAATACTAATATAGGTACATTACAGCCCTTATAGTGAATAGTAACAAGAATCCACCCTTAAAATCTTGTAAATATCAATACAAAATGTCATTACTCCAGTATAAGTTACAGCTAATATAAGATGTTACAGACATGTAAAACAAAGAAATATGAAAATTAAAGTGATTTTTATAGTATATTTTTTCCTTTCCTTTCCTAATTATAACATACACCTGTAAACACACTTATTAAAGAAAACAAATTCTCCCCAATGTATTTACTATTCTTTACTTTATTAATAATTATAACAAACATAAGGTATATATACATTCAGCACATATCTTAAGAAAATGAAAAGTACTATTGAATACATTGTTTGCTAGACAAATCAAAGGGCAATCAAGAGTGTCCCCATAGCTCTTAATTTCAATAAGTAAAATAACTCTGTGGCCTTGTATTTACTTTTTAATAAGATAACTAAGTAACAAAAAAATAACTCCTTTTTTATATTAAATAAAAAGACCTTAGTGATAGCCGAGAAACTATATCTAAGCTAGGGGTTAGAACATAACCTATAAGAAATAATATGGCAAAATACAAGAAAATATGTACAGGGAAAATATATTACATATTAGTGAATATAAAATTGGGTTATCTTACCTTATTTGATGGTAAAGGGTTTCTTATTAGTCACTTCGTAAAGTTTGTCCCATCAAAAAGATATGGTAGGTGGTCAAGTGCAGTTAAATCCTCACAAGAGAGTAATAAAAGGTTCTTCAACCAAAAATATTAAGGTACAACGTAATTAAATACACATAGGTGCCTTTTTAACTAAGTTGCCGACGTAAATCCCAAAAGATGGCCTGAATTAAAACAGGATCAATTCGCCGACAAACTTTCACGCTTAACCTTCACCTTCCAGAGAGACAGCCACTTTACTAAAATCAAACTGACCAAATCTGGACAATAGATCAGCCAATCCCTGATCCATCACAGGAAAGAAAAAATATTTAAAAGAGATGAAAGTAAAATTACTAATTGAGCAAAACTAAGGCGCCATCTACACGAAGACTAGTGAATTGCCTCAGTATGAAGCGGAAGATTTCGCTAAGCAGTGACCGCGAGCACCTTACTACATCGATAGGAGACTTACAGTACCGGATTTACGGATTTTTGTGTATTAAAATGTAGTGACGAAATTAAAATGTTACAATGTTTTAACCATCTAAGTCTGATTCCTGCTGCAGACGCCATTTAACAATAAATTTTGCAGTAAATAGTAACATATGCATACTTGCTTACTCAAAACATTGTATTGTCAGTTTCATGTTCCGCATAACTAAATAACTCGTGTATTATCAAGAACTCAAAATTAATTTTAAACTTACATCGTCCTAAAGCAATGTACTTTTAAACTGGCCAGTATACCTACATTTGATGATTCTATTGAGTGCCCTTTAACATACTTTGAAATCAATTAGGCTACTTTATTGGTCCCGAAGGTTTGATAGGGCAACATTAATCGTGACTATACGTTCAATAAATTTTTGATGACTTGAAGGGGACTCTTGTAAATGACGACATACTCATTTTATGTATAATAAATAAGCAGTAATTAACATAACATGTTTAATAGATACAAATTTTAAGTTTGAAAGTTATACAGTTTGCTTGTAATAGTGATGAATTAACTATTTTTTATTATCAAGCTTAATAAAAAACCTTTTTCAGTAGCAAGTTTATTGATTAAATGGTGTATGGAGAAAGCAATTTTAACTAGACTGAGATTAACTATTACAAAAACTATTTTCTTTTATGATATTTCACTTGCATCGTTTGCATACTTCTTTGAAGTATGATACACCAGTAATTTTATTTCGATACTTTCTTGTAGGTAAAAGATTACAGCGATCACTTCCAGATAAAATCGATATATTGTACTATGGTTAAAAACAATTCATGTTAATATTTGTAAATTCAATTCAGGAAATTTAGTTGGAAAAACCAGACAAAAGATAATTTCAACGGAGTATGGATTTAAAGGTATTCGCGTTGTCGGCGCTCTATATTCCTGCCCAACAAGGGCTTTAAATTTTGAAACCAACACAATGGACTATTCAAAAACGATATAAACATAAAGCAGCGGTAAATCCCAGTATTCAGGTGGCGAGCCTGTGTTCAGTTTTTCACTCGTGGGGGTCTTTATGAGGAGCATATCGGGATTTCTTTTGTAGCTAATGGAAAGTCTAATGAAAAAACAATATAAATTAGTTACAGTTGGTGCGTTACTATGTGGCTGCGGTGTAAACAGGAATTTACATGTAGTCATCATCTCAAAAGATTGATGCTTTAATTTATCATACGATAATGGAATAGCTATTATCGTAGTTCTGGGCGCACCGTTTTTTGTAGCATTAACCTTTTTTTTTGAGGATCTTAATCTAGTTTTGGCCTCCTTTGCGCTCATAGCTGAGTATTGCATACTACTATCATACTGAGAGCTGCAATGAAAATATTTGTTAACAAAATTGGCGAAAAAAAAACTAACACGCACTTTTGTTAAGCGCCTTTCATATATTCAAAATCGACTTTCGTTTAAATCATAGCTGAGCCTTTTTTGAATTCAGCCCATTTTAACGAATTTGCATTCTTGTTGGAAAATTCGCTATTTCAAAAGGCACAAATTTTAACTATAATATCGCGCCCGTTCTAAAATTTATTTTATTTTCGGATGGAAAATAATTTCTACATATTTTCCACTTTGCCTCATCAACAAAGCGGGGATAAGATTGACCACTACAATTTTTAGATAAAAGGGGGATCGAGTCTTGATTCGTCTTTTGAACGACACCAAGTTTGTGAAATTTTCTTTATTATACAGTTAGAGTTCGTAAATGAAATGTAATAAATAAAATCCTAGACTCACCGTAGGTATTAATTTATTAATAAAGAAGTTGATTAGCGCTAATTTCCATAACATATTGAACAGAACTAGCTGTTATTTGATGAAAATCCATTGTAATTAAGTAAACGAAAACACATACAATACATGAAAATTGTTTCGCCAACAATATGGCTTCGCCAGAAGTTAAATATTAAGATTTAATCGGTTTGGTTTTATCAATATTGTTGGGATCCATCGAGAGATGGCGACACAGGCGATTAAATGTTGCAAATTTTATAAAACTACCTGCTAAACGTATGTGACTTTGATATTTCGTAAATGCTACTTTGAGTTGTCCCTGATATTGTTGCACACTTGATACTAATTATAAGTGTTAAGTCAACATTATTACGTTAATATAACTCAAGACTGCTATTTCAGTCGCCTCATTCTGCAAATTTAGCCACTAACTCAAATACATACTTTCAACTTACATGTTTTTCAGTGCGTAGTTGATTAATACTTCGGTGACTATGGCTGTGCTAGTGCATGTGTAGTTTTTATAAAATAACTTGATCCTTAAACTCGGCATTTTCAGAGCTGCTACAATTGTACAGATCTGGTACATTTTAATCCCGTCTGTAATACATTTTGAATAGTTCTGGTACATTTTTACAATATTGTACCTTGACCAGGACAAGAAATTTTTCAAAATAAAAATAAACGCACTTAAAACGTACACTTGGGTGACTGCAAGTATCTCGACTAGATAATTTGTTTCTGTACAATCGGTTAAAATCTGGTAAAACTTTAAGTTGGCTTTGGTACAATTTTTTGAAAGCCTCTTCTAATAACCAAATTAGAACAACTGCAAGGAATGCAAACTGTCATTTATTTGTGTTTACGATATAGTCTATTTCAATCAAGAATCTTAAACCACACAACATAGTTACATCGGCGATTTCTTTCCGTCAGTTTAGCGAGCGTTGTTGCAGTGACGTCTCTTGGCCTCGCGTTATTTGTATAGGAGGATAATATGTTTTAGCTTTTTAATGCTGTATTTTGGTTTTTGTTGCAATAAATTTCTGTAATGTTCTGCTTAGCGCACCGAAAATCAAACGCAATCGTTGGTGGTTTCTATTAATCTAATTTATTAAAATTGCATCGTAATATTCTAATTCGTACATAATTAAAATGCGAAGTCATCAATATTACAAGTTAATTAACTAAACCTAAGTCTATAATTCTCAGAAAAGCTGTGCTGGGCGTTTGTCAGTAATTGCTGAGTTGATACTTGCATTTATTGGAATAATAATAATTAGAAATCAATGACTTTAAAATATAACATATTATATTTTCCCAGTACACCTTCCCGGCGAGAAAAAAAACAAAAAAAAAATATATTGTACAAATCTTAACCTAATTATAGTAACCCAAGTAAAACACTTACTATTATTAGTATTATTATTATTTTTTTTTGTGTATGTAATGCCCAACTTAACTAAGAATAATACATCTTAACTCTATTTTTGTGAACCAATACATGCTTATTATTAACATCTATTACCAAATTTGGGTTTCTATCTTCTACTACTTTGTATGGACCTATGTATAAAGGTTCGAATTTATTATTCATATTTTCATTTTTTAACAATACCTTACTACCTATATTATATACAATATTTTTAGAATTTTGGTCAGATTTTTACTTACGTTTGTACTTTGATAATAATAAGTTATTTTTAGCATCTAGACAAGCAGTTTGAATTCTATACTTAAGTTCATTAGGATAGTCATCGAAATTATACAATGGATCACTATTTTCAGCAAGGTTTGATGGAAGTTTACAATATTTTCCAAACACAAGTTCGTAGGGACAATATTTAGTTTCGGTATGCACAGAATTGTTATACGCGAAGCACCAGTATGGCACCCACGTACTCCAATTTTCTGCATAATTTGAAATATGATTCCTTAAATATGCCCCTAAGTGCTTGTGGTTATTTTCTAAAGCACCGAGTGTTTCGTCGTGGTAAGCTGTTGAATTTAAAGTTTTTATTCCTAGTAATTTACAAGATTCTTGAAAAATATTTGAAAGAAATTCCTTTCCTTGGTCTGTACAAATTTCTTGGGGAATACCGTACCTAAGTACAAAATTTTCAACAAAACTTTTGGATACTGTGAGTGTCTCTTTGTTTGGTAAAGCGTAACATTCAATAAATTTTGTTAGTTCGCACTGAATGGTAAGAATGTAAGAATTATCATTCATATCGGGTTTTATTGGCCCAACTAAATCAAGATAAATTTTTTGAAAAGCTGAAGATGATGTAGAGGATATTACCAAAGGTTGCTTATTCGGATTACTATACTTATATCTTTGACAATCATTGCATCTTTTGACAAAAAGCTCCACATCCTTTTTCAACCCATTCCAGAAATAATATTTTTTAATATTATTAAACATGCGGTTAATACCAGCGTGTCCTCCTGTATGAAGGTTATGGAAATCGTTAAGAATTAATTGTCTGGTTTCCTTGTCTTCTACCCTTTTAACACTTTTAATAATACATAATTTAATTTTGTATTGCGATATCTCTTTTATAAATTGACTAGTCTGATTATTTTTTACTATGCATAGTTTTGTAATATTATATTTTTTACATGTAATAGCAAGATTCCTCAACGATGTACCTAGGTCATGCGTCGATCGGCAATCTTGGCAAAAATAAATAACTTGAGATTCTTCATCATATAAAATTTCATTACTGCAGTATTTATTAAATATTTTATTTTTATAATTATTGAACAATGCTCTCTTTATCGGTATTAATTCTACACTACAAACGGGACGTTTTAATAACTCTACGATTCCAGGGTGATCAGTCCTTTCGTCAGTAGAATTTATTAATTCTTCCTGTTGAGGCAATTTTTGTTTTTTCGCTTGTACTCGAGTAATCACATTCATACTTTCATTTATTCCTCTTAATTCGTTCATGTCTATTTTTATACGCGATAAGGCATCCGCGCTTACGTTACTTGACCCTTTAATGTAATTTATAGTAAAATCGTACTCCTCTAGCGTAAGTCTAAATTTAGTTAACCTACTCGAGGGATTTACCATTTTAAATAAATATACTAGTGGTCTATGGTCTGTAAAAATATCAAATTTCTTACCATATAAATATGGCCTAAAATGCTTGACACTCCAAACTACGGCCAATAACTCTTTTTCAACTGTGCAATAGTTTTGTTCAGCTGAGTTTAGAGTGCGTGAAGCATAAGCTATAGGCTTATCATTATTATTACATAGAACAGATCCTATGGCATATCCACTAGCATCGGTTTTTAAAATAAAAGTATTGTTTTCTGAGAAATCTGGGTATTCCAGTATAGGGGGGTTCATAAGTAATTGTTTTAATTTATCGAAAGATATTTGGCATTCCTCAGTCCAATTAAATAATCTTCCTTTTTTGGAAAGTTCGTTGAGGGGACGTGCTATATGTGCAAAATGTTTAATGAACTTTCTATAGTAATTTGCAAATGCAACGAAGCGTTTTGCTTCGTCGGAATTTTTTGGAATTGGATACTCAGCTATGACTTTGGACTTTTCGGGGTCTGGAGATATTCCCTCCGAAGAAATGCAATGCCCTAAATATAAAATTTGTTTCTTAAGAAAATCGCATTTACTGGGATTGAGCTTCAATTTTACTTCTCTAAGTCTCTGCAGAACCTTAATGAGATTTATGTTATGATTTTGTAATGAATTGCCAAAAATAATAAGATCGTCTAAATAAATAAAACACGAATCGTAATTTAGTCCAGAAAAAGCGACAGTCATTAATCTAGAAAATGCACCTGGGCTAATTTTTAATCCCATTGGCAGCCTTTTCATTTGAAATTGGGCTTCGTTAGTAGTGAAAGCAGTGTATGGCCTACTATCTGGATGTAATTCTAGTTGATGATACCCTTGGGAAAGATCTAAATGTGAAAAATAAATTGCTCCAGATAATGAGTCCAAAATTTCGGCAATGCAAGGTATTGGCATTTTTTCATCTTTTACTTGTTTATTAAGTAACCGGTAATCGATTACAACCCTCCATTTTTTCACCATATTACTACTCTTTTTTGGTACTATTAAAAGAGGTGAAGACCATTCGCATCTAGTTTCTTCAATAATACCCTCATCAAGCATTTTCTTTACTTGTTTATTAATTTCTGATTTTTGTGCTTGGGGTAGTCTATAGGGTTTCACGTAAACTGGTGATGAATTTTATTTTAAGTGTATTTTTTGTTTATAGAGATTAGTAACACTAAGAGCGTCACCTTCTAGATGAAAAACATCGGCGTATTTAGCACAAATTTTCTCAATAGAGGTTTTTTCCTCCTGATTTAATAAAGAAAAATTTATTGAGTCTAATACTTTATCAACACGGTTTAGAGAAAGATTATCATTATTGTGAAAATTATAAATTTGAAAGTTTGATATAGGCTCTAATGTAGGTTTGTAATTTTTAATGTTAATTTCGCGATCATTTACGTTTAAAAATCTAACCGGTATTTCTCCATTTTTACTTTTCACTATAGTTCCTGCAACAAATACTCCTTCTCCCACTTCTTCCGATATAATAACATATTCACCTTCATTATCTGCTTTACAATATTTAATCGCCTCGCTTCTTGGGGGTATTTGTAAGTTAAAGTCAGTATTTGATAACATTGGTAGGGATATTTGATAGTTATCACAGCACAAGGAAAACAAAAAGGTTTCATAATTAATACTAGCTTTATACTTAGCAAAAAAATCTGAGCCTAATACTCCCTGTATATTTGGAACAAATTTATTTAGAACTGAGAAATCATGCTGAATATTGTAATTATTTAATGCAATATTTAAATTTACTGATCCTCCAGAAAGTATAGAACCTCCTACACCTCTTATTTCGATTATTTTGTCTATATCTATTTTTTCGTTTTTATCTAAAGTTTCATAAAAAATAACACTAATACTAGCACCGGTATCTAATAAAAAAAATAACTCTTTCATACCATATCTCACGCGCACAAAATTCATACCATTTAAATTTAAGTTAACATATTTTCTACTTTTAGGTACGAAAAAATCGCTGATTAGATGATTCCCCATTTTGCTGTTGGATTTGTGAGCCTATAATTTCCGTATCTAACACATTTACATAATTTCTATTATAAGTGTTTTGATTTTGATGACCGCGGTAATTAGTACGGCCTTGATTAGTGCCTCGACCTCGAAGGCTTCCATTGTAATTACGATTAAAATTTCGCGTAGCATAATAATTATTATTGTTTATATTCCTGGGTCTATTATTACTTGATTGCCCCCTAAAATTTCCCCTGAAAGGTCGATTTCCCCTGTAACTAGAGTTCCTGTGAGAATTTCTTCCAAAATTTCTTTGATGCATGTGAAAAATAGATTGTGAGGAATCTGAAGGTTTTAGTACTTCCTCGGAAGCGGCACCTACTATGGCGTCTTTTAAAGAAAAATATTCCCTAGCCTTAATTATCGTGCGAAGTTCGTTGTTTCTCAAGCCGTTTGAAAAAGCGTTTATAGCTAATTTTTCGTTTACTTCTTTTAACACTTCAATTTTATTGTTGTCATTATCTGCCTGTGCCAACGTTAAATTAATAAACAACTCCTCAATCGATTTTCCATATTGGTTTATAGATTTATTATGTTGCTTACTATTATGTAATTCGGTTGCCAAAGCGGCAGCAGATTTTTTTGGGATTAGATGTTGCTTTATGTCGGAAATTAAAGTGTCAATAGAATTATAGCTAAGCTTTAAACGAAGTTTTGCACTTGGAGTTAGCCTGGTTTTCAAAACATAATTAATTAAAAGCAATTTACCAGCATTATCTAACATATCGCTATAAAGTTGAATAGAATCAATTAGTTGATTAGTAATATTTTCCGAACCATCTAAACATGGAAGCAGAGATGCTGCCGTTCTTATATCGAATTTATCCGTCATATTTATTTCCCTATTTATACTACCTAACCTATTTAAGAGTAATTGCTTAGAATCACTAATGTATTTTTCTATTTCACTAAAAATACTTTTAACTTTATCAGTATTAGCTATTTCACTTTGTACCTTACTAAATTCTATTTTTAAAGACTGAAACTTAATTTCTAACAACCCATTGTCAGTCAATAATTTATTAACCCTGGCCAAACTTTCTCTTCTATCTGCGGGTTCTTTACCAACATTAGCAAAAAATTTTTTAGCATTTTGACATAATTCATTTAAATCGCTTACAAATACACTAGCCATTTAATAATTAAATTAAAAAAAAAATAAATTTTTATTTTATCTGACCTTATATCCATCTTTCCTCCAAATATGTGTGTTGAGTGAAGTCCTTCCGCTAGGAGCTGATGGTTAAAGTTGCGAACTAGTGACCTTTTCGTAGAAGCTGACGGGTCCAACGTTGCGAACTAGCGGCATTGCGCCCACTACTAGCCCGTTCCCACGATGCCAGCCCCGGCTTGGGTGCTAGTTGACGTTCCCGATGGGTCCGATAAATCGAACCAAAATCGTCAGGGTGAATAGTCTTCTCTCTTACACTAACTCTTGGCTTCTTCTTATTTCTGCTCTAATATTTTTTTGCAAATTTTTTCTGAATCTTCTATAACAATAGTAACCAATTGCTGTTACTACAAAAGCAGCAATTATTAGTCCAGCGACTTCAAGAAGGGATACGTATTTATCTTGTCCTTGTGTTGCTGTTGTTGTTGATCCACCACTATTTCCAGATTGAGCAATTAATATTTCTTCCTTTACCTCCTTTGACTGATTTTTTCCCATCTTTTTACACTCTCACTTTTTTTTTTCACCAACACATTATCTAACACTTATTCCAAAAAACATTTTTTTTTCTTATCCTGGCAGGATCGCCATGTAATGTTCTGCTTAGCGCACCGAAAATCAAACGCAATCGTTGATGGTTTCTATTAATCTAATTTATTAAAATTGCATCGTAATATTCTAATTCGTACATAATTAAAATGCGAAGTCATCAATATTACAAGTTAATTAACTAAACCTAAGTCTGCAATTCTCAGAAAAGCTGTGCTGGGCGTTTGTCAGTAATTGCTGAGTTGATACTTGCATTTATTGGAATAATAATAATTAGAAGTCAATGACTTTAAAATATAACATATTATATTTTCCCAGTACATTTCGACGAATTTTATATTAAACAAATAGAGCAACATTACCATATGAATTTCGGTCAATAAACAATGATCGGTTGTTCATCAAAATGTTTTAGAAATTTATATTTAGACATAAAAATTAATGATTAGGAAATAATTTAAACATTATATCAAGACAAGAATATTTTATTAGGAGTGGCTTGTTATGTTCCTTTATGACAGGATGCCCCAAATCGTTAAAAAGAAATAGCTCTTTTCCGTAATTTGGGTATCTAAATGTATTAATATAAAAGCAAATAAGTAAATTGATTCTTAAATAGGAAAGTAAAAAACAAGGCATTACGATTTTTTAATAATTATGATTATTGTCATACATATTTTTTTTCGCAATTAAAAAAAAATGTATTCTAGAGATTACAAAAAATACCTAAATATAACCACTTTTACAACGAAAACGGAAACAAAAAACAATAGCTACAGAGGCTTATGATACCTAAGTAAAAATTTTAGATTTATTATCAAAGTTGAGATTTGCATTAACACTATAAAAGCAACAATCCAGAGCAAAAATTAAAATTAAAAGTGCCTGCTGTATGTTAAAAGAAAACCCAATTTACCTGAAAAATGAATAAATAAATTATAAAAAAGAATCCAAGTATATATATTCTATTGCACCGGTATACTCACTGTTTCTTCTAATTTATTTCGGAAACCTATGAAAACTCACACCTGGCAAGTGATTTTTGTAACAATTTTTGCACTTATACACAGCACACATATCCCCAGACATTGTTTTTCGTTATGTAGATTTCTACAAAAGTAAATATATCAGTTTTAAAATAAATTTTAAGTCTTTCATTGGATAATTACTATTATTGTGGACCTATTACCACTTGTACAAACTAAAGAATATTGAAAAAAACAATGGTTACAAGGCGAATTTCTATTATAGAGCAATGTTACTGATACTAAATCTTTAGACTGAGAGAGCCGGAATACGTCACGCACCCGGTCATTCACCTTTGCGGTCGGCGAGAACCTGGCGAGCGTTACGCTTGCGAGAAGTAACTATCCTGCGTGGTTTACGATTCTTGTATTTTCAATTTGACGGTTCGAGTTTACATATACAACAGTGAAACAAATAATTTTTGGAAATGTCACAATTTCAAAATGACAACGACATGCGCAATAAATAACTGGCGAACTGAATGTTTTAATTTCCATGGCAATTGAATTTGGTCTCACTCGTAACTTTTTTAGTGAATTCGGTGGTTAACGATTTTTGGACATGTCTTAATAAAAACTCGAAGGTGCTAGAGCAATAAAAATTGGCATGTTGATAGGATTTAATGCACATGCAGGGTGGTGCAAAAAACTGTTGGCAAATTTAAATGCAAAATGTGAAATAATATCATTATTACAAGAAGAATACAAAAGTCTAAGGAAAGTGCAATGTAAGATGCCATTATACATTATACGTGCGTATAAGAAGTATTGGTTTTAAAACTTTCAAAGATTAAGCATTTCTATACAAATATAAATGTAAACTGAAACCAAAATAAATATTATTCGGGCTGAATTATTGATATTTTTGGTATAGGTAGCTAAAAAAGGAAATCCTACAGTTCAAAGATGGCTAGACGTATATATTTTACATTGTATGATCAATGTATGCTTTTCAAAAAATATTTCTAATTTTCCTATTTCCGCAGTTTTATTTGTCCACATTTCAATACAACTGTTTTAACTATGTCACCTAAACGATAAAGCTCCATATATTTCCCGTCGTACACTATCATCGATCAAATAGACCTTTTAAGACTGCAACACGAGCCAAAGATTCTCAAGATTGGTTAGGGTTAAAAGGGGTGTTTGTTTAGTTTTCTAATGGAGAGAACTCTATAAATGCAAAGATGTTTACATTTGGGAAATTTGTATGCACAAGGTCCACAATGTGTACAAAAGAATGACTAAAATTAGCTAAAATAACAAAGGTTTGTTACATCCTTTACAGGGAGACTGTTACTTGTGAAATCAGATTGAACTTATAATATTTATAATATATAACTTATAATCTTTAAAAGTTATAGAAGAAATTTTGTTACGTCTGTTTTTTCTCATATTTATAATTGTTGAGGTTATTTATAATTGTTGAGGTTAAGGACGTATTAACAACTCTCTAAATTAAAAACAGATTGTCTTAAAGAAATATGAGAACAAAATGCAAATAAAAATGAAACGTTTCCCAGTAAAATTTGATAAGCTGTTAATGTCAGTTTCTTAAAGTAAAATTTGATTTTAGATTGATTTAAATTAATTTCTTTTGTATTTTATAAAAAAAAAGTAAAAACATGAGAACAAAATGCAAATAAAAATGAAACGAAAACTAATGGGTATTTAGGAGGGCAAGCTAGTGAAAGCAGCAGTAGTTTAACCTTATCCTGCTTTGTTGTAAGAACATGCCAAGATAAGAAGAAAGAACTAGACAAGCAACTAGCAATAGCAATTGCAAGTTTCAGGTCAATTGAACATACAGAGGTTTTTAAGGCTATTGAAATGCTAAGCCTAAACCATCTTCAAGATTTCAGTTGCTGTCAACCCTGTTAAATGTAATATTTGAAGAAGAAAAATCAAAATCTTTTAAGATATTATCTGGTCAGACCCTTTGTATGTCTATCGATGGTGGGTTTGACTTTGACAACGGATGGATGCAGTATTCTTCTGGAAAGTGTTGATACTTCCGATAATCCCCACACGGCTGAATACCTGGCAGATATGGCCATTGGTTTAATAAAAAAGTGAAAGATGAATGTAATGCTACAGTTAACAGTTTTATTACAGACAATGCAGCAAACATGAACAGACAGAATTGTAGAAGCACTGGATTATCCTGTTTGAATGTAAAAATGGGGGGTGCCTTGAGCATATATAGAATTTGTTTTCTAAGGATTTAGAAGTAAGACACATGAAAGATCATGTAGTGTAAATTGTACAATACTTTTGAAATACCCATTTGCCAAATGCTTGGTACAAACAAAGAGGACGAAAGAAGGTAATATTACAACAATATGTTCGGTGGAATACATTTACTGACTGCTTGGAAGTTTATATCAGTGAGTAGCCAAAATTGTTGCAAATTTGGGAAGAACACAAAGATGACATTGATTCAGTGATTTTTCAAAAAGTATCGGATATTCATATCAAACGAATGGCTGCTTCTTATTTCTGTATCACTGGATAAGATTCAGCAAAATGGCAATGCATTTTGGAAAAAAACTAATGTCTGTTTTTAATAATGTTGAAAATAAGGACATAAATTTAAATCAATATCAGTTCTTTAAAACAAGATATAATCAAACTTTAAGACCTTTTCACTTACTGGATCCTATCAAAAATAAAAATGAATACCCTCTATCAAGCGAAGAAAAAAAAGCTTCTTTAGATATTGGTGGTAAACCCCTTTTCGAAAAACATGTTTTATAGCGAAGTATTATAAAATGTGACTGCAACTACAAGTAACTACTAAATGACTGTATGCGAAATTTAATAGGATCATTCTATACTGTTCCTAAAAAAAAAAAAAGAAAAAATATTAACGAGGCGGGTTCCAGATAAAGAAATTTTCTGATTTTTTAAAATTTTTATTAGACCGCCATTGTGTTCCGTCATATTGAACTCGCACCAAAATCTTACCAGTTTATCCTTCATATCTAATTTTTGTGCAAAATTTGGAGTCAATAAAATTTACACTGATTTTCTAAACAATTTATTTTGCCGTCATTTTGTTTCGTCATCCAAAATTTGTACCACAATTTTACCATTTCATCTCTATATTACACTTAATTCTTGTGCGCAATCAATGAAATAAAGACTTTCTTGAACATTTTGTTAGCTTGCCATTTTGTCTTGCTATTTTGGATTCGGACCACAATTTTAAATGTTTCTATATCACTCTTCATTTTCGTGCAAAATTTAAGATAAATTGGATAAATAGTTTAGTAATATATTTTTTTTACATTTTCTTGGTCTCTGTTTGTTATTTAGAATCAAAATTTTAAGTCAAACAGTCAGAGAGTTTTTTAGCCGCGAACAAATAGATAGACGGACGGAATTGAGAAACTTGTTTTTGGAATCTAGGGACTCTGAAACGTAAATATCTGAAAAAATCTCGGAGGGTAATAAATACAAATACAAATTTAATGAGTAAAATTGAACTTCGTGCTATTAAAAAACGTAAAAACTATTTGAAACAGAATGTTAACATGCATACTTTTTTCCTGATCATATGGTGAACGCAATATATATTGTCTCCGGCGCTCGCGTATACATGTAAAACATATTAAACATTGCGGCCATTCCTCCATTTTTAACATGTTTTTAATATGTTTGCCAAGGGACCACTGCGGCAATATCCTGAATATTCCCTGAAAATTTCATCCAAGTTGGTCAAACCATCGAGTAGTAATCGATGTAGAGTCGAAGTAATAATCTCCTTTTTGGAAGTCCGTTAAAAGAAGAAATGGAGTTTAGCACTTTCGTCTCTTCAAGTTCAGATAAGTTCAATAATTTCTAAACGATGTTACTATAACGAAATATATACCAGAATTAGATTATCGCTTACGGGACGAGTTTTGCACGTCACTGGTTGCAGGCAAAGTGGAACTGACATGGGAATGACAATGATATGGGTAAGTAAGAATTTCGCCCAGGCGTCTCCGATGGACCACATTAAGATTAATAGACAGAATTTTCGGGATATTCGAAATATTCCATTAGGGGTACAAGTGAATGCGACGTTTAAAAACTCTTCTTTTTTTGCTTGTTTTTGTATTTGTAGTTTGTCTCTCGGGATAAATTCAGCCTTTTTTTATGTTGACATAACTTTAGTTTGATAGCATAATATATATTTTTCCTGCTGCCACTTATAAAACTGGCAAAAAGCACTGTTAATTTGGTTAGAAAGTGTCTTATGTTACACGTGTGTTGAAATAGTATATTTCCTAACTAGTGCGCAAAGTCAGCTGCCAGCAATCGAGTGCGCAAGAGTTAGGAACCATAGTTTTTCTACGAGCGTATATATTTATAGCAATAAATAATGAGATATTAAATTATTTATTAAGGAATGGCTCCTATTGGTTAATTTTTTTTTTGAATATTTATGGCGAGAAATTTTTGCGGAGTTTTTTAACTTTTGACCTCCGGAAAAAGGCTAATCTTTTGCGCACTAGTGCGGACAAAATGTATTTAGTACACAAAAGTTAATTTTGCAAACCCAATTGCGTGTACAAAGTATCTATTTTGCGCACGCTCGTAGAAAAAACGACAGTATTTGCAAAATTACGAATTTGACTTTGACACTATTTTTTTTAAAGAAATATCAAACCTTTGCAACTGAGAGACCGTATTGGGGTGCTAGGTGGGCTACAGCTTACTAGGGTACTAGTCTCGGTACAAGTACACATTAAAAAATAGGATACGTAACATATATACAATAAGTTTTTTTTTTAATAAATTTTTTGTAAGTAATTTATTGTGTATGAATCGTTTGTTGCAACGAATGAAGAGCTAAGGTAATCGGAACATATGGTCACATTATTTCACTAGTGGAAGTGGATCCTCCAAACCGGGAAAAACTACCTCATATCTTTGTTTTTTTTTCATAAGTTTTTTTTTAACCAACAACTGTGAAAAAATTAAATAGCAGTACCTAATTTACACTGTCGTAACCTCACCAATAAGGTATTTAAATAAATTAAATTATGAAAATTTAAAACTATAAAAAATAGAATAAAGGACTTTTAGTCGGAGCTGAGAACCGAACACTTTAAACAAAGATTCTCTAAAATAGGGAATAGACCTCCAATGGTAACAGGTTCCACCGTTGACCCTCTCTGAAAACAATAAAACCAACAAAGCGAGAAATTCATTAATCTGTTCAGTAATTCAGGACGAATTCAGGTTGACTATCGGATGATACATATCGTAACATCAAAAACCTTTTAAAAAATGTAATAATGTCTAATTTAATATGCCGCAAATGTCAAGTGCCATGTGTGTTTAAAAGTAGACCTAAAAAAGATGAACATATAATTGTAAAAATGCATTTTGTAAAACTTGTAACATCAAAAACCTTTTAAAAAAAAATAAAAAAAATTACTGAATTAATTAATACACATAAGACCCAATCAAATGCAAAAGACATTTATATTGAGAATTTAGAAATAAAATATGAAACCACCACTAAAGGACTTCAGGAGGAAATCAACACTCTTTTAACTGAAAATAAGGAAAAAGATAACCAATTTTATTAAATGAAGAACTCAGATGTGTTGTCTATAATCTCTACCCTTCGATATCGCTTTATAATGCCCAAAAGGTCGATTTTTTAAAGCTTTTATTTAGCTTCGCTACTTTATCACGCTTGAAATAAAAACTCAAATTTTTAAAACTTCTGTGTTCATGTAAGTTTAAATATTTTTTACTTTTCAGTTCAATAGTTTATAAATAAACGCTTAAAAAAAATGTTTTTTCACATTTATTTTATTTTTATGTGCTACCCATTTAATACCGAGTTGATATAACTGACCAAACCGCTAAAGGGTTTTTTCTGTAGTTTAGTTTAACTAAAAAAACGGACTTAAAATTTAGGATGTCAGGTTCTGACGTTAATTACCACCAATCTAGGATAATATCTTCGAATTTCGAGGTTTAATGGATATACTCCAATTTTATAGAATTCACTTTTCTAAACTGACCCAATTTTAATCCCATATATTTGTGATATTTACACTTGTTCTTTACTGCTTAGCAATAAGCCTTTACTAATAGAAATCAGTGTGAACATCTAAACATCGAAAAGATGTTTAAACCGTTAGACCAAAACTAACATTCGATAAAAAAACGCAGACAGATACATCGGAGAGATTAATCGACTTCCTCGAGAAAAGCTACAAAAAGCGAGTTCGTGTCTAGTATGTAAATCAGACAGCGGAGTAAACTTTTTCTATAAATAACAGTCCCTAGGGAACCGTCTGATACTGTTAATGCACGTTTACCCTGTGAAGCTCATTATGTAAGCTTCTTACTAGTCAAAAAATGTTATGTTAAATATTTTGATATACTTTTTCGATCGAAATTTTGTAAAGGCAAAAATTCAAAACAAGTTCTTAACAAGTTTTAAACATTTGAACGTGAAATGTGAGTAAAGAACAATTTAATTTATATATATATATATATATATATATATATATATATATATATATATATATATATATATATATATATATTGGTATGGTAGGCAATAAACAAAGTAAAGTAAAAAAAAAAATGTTTTTCGTAGAGACTGATGGACCGCACACACTTTCGGGATACATAACTTGAGAATTACTCGTCGTGGTGTAATCACGTAGTATATTTTTGAGACATCTTGTCAAAATAAACATGCCACCGGCATACTTTTGGTTCGAAATAAATAATTATTAAAGTCTTTTTTATCGAGTAGCTTCATAACTCATTGCATTACAGTTTTGTAATATGAGTTACGTAATGAGACCATTACGACATGCAGGATAAGACTTATTACATCACTCATTTTGTATAATTTGCCATAATTTACATTTTTTTGTACTGGTATCCCGTATATATACTTCATTTCAAAATAATTGCTAATTTTGCTAAACACAATTTTTTATACATTCACGTTATTTATTGTTAAGAGTTACCAAGAGAGTATCCCTATCACCTATCTTTTTTTGTTTAAATGATAGCTTGGATAGTCGAATTATAACTATAATAATAACTTTAGTAGCATGATATTGTTTTCTGATCTCGTTTCACGAATCTGGGAATGTTTAACAGGAACAAAGTGAGATATTGGGCGAATAAATAACATCTGTTCATAGAAGGATCTTTTCAAGAGAGTTTCGGTGTTAATGTATGGCTAGGTGTTTTAAGGACTAGAATTGTGGGGCCAATAAGTTTATTTTAACTTTGTTGGAAGCAACAGTTGATGATTTTATGAACAATTTACCTCTTCCCAAATTTCCAATATTTATTTTCAACAGTATGGCGCACCGCCTCATAATGCTAGGATTTGTGTGAACTATTTAAATGGCAGGTTTGAGGACCAATGGATAGAGATGAATGGGCCTGTGAGGTGACCAGTCCATTTCCCAGATCTAACGTCCCTAGATTTTTTCTTCTGAGGTCATAAAAGAAAAAGTATTTAGCTCCACCTGAAAATCTAGATTTTTTAAGAAGCCGAATTTTTACAACTATTAAGTAATATTACTATATCGCAAATAGAGAATGTACTACGAAAAATTGTAGAAACAATAAATTCTTAGAAATATAAATTAAATCAGTTGTTTTCGCCTCAGCATACTTCGTTTGTTTTTTAAAATAAAAAATAATCATAGAATAAACTTTGAACAATCTGCCCAAACTCAGGTAATAAATAAGTTACCTATCAAAATTCAATTGTTTTTAAATAACATACCAACGTATGGTAGTGGCATGGATAATATGATTATTCTAATAAGCCTAACAAAAAAATATCATCCGTTGTTTGAAAATGAAAAATGAGGATATAAATGGATAGAGGATAAAAAACGTAGGATTGGGTAGTCAAAGTCTTATGGTTATATCATTTTCACGCAAAAATCGATGAAAATTTTAAAATCTTCATATCGAAAATATCGATTTTGAAAATTGTTAACTTCAGTTTTTTTTATTCTGCCATCCTAGAGTGCCTTGATTGAAGTACAAATTGCATCACTTGTTTTGGTCGTAGCGCACTTCTTTTTTTTTGAAAATTTCAAATAAATGTCAAAATAGGTGAAAGTTTAGAGCTCCATAAGTCAAAATATATTAAGTTTAGGTATGGGACATGCTACATAAAAAATGTTTAGAATTTCTGGTAGAATTCAAATATGCAAAATTATACCCGAGTTGCTATTCAAAATAACAAAATTTTAATCGTTTCTGGTGAAACCTGAAGTGATTATCATTTGTTTTTTTATATTTCATATGAATATTATCTAACCTAGTTCGTCGACCAAAATTTTAAATTTTTTATCTAAATCCGTTTTAAAATGCGAACCTGGCTAGTAATTCCCGTCGTCACAAATATGGGACAAACGAGCTTTCAAAAGGTGTTGAAAAACTAGTAAAAATTTTACCAAATGGAAAGAAAACTAACCTTTAAAAATATGTGATCTTGTATTTCTAGAAGCCTGGTAGAACAGTTTTTATCTATTTCGTTTTTTTAAATGTTCTTCCTCTGCTCTAGTTTAGCGTATTAAAAACAAATATTACATAATTATTTTATGCATATTTATATTTTTTAGTTTCTGAAGTATTTAAATTTCAAATATTGTAGTATTATAAACAGTATATAGTAGACTGTAAAAAAGTCATACATTAATGTTGATTATTGTAGGAGACTGATACATCGATAAGTATATGTGTTATCACTGTCACTGGTTTTAGGTTAGGGTATGAACACTAACTCCCGTATTCACTAAAAAGGTTTAAGAGTTAGAGCAGTTACGTTGCGCCTATGTCACTGTCATTTTGTATTTTTGACATTTAGAAAAATTATTTGTTCAGTTGTTAAAAATCTCATCTTAAACCTATAACTGTCAAGTTAGACCTGGTCTAAATTTAAACCTCTTTAGTGAATACGGGTGTAAAAGTGTTTTATATCTTTTGCTTGTATGCTTTATTTCTAAATAATTGGTGGTATTTTGCATTAATATGCGCCGGACATCGTCTCCCCACCTTTACTACTATTACTACTGCTATACACTTCTACTAACAACCTAATTTGCAGATTTTTCTATATAATATGGCTTCTCTCTAATTTAGTCAGCTGTTATGTTAATAGATAAAAAAAGGTCAAGGGCCATTTTTAAAAATATAACTTTTCGGCAGGATCTTTTTTTTGCGGCATATTTGCACTTTGAGTTAGTTTGTATGTATTCAGTCATTTTTGTTCCCCTTACTTTTTTGGTATAATGAGGGCCATATTCTAAAGAATATGTTGATTACCTTAAGTTAAAGTAAGTGATCCTTTTTACTTTTAAGGCCTTATTATTCATTGTAAATATTTTTTACAGAGTTCTCCCTCATACAAAGATAAAGCTGTTTTCTTTCTCCTTCACATTTTTTATTTTTGAAGAAAATGTAACAAAACCTGTCTTTCTGGAAATCTTTTATTCGGTCCACACGGTCTGATTGAAAACGTGCCAATGACAAGCTGTCCTGGGATGAATTTATCCTCTACAGTTCCACTGCAGCTTTTTGAATTAAGGACCAGTTTTTTATGTATAGTATACATATATTCTTTGATCAAGGAATTGAAAATTGAATGATTTAGTTATTCGGGTCTTCTTTTTTAAGAAAGTTTCAATGCATAAGGTTTAATTTATCAGTGTTGGTTTTAAAGTGTAATTTTTAATTAAAAAAAAATCAAAAATGGTAAAGTAAACAGATTGGAACTTATTTCAAGTGTTTTATCAGTTATTTTCAGAACGGAATTTCTCAGTTAAACGGCTCTGTAGACACTGTAATAATTAAACTAAAGGGCGCCTAAAATAAAGTGTAAGTATTCCTAGCTCACTTCCCACTATTGCAATCTTATGAAGAGCTGTCGTTTGCACAATAACAGCTATTTTAAGAAAAATTAATTTTCCCTACAATAGTATAAGTTACACAACCAAAAAAACTGATTGGGTGGTGCATATTCAAGTTCCAAATTTTAATATTTTTGTTCGTTACGAGTACTCGAGAGGTTAATCCATATTAAGACTTTTCGCACACGTTGTACGTAAAAATCTTCTATAAAAATTCTAACCAACGAATGTGCACTTTTCAAAACATCTCATGCATTGAAATGCGGAATTGCGGCCCTTGCGAATCCACCGACTTCATCATATCGATGTAAATTTCTCGTTCTCTGCTAATTCAATTGAACCCCGCGGGTATTTTCAAAACAGAGAGTCGTACTCGGGGGATCGCGTATATGGAATAAGCACAATAGCACATGCCGTGCCACAAAGAAAAGGAAACCCGCGTTAATACCGTTAAGTCGGTCATATTTCCCTTCATTTAGAGCTGAATAAAGCCCGAATATACAGAGACGAGAAATGTGTTTAGTTTTTGATGGGGTAGCATTTCCGCGAATGCAACGTTGGAAATTTGTTTTTGCTGAGACGATGAAAGAAAATAGATAATATCAACATGTCCATTAAAATATTTTGTACGGAAGTTGTAATTAAAGGACCCCGCACTGAATGTGAAGAACTTGGCCCTCAGTTGACTTGATAAAAAAATCTGGACCATAATCTTATTTGTATGTTTAGTTTAGCCACTAGAGGACATCAAATATACAGATAATGGGTGGGGCACAGAGAAAAAACAAATCATTTGACTTAGATAATAATAGAGTTTACTTAAGAAATCATGGTTCTTGGAATTAGACCGTGTCAAAATGGAATCGCTTTCCGACGTTTCGTCTTCGATTGCACGAGGCATCTTCATTACTTCACGAGATCGGAACACTGAATGTGTTTTCAAATTTTGATGTTTTTTTTTCATGGTTCGAGAAGCATAATTAAAATATAGACTTTGTATATGGAAATATTAGTACAGCAAAAAATTGTGCACAAATAAATTTAATTTTCTCAATTAATTTAATATATTTAATGCAGTGTAACGTTTCGTTGCTTGATTTTAAGGAAATTGAAGAAGTATCTTTTTTTCTAAGAATTTTTGTTGAGAAGAAACATGCGAAGAAATAATCTTATGCAACTAAGTTTTGCGAAGTAAGATGCTGTAAACGTTCATCCCCGACCTCCCTCACCCGCTCTCTATTGAGTTTACGCTGTAATATACCGGTACGTTATCAGAATGATATGTTGACACTCAAAAATAATATTAGTTGTACATCATTATAATGGAGCGGATGACCCCAAAAGTGAGTATAGAAACGTATCTCGTAATCGCGCATCTTAGATTCATGGGGGTGTGTTTAATGTCCTGATTTTTTACTAGGACTTAGCGCCTGGTTAGCCTTTTGTGGATTGGAATCCCCATGACTTCCAGCCGCCTGAATTTAATTTTTCGTTTCCCCTGCGCTAAATGGATTCAAGCTGAATTTATTAGCAATAAGAAAAAAATATTTATTTTAAATTTTCTACTGTGTAAAAATTTTTTTAAAATCATTGAAATAATTTTCGTTTTAACCTTATGAATTTCTTTTTTTACTCCTAAATGGCCAAAACAAAATTTGTGTGTCAGTTCAATGTTTTACATGTATACATTTTAATTCGCACTCATCTTGACTGTCATTTTTTATTGAATGAACTCAACATTTTAATCTCTATTTGTATTATCCAGATAAGTTCTGGCGCTCCACCATCGAAATATCATTTGTCATTCACACAATATATGTGGTTTGAGTAAAAACCTCAATTCTCTTCATTGCTATCTCCAATTTTGCAAGCCTCATATTTTCTTCCAAACCGAAACCAAAAAAAGCCGTAAAATGCAACCAGTCACCTTTACTTTCCTGGTTATGAACTTCTTCCATCATTCCACTGAACGGTGGAGTCTGCGTCACATCAATGATCTGCTTTCTTCTACCAGCAATCCTATTCACAACTATGTCGACCTACCTACTTCCAACATTGAATTTGATGATAGGCGCAGAGTAATGACTTTATCCCTAAACGAGGACCTCATTAAAATCGATGAATCGGAAGCAGAGAATCTTGTCCAGTTTAACGCCACTAATCATATTTACCATCTCACACATTATCTGCCAACTCCCATACCATTCAAATGAATAATGACATGCTTGAAGCCAAAGATTCCTTTAACCTAGTTGGTAGCACTTTTCAGAAAGATCTTCGCTAGCATGGTCACATCACCTCAATCTTCAGAGTATTGCTCGCATATATGGGCATATAGGCTGTTCCTCAATCCTTAACATCCTTGATTCTGCCCAAAGAAAAGCTATTCGCCTGATTGTGATGATCAAAACATCACTAGAGCATTGTCAACTTGCGGGTGATTAGTCTCTGTTTTACAGATACTACCACGGATTCTGTTTGATGAACTATCATCCATTATGCGTTCCTTAATCATTCTAACAAGGACTACTCACTTTCTTCGCTCCTTTATTTCCAAAGTCTTTAAATCCCACATCAATAAATTTTCCCTTCCTCCCCTAAAACAACCACGGTACCTAGAACTTAGGCCTTCGGCATTCGTAATTTGCTCATAGATAATAAAAACGCCAAAGCCGTAAGTCCATATTAACATATTGTAGGTATATCCTTGTATACACAACTAAGATTTATTAACATAAAGTATACTTTTGTTAGCCCCCAAGAGTACGAGAAACTCACCACCCTTGCGCCTTTTCTTATTCCCATTGTCAAATTATTCGATCCACTTCAGAATGCGCCATCATTTATCATCAACTAAGAAAGGCCGCACATAATTTAGCGAGCTCTGACTGAAATCCTCTTCCATTCAGTGAGGAGTCCGTTTGAATAGAAACTCGGAACAGTTTTTTAGATTTGTTTTTGTATGGGATAACAGTTATATTAAGGTGATAAATTACTACTGTATCTTGAAAAATCGGATTCATTTTCATGTTACTTACGGATTTTGATATATTAATATATCAAATTTGGAAGAGGAAAAAATGATATTTTAAGAAGAATAATCTGTAACATAACAGCTGTAAAAATATTACTATGCGTCTTCCTCTTAACTCGTGCAAGAGTAATGAACGATTTTTTGTACTTTTTTTGGTACATGTGGATGCGGTTTTCGCGACACTGCTACTTTTTTGTAAAACCAAAGAAGCCGTTAACAGATTTCTTATCTTGCTTTTGAGACACAGAGTGCAATTAAAGATATCTTGCATTTTCGGGCACCCCTTGTATCTCGATGGTCTCTGACAACTTCTATATTTTTTGGCGTTGTTAGTTTTTGGTTAGATAGTTCCGTTTTCGAAGTATAGAAGGGTTTCTATTTCCCTCATAAAAAGGAAGTATTATAAACGTGAAAAAATCACCCACCGAGATTTTTTCAGACCTTTACATTTTAAGGTCTCTAGATGACGAAAAACATGCTTTCTGGATTCCGTCGGCCTGTCTGTCTATCTGTCTTCCTGTAGGTCTGTCTGTTCGCGGCATAGCTAAAAAACTTGACTTCAAATTTTGGTCAAGAATTAAGGGTTATATGGGGATGACCTGGTAACATTTTGGTAAAAATACAATATGGCGAAACAAAATGGCGGCTTAGTGAAATATTAAAAAAATTATTATTAAAAAACTCCCCATCCAATTTATCTCAAATTTTGCAAAAACATCAAGTATTATGTTGGAATCAACTGATAACATTTGGGTACGAATCCAAGATGGCGGAACAAAATGGCGGCTTAATAAAATATTTTAAAATTCAGCCTGTAAAAACTACTTAATGAACTAATTTCAAATTGTGTGCCATAACTAATTGTAGTATAGAAATGAAATAGTAAAAGTGTGGTACTAATTCAAGATGGCGGCCAAATAAAATTTTTGTAATCTGAAAAAATCACAATGTTATATATCTTCGCGTTTTAGCGTCCCTAGATTCAAAAAAATATGTTTTATAAATTCCGTCGGTCCATCTGTCGGTTTGTCTGTCTGTCTGTCAGTTCTCATCAGATTGACTTCAAATTTTGGACAAAAATTAAGACTCATATGGGGATGACCTGGTAATATTTTGGTAAAAATCCAATATGCCGGAACAAGATGGCGGCGTAGTGAAACGTTAAAAAAATCATTACTATAAAAACTAATTATTCAATTTATCTCAAATTTTGCAAAAAAATCAAGTGTTATATAAGAATGTAATGGTAATATTTTGGTATGAATAAAAGATAGCAAAACAAAATGGCGGCCTAATAGAATATTTAAAAAATCGGTCTGAAAAAAAACTACCTACTTATTAGATTAATTTCAAAGTTTGTGCAAGCATTAAGCGTGATATAGAGATAAGCTGGTAAAGTTGTGTTACGAATTCAAGATAGCGGTACAAAGTAGCGACCAAACAGCATGTTAAAAAAATTAAGGTAAAAAAATCTTCTTATTCTGACTGTAAATTTTGGAGGAAAATTAAATATGATATGAGGATAAACTGGTGCGTATTTAACATGAGGTAACAAAATCGCGGTATGTGGTCAATGTAAAAACTACTTATTGAATTCGTTTTAAATTACGCCCAAAATCAAGTGTGGCATAGCTAGAAACTGGTAAAATATTGGTAGGGATCCAATATATTGGAACAAAATGGCGTCCAATAGAGATGTTTGAAAATACAGTATTATGTGTTCCTAAATAACTATGTACTGAACACTTCACTATTCTTAATAAATGGAAATATTCATAATTTTAAGGATTTTTTTAAATAGGATATCCTGTATCCTGTTTAAAATGAGAAATATATGAGAATAGAAAAATCGTTTTGCACAAGAAATAGTTATTCAAGAGAAATTGTAAATTATATTAAGAGCGTCACTTTTCTTATAACAAAACTCTTGTACTAAAAGAAATATTTTTGAACGAAGAAAAATTGTCTTAGTTTTGATTTATTAAGAGAACTGTCAGCTTTGAATGAAGGTATTTTTTTGTTCGTATAATTTATTGAATTTGATGCTGTATAGCACGTTATTGTTTTAGCTGTAATAATACAGAATGTGACAGCCACTTCATATTTCCCTAAAATTCGTGTGTCTGTGTCTCATTTAATTCGCACAAAGCCATACGTATCTGTGGTAATAAAGATTGACTGGCTCATAGATAGATTCACTGAAATGTCCGCTGTCCCTGATATGGAGGTATGCGTAAATTAAATTCTGGCCTAAAGTATGTCAGTCCCGTCAAATTCCTGTGCGACTGTTAAACTGATATACCGCGTATCTACGCTGCATCGAATGTTTACCCACTCAGTTGTCAGTAAGCGAGCTTTTGTCAGTCCTATGAGGATTGCTGCGCTTTCATCAAATAAATGTTTGACAGAGAATTTGGTAAATTATCAATAGTCGACCAACGAGTTAAAAACAGCGTTGTGCGTTTATGTGTAGAACAGTGTCGTAGCTAGACTAAAATGAACATACACTGGTATGAAGTGGGTCAATTTTTCAACGAAAACTATATAATATACCAAGGAATCTTCTATTAAGCGTTGGTTCAAGTTTCATTAAACACTCTGTACAATAAACTTGTTCAAACAAGATTTTCATACATTCCATGCAGCACAATTTAAGGAACGTTGACAGGACTTATTGGAACCCAAAAAATGTAAAAGTCACTACACATTTTGGGATGTATTTTTTTCTACGACTGTTATGGAATAGTAACATTCCGATAACGTATTTAATTACGGAATCACCACGAAATTTCACTAACTCAAGAGGAATACGCCATATTCCAAACTTTGTATTTCAGTTTTAGTGCAAAAGTTATTGTCCATTTTAGACTGACAACAGTTAATAATTCCCTTGCTATGGAAAAAATATATGAAGCATAATATGGCAGGGGGTTTGTACATAGAAAATGTTTTTAAAAGGGACGAAAAAGTAAAAAATTAGAACCGATAAATTTACTTTACTGGTCCCTCATATTTTATTTTCGGGTCTAGATTTGTAAAGTTTAATTTTCTGGTCTAAAAATTGCCTTGAAAGGGCTATTTTGTGGTCGGTTGTAAAAAATATTATATACGTTTGCCATTTTTTTACGCTAGCAGATCAAACATGAATTTGCCTAGGTTAGGAGAAATTATTCGTAGGATATTTAGTGAAAGCGAAATATGAAGAAAAGAGAATAGATTTTTGTCTGAATACTAACATACTTTCATCACAATTTACCTTTGATCGATTTTAAATATTAAAATGCTTTTTTTTTTGTTTTTTACTAACATAAATAGTTTGTTGCAATGAATTTCACGTTAAATTTGACTTTATTTTGTTAAAAAAAAATTACCGAGTATCCGGTCGGATAACGAAGTATTCAGCCAAACCGGGGTATTCCGTCATACTGGCCGGGAACCCGGCTTTGGGCGGTTAGAGCGGGTACCCGTTACATCTCTAGCACTGATGCATTGTACCTATATTTCTCTTTTACCAAAGGTTTTAACAAATTTCCCCTTCAGCCTTGAGCCAGTAACATTCATTTGATTATTCTATACACAGGGAATCTCACGATTTCACGAAATGGTGGAAAAAAGTATATAAAAAATCACCCTGAATATTATAAGTGGATTTGACTGCTGTAGTTGTAGGAAATATTTTTCAGAGTGAATTTAAATTCTTGATTCTGTGGCTGCGCATAAATCACATGATATTTTCAGTGGGAAAGGTCGATGAGGCCCACCGACAGAAACCTCATAAGTCTAGCGAACAAACCGGACGTTCAGCGAAATACAAGGTAAGGCAGTTGACCTTCAAAATAGCAAAGCCTTAACGTCTATTTTACTAACGAAGTAAAAATGTCCTGGTAAAAGTATATCTTGTGAAAATTATCGGAAAGTCTTCAGTTTTTTAATAAACAAAAACATAAAACATATTTGCAAATGAAAAAGATAGAATATGAACGAAATGAATATGACTGAAAATACCGATAATATTAATTAATTAAAATAAAACATTGAAAAGTCTACGCGTTTTAGGATTACTCCGATATGCTCTTAAGTATTCGGTTTTTAAAGTTCGCTTGCGGCTTAACTGAAAGTGACACCGGAAGCAAACGATTCGTGTATGACGTTTTAGCACAGAGCTCTTTCTCCTGATTCGAAATATGTAACATTCCAATAATTTATTGTGGCAATATTTTGAAAACCTTAGAAGATAAATATATATATATATATATATATATATATATATATATATATATATGTGTTTTCATTCCGGGTGTACATCCGTTCACTACTGTCGTTCTGTCGTTCTGAAAAGCAAAACTGTTCTTTTCAGAACGACAGTAGTGAACGGATGTACACCCGGAATGAAAACACATTGTATTTTTCCATCCGTGAAGGAGTAAAAATCAACATATATATATATATATATATATATATATATATATATATATATATATATATATATATATATATATATATATATATATATATATATATATATATATAGATTATTAAGTTTTAAATTTTTTCTTTCTTATATTCTAATAAATAATTGTACATAAAGTGATTTGTAAAAATTTTATTTTATTGATATATTTAAGTGTTTGTTTTGATTAAGATAAGTTTTATTATACTTTTTGTGTATTAGCTAAATGCTAAATAAAGGAATTATTATCTATATAGGTAAGATGGCTATTTCACTAAATAAGAGTGTCTACGTTAGACTTAGTATTTTTGAAAAAACACCACTGCGAACGGCTGCTCTCCATCGGAGAGCATTTGGGGGTGACTTAGGCTGTACTTACCATTTCAGAATTTGGGGCGCCACTTGATTTATTGTTATTATATGTAATATGTGTCTATGACATAAAAAAACCAAGAAAATTTTCAATATATTAATATATATGTTATGAAGATCAGTCAAGTAAACAACATACAGACACTAAAATATGTATTTTATGTTAAAAATGTTTGGTAACTTTATATAAATACCACAATTTTGCCTACCTGTGACAACAGGTTAATCACCTTGTTTATTAAAGCCGATTAATTTAGTGTCAGTTTTTATTACATTTTACAGTAAATTTAAAAAATAAATAAATTCTTCAGTTTAAATCCTCTGAGATCTCAGTTTAATACTTAGAACTATATATACCTATATTAATGATGTCATATATTAATCAAACTGTATTTAAAACAAAATTTTGTACTTAATAGAACCATGCAATTTATACAGGCCTTAGCTTTGAACATCCCAAGTGTTCGAATCAACCAATATTGAGTGAAGACGTACCAGGTCTGATGAATTTCATTCAGCGAACCATATAGTTAGAAATGTTGGCCCCTCTATTAGGTAATCGGGTGCATCTTGTTAAATACACTTGAATTGCATCAGGAAAAGCTACATGCCTAACACAGGAATAGGTCTTCTACAACCTCAACATGTGGTAATGTTTTTTTTGATGACTCAACAGGTTATATTCACAAAATTGAGTCTAAAATACTGAAATTGCTGCATTCGCTGAAACCCTAAAGAACGTAAACAGAAATTAACATCTAGACATTATTTATTTGTCTTTAAAATTGGCTTACCCCAAAATGTAGATTTAGGTAACCCAAATTTCACTAGAGGCCATCCGATCTAGTCAGCCACAGGAAGGTGAAAGACTTCCCAATAAAGATTTGCACTAAAAACTGGGCTATTAAAAAAACTGGGATATTTAAAAAAAAACAACCTAAACGAGTTCAAAACATTGAACTAATTGATTAAAAATTTTATCCTGAGCCACCTAGTGAAGTCAGATGCTTGAGCAATACGGGTGGTTACCTAAGAGCATGAGAAACACATTTATAGATTTAAAAAACCTGGTTTCACATAAATAAAAACAAAAATAGTAGCATAAAATTTAAGGTAAATTTTAAATATGCTACAATATATATATATATATATATATATATATATATATATATATATATATATATATATATATTTATATATATATATATATATATATATATATATATATATATATATATATATATATATATATATTATTTATTTATATATATATATATATATATATATATATATATATATATATATATATATATATATATATATAATTAAATCAGGATAAAGCTTGATCAACTTGTACTAAAATTTGATGGGATTATGCATGCTTATGCTTCCGCTGTGGTTTCAGATTATTAAACTGAAAGCGAAAGTTAAAAACCGAATAAATAAAAATTGTTCTTACAACACCAACTGTCAAATTTCCTAATAATATGCAGAGTGAAAAATGTTTCAAAAATTAGTTTTTTGCTATTTTTTATTTGACTCTTCATTGCTTTTTACTACGATTATCTAAAAAAACTACATAAGTTGGGTTTCTGATTTTTTATTCCCTCTAAACTATAAGGGCGTAAAATCGAGTAGCCCGCTTTAGTGAAACCCCTGTGCCTTGTAATTGATATGGACAACTGAAATTATAAATTTATTAACAGCACTGGGTTAACTGCAGTACTGATAGTCTTTGATGAACATTTAAAAAGCACCAGTCTGTGCTTGGCAAACTTTTCCTCACGACAATTTGTATATTGCAGCTATCATTATTTATTAAAATTTACTAACCTTCGTACGTGTAGCATACTGTTGTAGCATGAGTTGTTAAGCAGCTTGATAATTAAAACCACAATATCGGTAAATTCATTTTGCATCCTCCAAAGTAATTTCGCCTTCTCTTGCAGATGGTTTCGCTATAGGAAATGGAGGTAAAGTAATTGGAATTTGTTAGTTACGAAGCACGTGTTTCAAATTTGCTGGATCCTGCTTTATACGAACTTCATTCTACGTATTGTATTGATATTTTGAAATCAATCTAGTAACAATTATTTGAATGTTATTTTCTACCGCTCAGTACACTACTACATGATTAACTGCTTGCATAATCAAATCGACATTAACGGCAATGCGACACTGTAATTTCATAATGACATATATCATGTCAGATAAACTCTATTAATAGATTATTTAGAATTGAGGCATATTCGCTTTAAATTTATTTAAACATTAAATTATTTAGATTTATTATTGCAGCGTTTAATATATTGGATTTAATTTTTACACTTAAAATATTAATATCTGTATGCCACACAGAAAATATGTAACAATTGAATGATTATGAAACAATGAATTTATTTCGTTCTTAACAAAGTATGTTTTGTACAAGTCAAATTGCTTAGTATGTTAAAAAGAAACAAAGCAAAAATTATTACACTATCACACGACTCTCATTTCCTTTAAAATAAACATAAAACAAAAAAAAATGAGAGATAAGATCACCTTGGTTGATTTTAATTATAATATTTAATGATCTATCATGATCCAAAATCAAAATTTAAGAACTCATCTAGCTTATAGAACGCTTTACTCCTAAGTAATCATTTTATTGTTGATAACAAAGACCCCAGCTTCAAAATTTTAATTTCAAGTGGTAACACATTAAATAATGTAATACCTTAGATTATCATTCATTCTAGTTCCATAATAATGCACCTGGTTGTTTGTATTAAAATTTACAATGATTATTTTTACATATTTCAAACATTGAAGTGACGTGATTTGTGCAACTAGTTTTTAATCGTAAACACGGTAATGAATTAAAAATTAACTGAATTTTTGGTCGAAGATGTCGCTAAACTGTTAAAAGGTCATACAGTCGCAAGAACAGATTGGTACTAACACAAGAACACCACAGAGCTATCACTCAGTGGGCGTTCCCTTTTTGTTATTAATTGCTTTACCGGTAGGATGGTATTCACGAAAGATGTCCGTGTCACACCTCTTGGAATCATTCAAGAATCCCCAGAGACACCTGTTTAGAGCAAGCTCAAGTAATATTTTATTTAGATTTGTAGAAGTAACCCTGATGTTTCTGCTACTTTATTATATAAATAATGGTTGTTTTATTCTTAAGTATCTATAAAGTATTTGTAAGAGCAATATAACCCTTAAAGCCCTTAAATGGAGAATTATATAATGGTCTCGTCTACCTAAATTATATAACTCTTATAGAACTAAAGTTATTCTCTTCAACACTTCTGTCAGTGCTATAAAACCTAATCAGAAGTATATTAAACTATTTAAGATATAACGGCAATTTTTAAATCGAATTGGCGATCGATTAAGTAATATGGTGAAAGCAACGCCACCTACATGAAAAAACAGCGGATATATTTTTTTCGTCTGTCACATTTAGTAGATATAATTTCACTTCAATCACGATTTGGTTTGTTCTTTGGAAATTAGAAATGTTGCTGAGTGGCATCACTTAACAACATGGATCCTTCAGGTTTTTTTTCTGAGTGTTGTTATTGTTTGGAATGTAAAAAATAAACGCATAGTTTACTGGTAAAATGACATGTACCCTTCCTAAGATTCAAGCGCCACTGATTAAACAGAAATTGGAATTTTTTTTTAAATCAACATTTCTTACTCAAAAAATACATATATAGTGATAAAAAATTAATCTGGACGACTTTTCCAACTACTTAGCCAATAATCGTTATGTAAATCGGGATATTACTTTTAATTTTTTAAAACCATCTTTTATCCAACATGGCCGCGACAAGCATCCATGTCATGTAACAATAGTCAGCCATTGAAGTTTTATTCGAGCAACCATAAATATGTATTTTATAAATAGTAAAAGTAGTCATTATAATTTACGTGATGCTATATTACTGAAAATTTCTAATGAATTCTTTATAAGTAAATAGGGGCAGAGAACTAAGGCCATCTACATGGTAGTGATGTTGATGTTAATATTATAGTGTTTTAAGTAGACGACTTTTCTGAGGTTTCTATATTCTATATATTCCTTTTTAAATATATCATATTTCCAATATTTGGATAATTAAAAAACCCAACGTTTTATAACGCTAGGCAAACTATTATTGTTCATGTTTAAGCAATCTGACCTCTCTGACAAGGGAATTGGGATATTTTTGTTTAACCTCTGGTCTGTTGTGATACGAATCGAAAAAGTTTTTAAGTAAGTCCAAAAATTAGGGTTACCTGCTAAATCAATTATTGTATATACAGGTTATTTATAAACCTAAAAAAATAATATATCGGATACAAACTTCGGTCATCGTTAGATATATAAAATATTTATATAAACCTTTATAAAACACACTTTATACAGTGTGGTCATTTAAGTGTGCAACATATGGGATTTATTAACTATACAGTCAAAATAAAAATATTGCCAAATTGCGTCTTCGATAATCATAAATTGTACAGCATACAGGGTAGGTCAAAAAATATTAAAATCATGCAAGAGTAAAGTACCCTTATTTCGAGAGATTCAGCAAAATGTTATTAAGAAAAGTTGTTTAGCATCACAAGTTATGCCTGAATACAAAAACATAGCCTCCTGAGAAAAAAATTTTTTTTAGAAAAAATCAAAAAAAGTTTTTGAAAAAATGATTTTTTTTTATTAATATCATAAACACTTTCATAGTTTAATCAAAATCAGATCAGATTTGCATAACTCCGTTCAAATTTAAGTATACTTGTGAAATTAACATGGATTTTTTTTTTCAAATTAAAAAACTTTCATTCGAAGTGCAAAATTTTCATTTCAAATATTTATTAAAGAACTGTACACATAATTGACAACTGGACATCCTTCAAAAAACAAATGAGGGTAAAAAGTGAATTAATCTGAATTAATTTTAACAAAAAAATGAAACGCGCCGAGATCTAATTGAATGTGATACCACTATTTTTTCCAAAAATGTTTATTATAACTTAACAACTAACAAATCAGCATGAAGTAAAAAAACATTTAAGGAAGTATATAAAAAACGAAAATTATCTAATCATTTCTGTGTGCCCATCTTCTCGTTCAATACATTTAATTGTCCCCTTATAAAATTCACTAAAAGTAGATCGCAAGATATTTGCTGGAATATTTCTGCAATGGAAACGAATCGAATTTTCTCAACATTATTAAATGGTCGATCCTTATAAACTTTTTGCTTTAAGTATCCCCATAAAAAAAATCTAATGGGGTAAGATCTGAGGAACGAGGAGGTCAACGTGGATCGGTATTTCGTCCTAACCATTTAGTTGTGTTTAATATCGTTGCAACAAACCTGAAGTGAATGTATATATATATATATATATATATATATATATATATATATATATATATATATATATATATATATATATATATATATATATATATATATATATATATATATATATATATATATTTCGTTTTTTTTTCTTTAACCTTATATAAATATTTTGTTAATTATTTTCTTGGGCATAGGTTAACTCATTGAGAGAATTCAATCGACCGCGACGTTACGCTCATTATATTGAGCTTTCTCAAAATATTTATTTTCTACAATAAAAACATGTATAGTTAGTATTTAAATTTTAAAATGGTTAAAACGTTATTGAAAAAACATCACTCAAAAAACATTACATTTAAAACAAACTATGATCATGAAAACAAAAATACATTTAAAACCAAAATAATATTGTACAGACTACGTACCTTGAAAACATTTCAGTTTTACGAATGTTTTGCGATTGCAATAATTTCGACACGTCTGGAATTCTTGTAGATAAAAACGAGACAATTTTTTCTTTTTTTTTTTATATTTACTTAGATTTTTATTGCTCTACCAAGTTTGGGTTTATGATCTTACTGAAATGTACAGGGTTTTGTGTATGGAGTGGTTTATTTATTTAGATTAACTTACTTAGATATGAGATTATGATAAATTTGGCTTAAGTTATTGATGTCTTTTTTATCGTTGACGGCATCTTTCTCTTTTTTAATTTGTATAATTTTTTTTATTGTGAGTTTTCGATAATTAGTTTCTTGCTCTAAAATTTTGGTTTGTTTAAAATCGAATTCATGTTTTTCTGTATGTTCGTGTTTGTGAAGTGCAGTAGATGCATTTTTTGTGTATTTGTGGCTGTTTAATCGACTATCTAAGTATTGTGTTGACATTCCTATGTACTTTTTTGGGCAATTTAAACATGGAATTGTTCACTCTCTTGAAAAGCAAAGTAATAAAAAAAAAGAAATCAAACCTAGTTTACTCAATTCCATGTTAAAATATATATATATATATATATATATATATATATATATATATATATATATATATATATATATATATATATATATATATATATATATATATATATATATATATATATATATATATATATATATATATATATATATATATATATATATATATATATATATATATATATATATATATATATATATATATATATATATATATATATATATATATATATATACATATATATATTGAAGCACCACATGAACGTTTACTTTGATGAAGAAAGAAACAAATATTTGCCAAGGATAGGTTACTGTAGATAGGCTCCAAAGAAGAGAAGACGTCTTAACCTTAAAGAACAAGCAGTTTTCTACTGTACAAAGCTTTTAATTGAAAATAATTCGTTCATGTGAATGAACGCATTGGCGAATCAGCGAACTGATGAATATTTCATATACATCATTCGTTTGCATGAATATCATGCATTTCAATGTTTGACAATACACACAAAAAAAAATATTTTATTCGGATACATGGTTTCCCGAAGTCAATTTTAGCTTTTTAGCAGATATTTGAAATTATAAATGTATATGCTTCTTAAATGTATCGTTTATATATTGTATGTTTGAAAATTTAATCTGGTTCGTTGATATTTGGAAATTGTATGTGGATTGAAACCGCAATTAAGTCGACCTACTATAATTTTGTCTGCGAGGGTATGTTAAAGTCCTTTAATCACTCGAGTATTAACTAATTTGTTTAGCTGAATACCTAATATTTATCCGATTGGAAATCTTGCATTTATGTCCGATATACCCGGCATTTACATGTTAGGAATTTTGTTTCGCCTGACATGTACCCGAAACTAACTACGTAATGTGAAATATCCGAGGGATTTGTATATGAAAATATAACGACATTTTAATGGGTTTAGGAAGTTAGCAAAGGGACATTAGGATCGGCAATCAAATGCATGTATGCAGATGTTCTTATTTGGTTATACACGAATATCTAACAACTTTAGACATACAGAAGAGTGATTGGGATTAACTAATGACTAGCACATGTGATCGGATATTTCATAATTAGTCAGAGTATGATGGACTTTTTGTGAACTTATAGAGGAAAATTGTGAAAAGTGCTTAGTTTTTTTCTATTTTAGTTATTATTTTCATATTTATTTCGCACTGTACCGGAATTTTTCCGAACAGGTACGTTCTAAATGTAATTAACTTATTAAAAGTAAAAATTGTTCAAATGTTTGCAAAAAGTAAACTAGAGGCAGAATCATTTTGCGAAAAGTCTATTAGCAAATCATAATATGGGTAAAAAGTAATTCAAATACCGGCTGTTTTCCGTGCTGTAGAGTAGATACTTCAAAATTGTGGAAGTTGAAAATGGATATCAATAAGGCATGCGCAGGCAAACCCTTCGAAACTGTAAATAGCTAAGGTAAAGCTAGAAAAAAATGTATTATTTGCCTTATTGTTGTAAAATAATGGTTCACCTATAAAAAAATAAACATTTTTCTAGTAATATAAATTAGCTTTTAATGTTTCCCAGTTTCCATTGTTAAAAAATAATTAAAAATAACAAATTTATGCCTATGTAAGAGAAATAAATGAATTGTATGAATTAACTGAAATAGATATTGAATGTCTTTATTATTACTTTTAAAACGTAAACATTTATGTCAAACTGAATGCAGAAATTGTAATAATTCAACATCGAAAAACTGTCGAAATCAGTGGCGTAGACACTTGAATTTGTATGCCTTTTAAATGATTATGCTCATCCTAATAAAAATTTGTCAAGTACATATCAGATTTAAATATAATATAAATAGGAAATAATCTTGATTTGTTGTTACCGTTAGCAGCGTTGCCATATCTTCTTTTATTTCCGAGATTTTATTAACTTATTTTTTAAATGGGATATCCTATATTTGTTTGCTATTGTGGCGTTCTAAGTTCAACCATGTGTCATGACCGAACCTTTTTCCAAAGACAACTTGGACCTAAATTAATCGTTTTTGTATTGCGTTTAGAATGTCTCAAATAATCAAAATATGCAAACATATATAGGGTATTCCATTTAAAAATCAAAAGTGAGTAGAATTTTGAAAAGAAGATATACAATCGCTCTCTTATTCGCGGCATCCGATATATTAAAAAAAACCTAATATTTTGAAAAACGGCGAAATACGTCAAACTTTTCTTATTTTTGTATATATAAAATGGTTTTTGCAAATATGCGATTGAAACAGGGATGAAACAGCCCCCTGAAAACGAAAAGAAATTACATTTCAAAAGTCTTTAGCTCTTTTCAAAAATGATGAAACATCAAATTTCTTTCATCATTTTGTATATAAGAAAATTTCTTTCCACTATACAGTTAAGAGGATGATACAACCCCCTCGAAAAAAAATCTAAAGCATTTAGTTTTTCTAACCAACAGTGAACACATAAATTTCTTTCATTTCTTTTTACATAGGTAAAAAACGATTAAATTTTGATATTATTTTAAAGAGGTACAAATTTCAAATTTATTTTATCTCTTTGTATATAAAACATTTCTTCCTCTATACAAGGTAGTCCTAGGGGATAAAAGAGGTCTTTAAAAATACAAATATTTTTCATTTTCACTTAGCTTTTTTTAAAAACGGGCAAAACAAGGCAAATGTATTTTCTTTTTTGCGTATGAATGCAACTTTTTCTTTTATATAGGCCTAATCTAAGGTGGCGAAACATCCCTAAAAACAAAATTAAAATTTTAAGATTTTTTTACCGTGGAAGACGCCAAAGTATTTTTTTTTCTACTTCGCAGGGTGATCCTAAGAGCTAAGGCAACTTTTTAAAATATTTTTTTATTTCAGAAACTATTAAAATTTTTGGAAAACGTCAAGTTTATCATATTTTTTGCATATAAACCTCAACTTGAAAAAACTATTGATGAACTTATACATAAATGGAGAAGTACTATGTTTGCCAAAACATATTCTTGTATTTAAAATATAATAGGCAGACTAATCCACGTATTAGGATGCATGATTTTAGAAAATATTTTTCAGTCCGTGTCTAATTAAGTTTTTGTTTTTTTGTGAAATAGCCAAAAAGTTCAATAATTTATGTTTTCTCAGCTTTTACCACAATGTGGCAATATGGATCGATAAATTCAGTTACGTATTTTTGGAAAAGACTAGCTTGATACATATTTTATACCCATTACCTTATATTCCTGACTCTAATCTGACAAAGAAATAGCAACGCCCTATCTGTCGTAGGCGGTAATTGTCCAACTTTACATTCGATCGTCAAATCGGTCATCAAGCTAGCTTTACGACGTTAATAACACGCGACGAGAACCCGACCTTTGTTTTTCGAGTTAATTAAGTATCGTCTAAAATAAACCATTAATAAATTGTTTGTTGCTTAACGGGTAGACTTATATGAATTTATATATTTATACGTATATAGCTCAATGTTAGTATGTTTATACAAGAAAAAACAGATTTTTAGAATTCAGATAAATTGACAGATATCTAGGCAATTGTATCAGTATGTAGAAGAAAATCTGAAACTCGCTAATTTAAAACCACTGGACATTTTATAAAACATATTTTAACAAATTATTCTAGAGAAAATAGTGCATAGACCTTTATAAAGTTATCTGCGCACGGCAGTTTTAGAGATAGGCCAAATGGTCTTTGTCCATATCTACGTGCAGTCGGTTGATATTTTACCATTACTATTATCGTATCGTCAATGTGTAGATTGTAGGAGGGACAAATATTATAAATCAAATTTAGTACGTTTCATTACACTGTTTTCATTTAATTAAATAGTTTTTTTCGTTTTATTTGCTCGGATAAAGAAGACAAATCAAAAAAATAAATCGAAAAAACTATTTAATTAAATAAAAACAATGTAATGAAAAATGCCAACTTTTATTTAAGTCTTTGTCCTTTTACTTCTGGCATTTGCATGTTTTTCTTGAGGTTTAACAGATATATATATATATATATATATATATATATATATATATATATATATATATATATATATATATATAGGGTGTCCCAATAGTTCGTTCTCGGTTGATATCTTGATAACGGATAGCGATATAAAAAAGTTCAAATGCAAAAGTTGTAGATTAATACGGGCTACATAACCTAAAATTATTTTCATTTATACAGGGTGTCTCAAAAATCTGTAGCGAAGAAAAGTTGTGTTTTTTCTTATGGGATACCCTGTATATTTTTGCATATTTAGATTCTGCTCTTGATTCTACACATTTTTTGTATAACATGTCCTATGTCTAAATCTGATAGTTTTTCTAATATCCGCCATTTTGTAAAAAATTATGAATTGCAGTGCCTTTTTTCAAACGACGTGGGCCGTTGGCTTTTTGATATAGGATTATGATTTTTGGCAGAAACATTAACAAAAGTATGGGTTGGCTTTCAACGTGAACAAAATTTGTCGGCGTTATACAGGGGGTCCTAGATAAGAAGGAGAAACTAAAAACATCATATCTTCATTTTTTTAAACGGAATGTATAGTATTTTAATATTTTAGACTATTCGTGACCCAAAACCCTATCTTTCGTTATAAATATGTCCTATACCTATTTGTCATAGTTTCCGAGATCTTGATATTTTTGTATTTATTTTTTGGTTTTCAATGGCAATCGCCTTAGAATTTGCTTTATTATCAAATTTATAGAATTTTCCGAGGAATCCAAAAATGTTATAATATACAGGGTGTTCCATTTAAAATAACAAAGTTGATATCCGAGGGATACTTTTGTATTTCAACTTTTTCTCTGTTATTAAAAATAAAGGAATTAAGGGGGGGTGGCAAATCTCGGTGAATCACCCTGTACATTAATACACAGTAAAAAATGCAAATTAAAAATTCAGTCTACTATTTTTCTTTATGTAAAAAGGCAAATAAATATTTTAATTAAAGAAACACAACAGAAAAAGAAGTCCTACAATCACTTGATTAAATGTTCAATATGACCACCATTTCTTTCAACACACACTTGTAGCCGATTCACAAAGGAATTGTTAACTCTATTCAGCATCGCGGCATTGATATTTGTACATGCATTTCCAATTCTCATTTTCATATTCTCTATGGTAGTGGGTGGCGTTTGGTAAGCTTGCTCTGTAACAAAACCCCACAAGAAAAAAATCTAGTTTTGTGAGGTCCGGAGACCTTTCCGGCCATGATACTGGACCTCCCTACCAATCCATTTATTTTCATAATTCGCGTCTAAAAATTGCCTCACCTGCCTGCTAAAATGTGCTGGAGCGCCATCTAGTTGGAACCACATCCGCCTCACTAGATTCAAAGGTAATTCGTCAATCCACTCCTGCAAATTGTTTTGCAGTAAATTTAGGAAAGTGTCTCCATTAACTGTCTAACATTAAGAGACCATCTATGCTGGTGATCCAAGGGGATAATGAATCTGGGGTTTTCAGAACTATAATAGTTGAAATTATGTCGGTTGACGTATCCATTTTTATGAAATGTCGCTTTGTCAGTAAATAAAATGTTATTGAAAAAATCATGTTCTTCTCTATTTTTTGCTAATGCACAAGTACAAAATTCAAGTTTTCGATTGAAATCGTCTTGATCCAGCTCTTGTACTAGTTGAATATGGTATGGGTGAAATTTATGTTTTCTAATTATTCTATTTGCCGTAGATTTAGCAACACCTCTTTCCTTTTCTAACTGCCTACATGAAATATGAGGATTTTCAATTAAAGTTTGCATAACAAGATATTCAGTTTCTTTATTTCCGGCTCTTTTCTGCCTTTCCAATTTTTATTCGTAATCGACACATCCAGTTCTTTCAAATCGTTCTTTGAGTCTGACAAATGATACCTCATGAGGATGACGTTCGGCATTGCTAAACCGTTGCGCATAAACTCTACTTGCTAAAAAACAATTTTGATCATTTGCGCTCAAAACATAAATCATGTTAATCAATTCTTCTCTAGAAAAATTCATTTTGAATCAATTTGAACACCGTTACTACACAAATACCAGAGTTTGACATTTCGCCATGACAACATTTTCCCCGTTTTCATTTGTTTTTACTCTAGGATTGTCTAAGGCATCTTCGTACATTAAGTTCTAACTAAATGTTGACACTACCTACGCTTTTATAATAGCCAAAATAGTAAATATTTAAGAATAGTTGGTAAAATATCTGTTCTTAGTCTTTAGGTCGCGATTCTTAGCACAATATTATGAACTGAATTTTTAATTTTGCGTCATTTGTAGTGTATTATAATTAGAAAATTCGATAATAAAGCAAGTTCTAAGGCGATTGCCATTGAAAACCAAATAATAAATACAAAAATGTCAAAACCTCGGAAACTATGACAAATAGGTATAGGACATATTTATAACGAAAGATAGGGTTTTGGGTCACGAATAGTCTAAAATATTAAAATACTATACATTCCATTTAAAAAAATGAAGATATGATGTTTTTAATTTCTCCTACTTATCTAGGACCCCCTGTACAACGCCGACAAATTTTGTTCACGTTGAAAGTCAACCCATACTTTTGTTAATGTTCCTGCCAAAAATCATAATCCTATATCAAAAAGCCAACGGCCCACGTCGTGTGAAAAAAGGCACTGCAATTCATAATTTTTTACAAAATGGCGGATATTAGAAAAACTATCAGATTTAGACATAGGACATGTTATACAAAAAATGTGTAGAATCACGAGCAGAATCTAAATATGCAAAAATATACAGGGTGTCCCATAAGAAAAAACACAACTTTGCTTCGCTACAGATTTTTGAGACACCCTGTATAAATGAAAATAATTTTAGGTTATGAAGTCCGTATTGTTCTACAACTTTTGTATTTGAACTTTTTTTATATCGCTATCCGTTATCAAGATATCAACCGAGAACGCACTATTGGGACACCCTGTATATATATATATATATATATATATATATATATATATATATATATATATATTAGTTGCTATATTTGATTAAATTTTTATAAGTTGTTTTTTGTATTAGTTCGTTTTTATTAAACTTAGGGGTTCTTCTTTTATATTGAAATAGTTTTATTTAATAATTTTAAAAATTACACCGCAAATATTGCCATTATTAGAACCTGAAATTGATGAGTTAGTCAAGTAATGACCCACAAGTCCCACAAGTCACTATTTTAAGAAAAAAATGATAGCTTATACAAATTTATACAGAATTTTGATCACAAGAGGTTTTGTTAATGTGGAAGCTATAAGGTTTTTGAAAGTGTTAATAATACAATGTAGGTGTATATTTTTTTAAACCTTTTTAAACTATTTTTAAGTGTATTGTTGTAGAGCCTTCAGAAAGAAAATATATTTTCCGAAACGTTGGAAGCTTGGGTTTTATTTCCAACTGATTCATATAACCCAATAAAACGATTGAAGCAATAATGTTGTCGGGGAAATGCCCAACGGAGTAACAATACCCGGTTGAGCGTCGCTAACTTGTAGTTCTTTATTGTTGGAGCCTGAGTTATCGGTTTTTTCGAAAAAGGTGAGGGAGTTTTTATTCCTCGTATTCCAGTGTTTCTTAACTATACGTGTACTTTCCTATAAAAGTATGCCATAACTCTATAAGTATACATTTTAGGTATTTTGGCACCAAAAGAACAGACTAGAAATGGATTTGTAAAATATAATTATTTAGAATAATTTCAACTTTGGCATGTCTCTGTGATCAGAAAATGTATTTTAGTTATTAGTTATTGTTATTTGCATATTCCTAATTTGTCCCCTTCGGTTAATAAGACTTAATTTTACATTTTTTACCATGACATTGTTGCCAAATTTTCTTTTACGTTCACATACCTGCTTCCACTTGTGATTTTTTGTTTGCATATTTTCATTCATTGGGACATTCTACAACCATATTACTTATGTCGTTCTGACATGCAAAGAAAATTTGTATTAATTTTTGTATTACAATCTAGAGGGCTGTGTCGGGTAGTCAGAAAGATAATTTTTATGCGAGTAATTTGGTACTAAACAATAATAATAAGTTTAAATAATTCGGCAAATAATATCCATATATATTTAAACACAAACAACATCCAGATACCCATGATAGACGGAGGTTCTATTTTGACAAAGCTGAAGTTGGTAGAATAGCATAATAAATGAAAACAAGTAAACACATATGGGTGTCCTATTAAAAAAAACAAAAGTTAATAGCTGCTATTCGGAAATAAAAGAAGATGTGGCAACCCTGTTATGGTAAAAAAATCAAAATGATGTCCTATATTAGGGTGATATGATGTCGGTATACAACGTGTGCGTGAAGTTTGATAACATGGACAACTTTTATGTGTGATTTTAAGCAAAAAAGTTATTCTTTATAAAAAGTTTTGCTTATTTAAAATATAAGATTGATTTAAAAAGGAGTTTCATTTTATATACAGAATACGAAAAACGTACAAAAATAGAAATTTGCAAACCATAACAATTCTGAATGTCCAACATTTAAGACAGCTAGATTAAAGACTTTGCAAATACAAGTCAAAAAGCTTTTAAAAGTTTTTTGATAACAGACTTAGTTTTGAGAAAATTAAAGCTGAATATACAAAAATTAAGCATTTTTTTACATATTCATTATTTTTCTCAAAAATAAGCCTATTATGAAAATATTTCTAAAAGCTCTTTTTGCAAGCTCTATGATTTAGTTGCCTCAAAAGTTTTTTTTTGTTTTGCAAACTTCTATTTTTGTATTTATTTCTTACTCTGTATATAAAATACCATTCTTTTTTAAATTAATCTTATTTTTTAGTTAAGCAGAACTTTTTACGAGGAATCACTTTTTCGCTTAGAATCACAAATACAAAAGTTGTCTATAAATATGTTACACATTTTCGACTTAGTGACCATTAATTTATCAAAAAACTACACCACGTTTAAAAAAAAATCTTTACTCGCTTTTGCGCTTCCATATGTTATTCAAACCCATGCACACGCTGTATAGATATTATATTTTTTGTTGTAATTTGAATTTAACTAGAAGCGATATGGTTTCTACTCCCAGAGGCTTCTCGACTGCAAAAATTAATTTTACGCCATTATATAAAATAGGCCACTTCTGTTCGCCGCTTCAATTAAAATTCTCCCCTTGCGGTCTTCTGCGGCTTATTGTCTCTTCCACTTTATTTTATGATATGTCTGACTTAAAAAGTAATTTTATTTTCCAGATGACGCGCCCCGTTTGGATATATCCAACCTCGAGAACGGCTACCACGGAATTGTAAAGGAAAATGAGACCGTGGTGGAGGTGACCCCTCCGATCAGAGCTACCGGGTCGGAAGTATGTCGGTTTCGAATCGTGAACAAACACCATGGGGAAGCTCCGTTCGAGATAGAGCTACGCGAAGATGGACATGCAGAATTGCGGGCTCGCAGGAGCCTGAATTGCGAAAAGAGGAAGAACTACAAGTTCGATATTGCCGCAGTTGGTTGCAACGGGAAGCAGAGCGTAAGGTAAGGAAAATGTGTATATGTTTTTTTTGAGTTTTTCCATAGAAGTCATAGACAAAAATATGAACGATTATTTCAATATCAGGCGACTGAGACTAAAGATAGCTCATTTGGTAGTTGACTTTCCAGTAAGACGGAGGATGTGGGTTCGACACCTACTCGAGAGCAGAATGTTTTCATTATATTTAATTTAGTATTTCTCTGGTTTCGGTTTCGGTTTCAAACAACTTTACTTTACTTAACTAAAACCGTTCGGAACTCCAAACAAATGCTACCCTATAGCAATACCTTCCCCAATGTTGGGCGACTTATTCCTTACCGGCAGTAAATCCTATTTCGCCATATCCTTAGTGTATGAACGATGAGCAATATTTTTGCTCAATTTTCGTAATTCCATGTGTTCATGACTAAATGGCAAACATTTTTCGTGTTCAATAAATTCCTAATACTTAATTAGAGACAGCTCTTCTTCATCTCAAGTTATCTGCTGTAAGATTTCTCCTAATGTTCTTGTGAACGATTCGAAGGGTTCCAAAAATCCACTGGATCTAAGCTAGATTAGAGAGTGATACATATACATTGCGATTTTTTGTTAGGATATCTATTTTCCGGTTATTTGAGTTTTGTACAGCCATATAGTATCTACAGAAATTTAATTAAATTCAGCTTTCATGTTTCTCTAGAGAAATCTAATGAATTCAACTCAGGTGATCGCGGACGTCATAAAAAAAACAAGTTCATTTTGGCCCCTGTATCTTTTGAATATGAAAAGGATTCCGCAACTCTTTTTAGAGATTTCCCAACTCTGTAGATTTTAAGAAATGATTTGTTTTCTTACCGGCTGTGCTACGGACTTCTTCGTAATCAGTATCTTTTCCAAATTAACCTAAGACAAAGCACAATATTCCAAAAATTTAGACACCAAAAATTGCTATAATTTTGCCTGTGTTAATGTTTATCAACACGTTCAAATATTTTCTGGTCCGGGGCTCTCCTAGCCTCTTAAAACATTACAAAACGAATGACCGTATATCAGGTACATCCAGCACCTTTTTTAGAATGCAGAGCTTAGTGTAAACATTTTGAAAAATGTGGGGCCATTAATTGGGAAATAGTACTATCTATATCTATAATTTTGTTATTCCTTAGATCCAAGTAGATATTTCTCAATCGATCGCGTAACCGCGATCGCGGATTGATCGTGCCGACCGCGACGTGTGCGTTGTTTTATTATTGGAGGTAAAAAATATAAAGTATAAACCCCTCTCTTCCTGACTAGTTTTTGAAACTATTTTATTACCTACATTTTATTTCATTCCTACCATTATAATATTCCGAAGAATGCAAAATACTGAATATTAAAATACAAATGCTTTAATCTTGTATATATGTAATGTAACTTACAGGGTGTTTCACCCTATTTAGACTTCATCTACTGCCTTTATTATAAGAGATATAAAAAAATCTTAAATACAAAGTTGTGGGGATTGTCCTAAACCGCCAGGAAGTAAATTTTATTAAAACAAATGAACATCGCAATGCTACTAAAAAAATAAACTTTGTATTTTTTTAAATGGGATTTCCTATAGATTACATTATATTTCGGTAAAGAATATTTCAAAAATATATATGTCTATGTTTGGTTCAGCAGTTTTTGAAATATTTACGTTTAAAAATAGCAATATCAGATTTGGGTTTACGAAATCACAGTTGCCATGTACAAAAAACAAAACAAAGCGGAAGATTCAAACGTCTTTAGTATTAATTAAACCTTATTTAACCGTCAAAAGGAAATAGTGTAATCTGTAAAATAAGTTATACAGAAGAGGAAAAATCTTACATACTTCCAATATTTAACAAAAACAGTAATATTGTTAAATATAAATATTTAATATTTGTCTATATAAATTACAACCTAATTAAAACATGACAACAAAATATAACAAATCAACAAAAAACAAATTTACGGTAATCAGTACGATATTAAACAGAACCACACGAATACCGAACTACAAATTATTGGAAAATTACATTTTACAATAATTATTGTGCGCATTTTACAATTGTTGAATGTGGCCGCCATCATTTCCAACACATTTTCTATAATCATTAGCGATTTTACTAATTCCTAAATTTGGGGATTCTCACTTAAGAAATTAATACTAGCTTCAGATCTTTCCCTTAAATCCTCTAAATTGTTACTTCTTTCTGTATAAACTTCTTTTTTTAAATACCTCCAGATAAAACTATCTAACGGCGTCAAGTCTAGACTATTCGGGGGCCAATTTATAGTTCCATGAGCTCCTATCCACTCGTCATACTGTTCATTTAAGTATTCTTAAGTATTCTCTTACATAAATAGGATTATGAGGTGACGGGCCAGAATTGTCTAAGAGGAAGCTCTTCTAAAAGATTAGCTAGATCGTTTTCTAGAAACTGTAGGTATCTGATTGACCAATTATTTGATTTCTAAGAATCCCAAACTAAACATTTAACGACATTCGTCCCGTGAGTTTTAATTTCAATTTATCCATGAGGATTTTCTGGTGCCCACGTGTGAGTATTTCTTCTGTTTTACACCCCGCTCACTCCATAAAATTTTGTTAAAAAAATCATAGTCTTCATTTTTTGTGGCGAACATATAGTTACAGTATTCCAGTCTGTTAATTTTATGGATATCTGTTAAGTTTCGCACTGGCAACGTTTTATAAGGATGATATCCGTGTCTACGTAGGATTCTGTAAATTTTGCTTCTAGATGTATTTAAACGTTTACTAACATCTGATATAGATAAAGCCGGATTTTCTAAAAAAAAAGGAAATAAACAGGCTTTAAATTACATAAGTAATTAATAATAACACATTTCCAACTTTGAAAAAATAATAATATTTGCAACTCTTCACCATAGTTTTGAGTCATAGTGTGTTTTTTTCCTTTGAAAATGCTTGCGCTCTCTGATGCATTTTTCAGTGTAATAGAAAGTCGATTTGGAAGGAACTTGCCTGTCGGGATAAATAGATATTCTGCTTGGGCTCTACTAACAGTATACTGTTTTTGTAATATATGCAAATAATGTCAAATTTTTCGTCTTCTGTTTCGTTTTGACATCTAATCAAGTTTTAATTAATATTAAAGACATTTGAATCTTCCGCTTTGTTTGGTGTTTTTTTCCAGGGCAACTATGATTTCGTAAATCCAAACCTGATATCGGTATTTTTAAATGTAAATATTTTTTCAAAACTACTGATTCAAACATAGACCCATTATACATTTTTGAAATCAGAAAAGTATTCTCTATCGAAATATACTGTAACATATAGGATGCCCCACTTGAAAAAATACCAAGTTTATGTTTTGTAGTAGCTTTGCGATGTTCATTTGTTTCAATAGAAATTATTTCCTGGCGGTTTAGGGCAATCCCTACAACTTTTGTATTTAGCATTGTTTTCTATCTCTTATAATAAAGGCAGTAGATAAAGTCTAAATATGGTGAACATATATACTGTACATATATACTCATTCAATACCGTGTATTTTCAAAACTTAATTGTCTACCATACATTTAGCTATAAATTGGACTTGTTTGTTTATGAGTTTTAATTAGGTATGCAGTAAGCTATAATAAACAAGTCCGAATTTCCTAAAGCCCCAACCTGTTTCACTTATTTTAATTAAGCTGTTAATAGAGAAAGTTTATGGGAATATATTTTAGCCCTGTATTAGTTTTCTTTAGAAAAATGTGAATAAAAGCTGAAACATTCGTTGGTATTTTAATTACTCTTCTAGGATAACTTCTCAAACAGGTATAAAATGTATACCATGCACTATTAACTTTATGACTTCATAAAGTTTTGAAAGTTTTCGCATGGATGCAATAAAAATATGTTTGTGTTAAAATGAGAATAAATTGTCAAAACATGTAGTTGGTTAGAGCAGAACAGTAAAAATGTACGTGATGATGCAAAGAAGCATTGAATAAAGACGTTAAATCTCAAATGCGGTTTCAGTTTTAATTTACGAGCCTAGTGTGATATGAATTTTCAATAAGCGATTACGAGAGAAAAGTTGGAAAAGAAGTCTGCGGGAAAGATATTTCAGATGTAGGATTATCGTCTACTTGTAAGTTAAATTTATAATTTAATTTATTACTGACAATTCCAAACCTTCTGTGTATATTGATGAATGAGTACGAGAATTCTAGTTTCGTGTAAACATAAAAAATATAATATATGTAAGGTCTTGTCGTATATAAGTTCCATTGAACTAAACTGTTTTTGTGCTGTACGTGAAAGCATATTCATCTTCTTTAAATGATATTTTCTTATTTGAGCAATAGCACCTTTCACACATTATGTTAGTAAATCATCCATTCTTCTGTAAGAGACGTGTTTCTAAATTAAACAGCATACAAATACTAAGTCTCGGTCTCAGTCATATGCTTTTTCATTCGTTTGGACATTGTCAGGCCTATCAGAAAAATATAACCTAATTACTAACTAAATGCAATTAAAATTAAAAAACAGTACCTTTAAAATTAAAAAAACACGCCACACATAGATTACACTAAACAAACATTACACACATTACAAGGCTAGACGGATACTGAGAGAGGTTGAAACTAAATGTGATCAAATATACGCATGAAAAACAGTCTTGAATTTAAAATATAAATAATTAAGAAAACATAGAACGGAAGCTTTCAAGGCTTTGGTCAATTAAAAAATCATGATTCTTGGGATTAGACCGTGTCAAATTGAAATTACTATCCGGCGTTTCGCTTTCGATTGCACGAGGCATCTTCAGGAATCTTTACTCAATGAGATCTGAACACTGAATGAGGTCGAAGAGATTTAGGCGGGCTTGTCCTCGTTGAACAGTGACCCTGTGTTAAGATCGGTTTCCACGTGTGATGTACACCATAACCCGTATCTCTATTGAAATTTTTTGTATGTTTAAATATTTCAATAGATTCTCTAATTCTTCGTTTATAAAAACCTAGAACCGGTGCTAGAACCTGGGTTTCCTTTACATTTATGAAATGGCCAGTGTTATGCTGGTGTTCAGCTACAGCAGATTGAACAATTTGTTTCTTTTTAATACATCGTTCATGTTCCTTAAGTCTAATTGATATTGAGCGTCCTGTTTCTCCCACATACACTTCTCCACAGGAGCAAGGAGTTTTATATACTCCTTCTGTTTGGAAAGGTACAATATCTTTCGGGGATCGCAAGTATTGTCCAATCTTCTTATGTGTGTTGAAGATTGTACGTATGTTGGACCGCCGAAGTAATCGTCCTATTGTGATGCCATGTATGTAGGAAAGAACAACACTACCTAACGGTGTCTCTTTATCATTCTCCTTTGGCGGAGTTGGATTACTATATCTTTTAATTGAGCGCCTAGTATCTTCAGTGCAATAGCCATTCCCTCTGAGAGCTTCGGTCAGTTTCGATGTTTCCGATGTTAAAGAATCTTGATCAGAAATCGAAATAACTCTGAATACTAGTCAGTTACTAACCGATTTCTTTTGTGCTGGATGGTGATGGGAATTTGCATTTAAGTATCTATTATCTTAATCAGCAACATCATAATATCAAGTTTACGATGGAAATTGAATCTAATGGAACGATTCCCTTTCCAAATGTATATGTTCAAAGGAAGGAAAATGGTACATTAGAACATTCTGGGTACGCATACAAATAGATACTTAAATGCAAATTCCCATCACCATCTAGCACAAAAGAAATCGGTTATTAACTCACTAGGTTTCAGAGCTATTTCGATTTCTGATCAAGATTCTTTAACATCGAAACTGACCGAAGCTCTTAGAAAGAATGGCTATTGCACTGATGATATTACGCGCTCAATTAAAAGATATAGTAATCCAACTCCGCGAAAGGAGGATGATAAGGAGCCATCGTTAGGTAGTGTTGTTATTTCCTACACATATAGCACCACACACAAAATAGGACGATTACTTCGGCGGTTCAACATACGTACAATCTTCAACACACATAAGAAGATTGGACAATGCTTGCGATCCCCGAAAGATATTGTACCTTTCCAGAAGGAGTATATAAAATTCCTCGCTCCTGTGGAGAAGTGTATGAGGGAGAAACAGGACATAATACATCGATCATGTTCCTTACATGATCGATGTATTAAAAAGAAACAAATTGTTCAAACTGCTGTAGCTGAACACCAGCATAACACTGGCCATTACATAAATGTAGAGGAAATCAAGGTTCTAGCATCGGTTCCAGGTTTTTTTAAACGAAAAATTAGAGAATCTATTGAAATATTTAAATATACAAAAAATTTCAATAGAGATACGGGTTATGGTCTACATCACACGTGGAAACCGATCTTAACACGGGGTGACGCGACGGTTCGGCGAGCACAAGTCGGGTATAAAAGCCCACCTGGACATCTTTGAGCTCATTCAGTGTTCAGATCTCGTTGAGTAAAGATCAATGAAGATGCCTCGTGCAATCGAAGGCGAAAGGTCGGATAGTAATTCCAATTTGACACGGTCTAATCCCAAGAACCATGATTTCTTAATAATTAAGAAAATTAAAAAATAAACAAGCTTACCATAAGCGAAGATCGAACTCTTGCCTCCCGGGTGAAAGTCCACAATGATATCCAGTGATATATATTTTTTTGTTTATATTTACATTGTGAACAATATTGGTGGGTGCGGGTTGTTTTAAAAGTATTCATGTGAGTCTGACAGTATACAGTATGTAGCTATTATTGATGAAAATAGTTTATATCAATTGAATTAAATTAGACTTTGATATATTTGGCTGAGATTGTCAATGTCTTTCCGATCGTTTGCTATATGTTCTTCCCTTTCTATTTCAGTCATTTCTTCGAATGTTAGTTTATGATATTCTTGTTCTTTTGATAAAATTGTTGTAGCGGAAAAACCAAATTCTTGTTTCATAACTTTTTTGTACTTATATAAGCATTTTTTGTATATTTATGCCCATTTAGTCTATTTGATAGGTATTGTGTGGTCATGCCTTTATATTTTTGGCGCAGTTTAGGCGGGGAATGCTGCAAACTACTTTAGATGTGTTTTAATGGGTGTTTTTTAGTGGCGTATAAAGATTTAAGGGTATTGTTAGATTTGTGGCATAAGGTTATGTCGTGTTTAGCAAGAATGTTTAGTCTTTTCACCACCCGGTTTTGAGCCAGTTTGGTTGTTATCTGTTCTTAAATACTGAAAATGGTACGCCAAAGGCTTGTGGTTAGATGCTTATAGAAAGAATTTAAATTTAACGAAATTTTATTTTAACAAAATGAAAATTATATATAATATGTACATAATATATATAGTTAACATAATAATTATTATATATTATTATAAAACAATTAAATTATAATAGGCTATATTCTTCGTCATCTGGAACTGTCATCAATTCTTGACATGAACCTTAAAAGGTCGTCCGTCAGATCAGATCAGAAGATTCTTTCTTTATTAAATTGGGTTTAAACTCAATATCTTTGGTAGTTCGTCAGTCGATAATTTCTTGTTTTCTCCAAGATGAAATGGTGTCTTCTCTACGCGCCGTGAATGATAGCTTGCGTTATCCTTAACCACTACCGAATCAGCCGGAAGATATGTTATCATTTCACCAAAATAGTCTTTGAAAACATCCGAATTCATATCGTCATGGTAATCCCCCGTCCAGCATGACTGGAAAGTTAGCAAACCGTATTTTAAAAATCCCTCTTCCAGTGTGTGCAATTATTAGTCTCTTTCCAGAGTCCAGAGTTGTCAGTCGGCGATGCACTACACCCAATCGTTCCGTTAAATTCGTAGATTGGTTGTATGCAATTGCCCGAGAGTCCTATTTGTTTCTTTAAAGCATAATTGTTGTATTGTATTTCTGAACAAATAGATCTAAATCAGGCTATTGGCAACACCGAACCAAACAATGTTGGGTGTGTTCTAATTAAATAGCGACACGAGCGATTGATATGGTTAATACATTTGTATCTGACGAACTGCCTATACGACATATAATCGACAAATAAATTAACCGCATGAACTGCTCGTGACGTAGTTTAATTAGAACGCCCGCAACAATATGGTTTGGTGTTGCCAGAAGCGTCTACTTGCTTAGAAATATATATAAAAATTATGCGTATCGGTCGAAGTACGTCGCGGACTAGGGATTTATGTGAGGCTAATAGCGTCGGCCCCGAGCGTTGTGTTATGAATAAATCTCTGGATGGAACCCAACTATACCGAATACAATACAAAGTTGAGATCCATTTATGGGTTAATTTATTCTGCATGGAATTTATCGTACTCATGTTGGTTTATTCTTGCCTTGACTTGACGGCGTTATAGAAATTAAAATTTGTTTGGTTTATTTAAGCAGATCACTCATTAACCAACATTATCGGTCATTGGCGGATTTTAGGATATGAACCTGAAATCTTTATCACAGTAAATAGATACTCTTCCACTGTGCTATAGTTACCACATATGATGTAGAACAAACTTTGAAAAATCTTAGATTGAGAAGTATTAAATGCTTGAAGTCTCTCGAAAGAACAATCTAACTTCTCTACCTTAATAAATCGATTGCAATAAAAAGAAAAAGCTATGATGCCGTAAATACCAAAATATAATTAGTTAACGTCATGCAAACAATAAAATATTTAATATGATGTAAGAAAGAGGTGCAGTTTTGCGATATTTTTTTATTATCGTCTTTATAAAATATTGAGGTTTCCCTTTCAATGTAGTTTGATTTATCCTTCAATCGATATTAATTAGACCACCATAATAGTAAAACTTTTGGCTTTTAATATTTTTAACGATTTGTGAATTTCTCTTGGACCGTAAAAAGAGAAATAAACATACGTGCTATATAGGCCGTATATGAAACACCGTGATTGCGTGTACCTGTCATCGGAGCGTTTTATCAAATTTTAATTGACGACCTTATACCCTTTGAAATGTCTCTTTGCTCTTTTCACCAGTTCAATATTCAAATCTAAAATGGCCTGTGGACAATTTCCTGTCGTCCTTTTGATAAAGGCAACGTTTAGTGTTGAGAACTTTTATTTGTTTATTATAGTGTTCAACAAAAAAAAACATTGCTTGAATTTTTGTAGTTTATTAAACAAAAAAGTTAAAATGTAGTGTTTACAGTATATTTGAATGCTGAGATATCCTCTACGGGATTAATTAAGGCTTGAAGCAGTAGTTTATATTGGTTTTATTTATTGTTTTTATTGTGAAGTATGTCTGTTTTATTCTGACTTAAAAAAAATAACTTAAAATAAATTTTACTTTCCTATTGCAACTGTTTGCTCTCTATAAAACTACAACTCCAGATTTTAATTTCGTTTCGTTTGTTGACAACGATCATCAGGAAAGGTTTTTTTTAACTACGAACCTGTATTTTTATTGCAATTTAAAAAACTCCAATGATCACTGCGTCCTACTATATTATTGGTTTAGTCGCGTTACAACGTTTCGAACCTAATGAAACATTTTCAATAATTCTATCGAACATTTTCAAAATGTTTCTTTACTGCTTGTGATTATATTAATACTGTCTAAATTCATTTAAAAATCAAGAAATTAATGAATATTACTGTGGAAAGCAAGAGCTAAACATAGGAACATTTTTCGTATAATCAAATTAGCGTACTTTCAGTACATACAGTACGCATATAAAAAAATTAAAAATGTTCGCCTGCTGATCGCTTCATAGAGTTGAATCTTTGGCAGATTGATTAATACCTTGTGTTTTATTTGCTTTGATCCCAGAAAAGCTTGCAAAAATATTTTTAGCGAATTTTTATTATTAACTGTCGCTATTGTCATTAAAACCTTTAATCACATTTCACTCAATTTTATACACTTTGGAAAGCTCGTTCGCTATTTTCACATTGTTCGATATTCAAATTTGAAAGAGGCTAATGGACAATTTCCTGAAGATCTTTTGATAATGTGAACTATTTTTATGTTGTGGAAGCTGTTGTATTAAGGTAGTGCGAAGGCAAAAAAGAAAAACGAATGGGGATTTCTGCATACATGTTATTACTAAATTTAAACTAAATATGATATTGCGTCCTGATAGGTATCTAATTTCAAATTTAGTATAAACCAATATACTTTCTTTGAGTTAAAAGCTAATCAGGGATTTAGACTCGTTTTTCCATTATTTGTTTTAGCATCTAAAGTGCAGCTTATGAACCAAAATACTTGCGGCACACTAAAGAGTCAAGTTTTTATAGTTATCCACGAAATCCTAGAAAACAAATATTTTTTCAAGTTATAACTTTTTAAACTTATTGGCAGATAGATTTAAAAATTCTCGCCCTATATCACTCTAATATAAACCGTTGGAAAGGTCCTTCAACAATGATTACGATACAGAGTTGCGGTTTTTGGCATTGTCTAGCATTGTGATTTTTTACGATTACAAAAACTCACTTTCCGATAATTTTCACCAAAAAACATTCAGGAAATTTTCTCCCTCGTCGATTAATAACACGTTGAAAAGTCGACGCGTTTTAGAGATATTGCGTTATCGTCTTGAGACACCGCTATCATCAAAATATTACCCTTTATCTGCAGCCGTATAATCATTTGATAAAGTGTCTAAAAGTTACAACGCTCAAATGAAGTTCGGGAAAACTCCACTGATAAACTGGGCGTGTAATGACTGAAAGTTGAGTTTATAATCCGGAGTCGATTTATTACTCTGCAACGCAAAGTTAGCATGTATATATTATAAAAGATAGCGCTTCCTTTAAGGAAAGTTGAAACTGAGGCAACTGTCAGTCAGTGTGCAGTTATTTTAAATTAAGTTTTATAGTTTTTTAAGAGAATTTGTTACTAGATTGTAAAATTTTAAACATGTGTTTTTAAATATGTACTGCTGATCATAAATAACGTAGAATAAAATAAACGCTAGAATATTTTCAAAGCAAAATTAGATTAAGAAATCATGGTTCTTCGGATTAGACCATGTCAAAATGGAATTACTTTTCGAGGTTTCGTCTTTGATTGAACTAGGCATCTTCAGGGTGCTTTACTTCATGAGATTGGAGTACTGTGTACTACGGTGTAACAATCGGTTTCCGCGTATGATGTAGACTGAAGACGTATCCCTATTAATATTGTTAGGATGCTTATGAATTTCAATAGTTTCTCTAATTTTCCGTTTATAGAATGCCGAAACCGATGCAAGAACTTTGGTTTATTTTACATTTATAATATGTCCAGTGGAATCTTGGTGTTCAGATACAGCAGATTGTACAAATTGATTCTTTCTAAAACATCGTTGATGTTCTTTAAGCCTAATCGATATGGATCGTCCAGTTTCTCCAATATAGACATCACCACAGGAACAAGGAATTGTATATACTCCTTCCGTTTGAAAAGGATTATTGTCATTTGGCGCTCGCAAACATTGTCCAATTTTCTTGTATGTGTTGAAGATTGTACGTATGTTGGGCAGACGAAGTAACCTTGCAATCTTATCTGTGGTTCCGTGTATAAATGGAAGAACTACACTTCCTATTAGTACCATTTCGTGCAGTCGGATTATCATATTTTCTAATTGACCATCTAATATCCTCAGTGGAATATCCATTTCCTCTTAAAGCTTGAGTCAGCTTTTCTGTTTCCGATTGTAAAGAATTTTGGTCACAAATCGCGAGAGCTCTGTTAACCAAAGAATTACTAACTGATTGCTTTTGTACCAGATTATGATGGGAATTTGCATTAAGGTATCTGGTCGTATGCGTTGGTTTTCTGTGTACAGAGTATCCTAAGGAATCATTCCCTTTCCTTTATACAAGAACATCTAGGAAGGAAATCGTGCCTTTTGATTCAATTTCCATTGTAAATTTTATATTAGCATGTTGTTGGTTCAGATTATCAAGAAACACGTAGAGGTTTTCTGGACCATGCGGCTATATTACAAAAGAGTCGTCTACATATCTGAACTACGATTTTGGCTTTAATGGAGACGACCGTAAGGCTTCCTCGTCAAAGCCACTGGTGACAGCGGAGATTCCTTGGCTGCTCTAGGGGTTTGTTCATAAAAAGTTCCTTAAAAAACACAATATGTTTGACATATATGTAAGACATGCTTCAATCAGATCTAGAGTTGTCAATATTATTATGGTAAAATAAGTCTGATATTATGGAAATTGAATCATTCATACGCACATTTGCATATAGCTATTCTACATCGAAACTGACTAAGATAACTTTTGGATCTAATTGGATTGCTTTAAGTTTCTCTACCAAATGCGTATAGTTTTTAATATATGAATGTGTTTTTCCTGTAAAATGATTAAGAATACTTATCTTCTTCTCCTCTGCTGGTAGGTTGGATGCGTTTATAAAGTTGGTTATCCGTCTCTCAAATTTTGTTGATCGGGCCTACTTGAATTACTCTGTAGTTGGTGTCATCCAAAAGTAGTTGTATTTTCTCTACGTAATGGGTTTTGTCCCTGACGACAGTGACATTTCCCTTGTCTGCTTTGAAGACCAAAATGTCTGTACTGTTTTGATGATCTTCGCTGTTTCATACCTTTAGCTTCAACGGATGACCTATGTCTTCTACGGGTATATCCTTTGATGTATTGGAGAAGTTTTCGTCTTTAGAGGACAGATTGTTCTGCTTCATAATGATTTTGTTGTCCAGAAGTCCTTCAAACTTTTTCTGTTGCTTAATGGTAACTGCTTGATGTATCCTTTCTGCTTGCACATTGGTAATGTCATCGAGAGTTTTAAATATTTGATGCTCAAGTATAAAAGCAAATTTTAAATGAATATTTAATAACTTACCAGAGTTTATATCCGAATCACGACCAGTAGCTTTTATAGAGTTTGTCGAAGTTCCTTGCCCTTCTTGATGTTATGTGGTGTTTATCTGTAGAGATTTTGGTACTACGTCTTCATCTCGGCATCTAAGGAGAAAGGCTAATTGGCAAAGTAGCTTCTTCTTGTTATTCATGAGATCGCCAAAAGTTTTGGTATCCTTCTTGATTGATGATAGAGGTTAGCTGAGATAGAACGAAAGCTCTCACGGCTAATCGCAAGAACCATGATGTCTTAATAATTGACAGCCGTGAAAGCTTTTGTTCTACAAAATTAGATATTCAGTGCTATTTTCAAAGCTTTTTAGCAAATTGTCTCTAGAATTAATTATTTAATCCTAGTTTTGACAGTTAGCAACCAATTTATTGAAACAGAAAGGTATACAAAAACATGCGAATTTCGTAAATTTTCTTTTTTCCTTAAATCCGCAAAAAAGATTGTAACAGTAAACATTGATATTTTAATATGGAGTAAGGAAACTTTTTTTACCTCGCGAGCTACAAGGGGTGTCAGAAAAATGTTGTCAAAAGTAACATGTCTTGCAGCCAACACTGTGCATTTAATTTTTATTTAAGCATATATTTTATACTATGCTATTTCTACCATTTGGTAAACTACTACTCTGTTTTAATTAAAATGTTATGCTATTATGATTATAAAATATATTAAAGGCGATTTTTATATCATGGTTATTTTTAAATACTAATTAAATTTAATGACTTTGTTTTATTTTTTAAATATTGTTCCTGATATAGGGTGTTTCACCTAATCTAATTGAGAAATATAATTATTCTACAATAAGACCCGCTATATCTTTAAAACCAATATAATAATCAAGTTGGTGCAAAAACTTTAGGCTTTTAAAGTTTCTTTATGTACTTTCATTTTTCTTAAGTACTTTAAATAATTATATTTTATCCAATTAGGAAACTAGTGTTCACCAAGTTGTGATATCCCTCTTAACTTCCGAGAAATCGGGTTTGAGGTTCAAGTGAAACACCTTGTACGTCTCAGTAATCAGTATAATAAACAAATAGAGGCAAGTAATACAAATATATTAGGAAGATGAATATTTTGTTTCAGCCAAATAAACTTTTTCAACCAAATTTTGACAGTTTTTTATTGATAAAAAAACAATTGTTTGGAGTTTTAAGCGTATAAATATTACTACAATATGCAAGGTAAGATATTTTATTTTATAATCATAACAACATACTAGTATACTAGTATACTAAGCTAGTATACAAACTTAGAATGTTGCAGTTCAACTGTTTGCTGATAATGAAATGAAAATTATCTCGTTAAATACATGAACCCAGCGACTGTGAGAGACTTCAGCAAGATCTTCAAGGCTTGGTGGATTGGTGCCAAAGTAACGGAATGTCACTGAATTCTTCCAAATGTAAAGCCATGTAATTTTACCGGTGTCGAAATCCAAAAAACTTGTTACCAATACTAGTGCGTCACCAGAGGAGGGATCTTTTAACATTCTATAAAATTCTCCATAATAAAGTATCTGCTTCTGAGCTTTTAAATAGAATTGGCCTTCATGTTCCATCAAGAGTAGCTCGTTCCACTTCTAGTTTTTTTATTTCAAACCACAGAACTAACTACGGGTACAATTATTTTAATTCTAGAGCATCCAGGAAGCAACTTAAATATTTGTGATTTAACAAATCACTGTGGTGTTTTCTTTAATTACATGGAAATATTATTTTATCAATATGGAAAACTTTGCTTTATTTCAATGATTTATTTTTAACTATTGTTATTATTTATATTTGTTATGTACACTTTGGAAAATTTGTAATTGGGCAATTTGCTCGTTGATAAATAAATAAATAAATAAACATAATATTTTCAATAAAACAGAGTAATCGTTTTCTTTGTGGTAGAAAGGCAACCCAGTATAAAATATGTGGGTATATAAAAATTAAAAGCATAGTGTTGGCTGCCAGAACTATGGTGCAATGGTAAAAAACTCATTAATCCCTGTACACACTTTGCTTTATTTCAATGATTTGTTTTTAACTATTGTTGTTATTATTTATAATTTTTAAGTACACTTTGGAAAATTTGTAATTGGGCAATTTGCTCGTTGATAAATAAATAAATAAATAAACATAATATTTTGAATAAAACGGAGCAATCGTTTTCTTTATGGTAGAAAGGCGACCTAGTATAAAATATGTGGGTATATAAAATTTAAATGCACAGTGTTGGCTGCCAGAACTATGGTGCACTGGTAAAAAAACTCTTTAAGGGAGAACTGCACGCAAAAAGTGAAAAACCAGCGACAAGGTCTAGTCAAGTTCAAAGTAAGATGAAAATGTACCTACGTATTAGAGAAAACCTCCTGCACGTCCGACCTTAAAAAAATGTATTATGTATAGGCAATTTAAATTACATTTCGTTTAAAGGTTCAAAAGGGTTCACGCGCTGCAGAAATACAAAGACATGAGTACGATTTACCATTTCAAATTTTGCAGTTACGAAGACAAAGGATCAATGCAAGGCGGTAAAGAACCGTTTTATGGAAAAAAAATTATATGCGACGGCATTTGCGTCAAAAAGTGGTAAAAAAATGGTCGAAAATGGACAAATCTACTTCTATTTTATAATTCTAGAGTTGATTTTTTCATAAAAATTCGCCTTTACCGCCCAACTATATATATTTCCCTATTAAAATCACATTGAAGCTAATACATATCTCTTATAGTTTTAACATAATATTGCAGCGGCGGAAGGCTTGCAAATGATCCATAATACTGCGTGCAGTTCCCCCTTAATCCATGTACAACAACGTCTTAAAATATCAAAAGTTAGAAATTATGGATAGTTTGGATCATGATCAACGTTTTAAATCAGTCATTGATATTCGATTATGTAAAAGTAATAAAATCAGGTGCACTAAAAGCTTTAGAGATATGTTAATATCAGAAGATGAAATTGTATTGTATAAAAACTTTTTTCATTTAAAAACTCTGAGTTATAAAATAGTTTTTGACTAATATTTTATTAATATGAAATGTTTTGTAATGCAGGAGAAGCAGATTAAAACTTTTGTCCTGAATTCTACAATGAATGGAGATTAAACTTGAGAAGTTTGTCATTTGCGCTCTGAAAGCTTCAATCAGCGGGGATAATTTTGGGCTTATTAAAAATTTAGCGTCCTATTGTAGAAACTATAACAGAAACAGATAGCAATATTAGTTAGCTGTGTATAGATTTTTTTATACTTATATATTCTTAAAAGAATATCGATATTTTTTAGGGATTTCTCAGTTTAATAACTCTTAGTGCTTTGAAAAGGCCCAACCCTTGTTTTATTAAATAATAATTAGTCGACGTTAAAGTTTTATTTTTACTTTCCTCGTAAAAGGAAAGTATTGCAAACGTGAAAAAACCCCCTCAGAAATTTTTACAGATCTTTGCGTTTCAGGGTCCCTAAATGCTGAAAAAAAAACTACTTACGGGATTGACTTCAAATTTAGGTCAAAATTTAAGAGTCATATGGGAATGACCTGGTAACATTTCGATAAAAATCTAATATGCCAAAACAAAATAGCGGCCTAGTGAAGTATTAAAAAAATATTTCTAATAAACTATTTATCCAATAATTTATCTAAAATTTTGTACAAAATTCAAGTATGTAGGAATTAATTGGTAAAGTTTTGGTAAGAATCCAGGATGGTGGAACAAAATGGCGGGTTAATTAAATAGTTAAAAATTCAGCCTGAAAAACTATTTAATGAACTGATTTCAAATTGTGTGCCATAACTAATTGTAGTATAGAGAAGAACTAGTAAAACTGTGGTACTCATTCAAGACGGCGGAACAAAATGGCGGTCATATAAAATGTTTGTAATCGTGAAAAAAATCACCCTCTCGGGTTTTACTTATCTTCACGTTTTAGCGTCCCTAGATGCCAAAAAATATGTTATCAATTCTGTCTGTCGGTTTGTCTGTCAGTTCACGGCATAGGTTAAAAACTACTTATCAGATTGATTTCAAATTTAAGCACCTGTGTAATATTTTGGTAAAAATCCAGTATGCCAGTACAAGATGGCCGTCTAGTGAAAGGTTAAAAAAATATTATTAAAAAACTTATCCAGTTTACTTTAAATTTTGCATAAAAATCAAGTGTTACAGAGTAATGAACTGGTAACATTTTGGTATGAATATAAGATAGCAAAACAAAATGACGGCCTAATAAAGTATTTAAAAAATCATCCCTAAAAAAACTACATATTAGATTAATTTCAAATTTTGTGCAAGCCTTAAATGTGATATAGAGATAAACTGGTAGAGTTGTGGTACGAATTCAAAATGGCGAAACAAAATAGCGGCCAGATACATTTTTTAAAAATAAACGTAAAAAAATCTTGTTTAGTTGAATTTCCAAAAAAATTAAATTTGATGTAGGAATAAACAGATACAAATTCAACAGGACGTAACAAAATGGCGGTGTGTGTCATAGTAAAAACTACGTTAAATTTATTTTAAATTATGCCCAAGAATTAAGTGTGGCATAAGTAGTACCTGGATAAATAAGTTTGATGATGGGATTTTTTATAATCAGTTCGGTATTTTTTTACCTCAAAATTATCGTCAAGATTATAAGCTTAAATATGGCTATCGTGGTTGCCAAATGTAAAGAAAATGTAATGTTTATTAGTACGGAATTGATAGTCAAATTAGAAGCTAAGAGAAAAACCTCTGCTGGTGACATGTGTCATCAAGCTGAACAGGTGACCAAGAGAGATTGTACCGGGTTTACATCTAAGAAAGGAGGCCGGCGATATCTTGAAATCTAGAAGAATTACAAAAAAAGTAAAGCCTTAATTTATTTTATTAATTAATACACCCTGTAGTAATATACAGTTTACAAATATTTAGTTTTCTGATTTTAATAACATACTAATTATCTTTTGTATAACTTTTCGAGTTTTTGACGTTTAAAAAGTGTCACTTTGGCAACTTGTAGGACCCAAACAGACGTGTCAAAATTATGACTTCCGAAAGCTATTGTCAAATGATAGATAATTTAAAATTAAGATAGGTGCGAACCATTTTTCTCTAAAAAGAATTTGCCGAAGTGACATTTTTTAAACGCCAATATTTCGAAAACAAATGAATTTTGACGCCTGGTAGGTTTTATAAAAAAATGCTTAGAATTTCAATTAAAATTAAATAATATACATAATTGTTTATACTAAAATATTTTAGAACTTTTTCGTAACAATTTTTGTAAAAAACTAGTAGAGACGTGGCATAACGAGCACATTTATTAGATTAGATACAGACACGTTTTGCAGACCATCCAATGACATCATGTATATTAATTTATTTATAAAAATTGTACAACTATAGGAAAATATCCTAGATGATACTATACAATAATGCAGGTATTGCTAAAAATAATAATCATTTAGTAAGTTTAAAAATACTACAGGATCATGATACATAAAAAGTCATAAAAAAACTTCACGCAATACTAATTACAGCTGATTTAGTGACATACAAAATATATCGTAATTTTGGAAAATGAGAATTATTATTTCTTACCAGCGCACTACTAAAAGTAATTCTGTGAACCAGTTGGAACAAACAAATGACACGCGTGTGAGTTTCGAACCAACTTTTAGTCAAATCTCACGACCATTAAAAAGTTAAACAAAAAAAAAAAGAAGTATTGCAGTACGCCTTCGAATGTCGAGGCTGTGCAAACTTACTAATTGCAGCCTTGTTGAGTGAGGAATGGCTTCGTATAGAAAAATCATTTTAAAGAGAAAAAACTTTGCACATTTTGACTGAACTCCCTCAATCTGATTGATATGGCAAGCGTAATTGGAATTCCAAATTATACTGATATGTTCGAGTAAACTTCTGACTGATACAAACAAACAATGACTCTATAGCAAATATATCACTAATGTGTGTGCTACTCGTTTTAATGAAACCTAACATACGAAATGCTTTCACTATCATACCATCAGTATGACTATTAAAAGTTAATTAACTGTCAAATATTATACTTAGGTCATAAAGTGATGGTACTGGGTTTAACGTGGCTGCAGAGATAAAATAGGTAAACTGTACAAGATTCCGAGTTTTATAAAAAGAGATTACTTCACCCTTATTAACATTCAGTGTCAGTAAATCACAGTAGTTGACTGGGTTATTTAGGTCAATTTGCAAGTTAATGCAGTCTTCGGTTGATTTTGTGGCAAAAAGAAACTTTAGGGCATCTGGATACAATAGACACTGACTACATTTGAAAACTGAAAATACACCATTTCTAAACAAAGAAACAAATTTGGTCCAAGATGTGAGCCTTGAGGCTATGGTTACTCTGATCCGACGAGTAGCCGCAAAACTTCTGGAGTCGATGGTCAGATAGGATTCAATCGAGCCTAGGTAGCAGCCAGATATATGACCAAGTGTTCTAATCTTTGAAGGAGTAAGCTATGGCAGACAATGTCAAATGCCTTAGCCATATCTGTGTAAATTACATCTGTCTGCAGACCTTTTTCAATGTTTTTTTAAGTAAAAAATCCTGATATACCGCAAGATTTGTTGCTGTGGACCTACTTTTAAAGAAACTGTGTTACTGTTAAGCTATAAGATGTTTGAAAGTCCTTGGTACTAATTGAGAGGCAGGAAATTCCACAATAACTTTTCATTAATGACTTGTCTCCAGATTTGAAGATAGGAAAGACGGTTGTTACATTCTTTGCTTTTGGAAACGTTTTGCTGTTAAAGCTTTTCTGAAAGAGTAGCCTGATGGGTTTGCTTAGTGACTTGCAGCAGTTTCGTAAAAGATTAGGCGAAATACCATCAGGACCTCTACTATTGTTAATGTCTAAACACAGTTTAACTTCAGCTTTTGAGAAATTGTGTGAATACAGGGACAATGAGGTTAGTAGTGATCACTGGTATGTTGAAGCGCGCCATGGGCAGAATAGCAACTTTGGAAGTCATCTGCAAGTCTATCAGCAACTGATTGACATTCTAGCTTCATAAAATGAAAAGAGAAGGATGAAAACTATCCACTTTGCTTAAGGCCTAGTCTGGAGAAGCAATTGGCAGATTGTGCGAGAATAAGATCAAAAATATTTCCTTAATTGGTTTGGAATACTGTTGCGGTGTTGAAGCTCCATAAAGTATGCGTCATCAACCAAAATATCTGCTCTAGGGCTAGTATAATTCATTGGAACTAAGAAATTGTCTTCAGTTTCCCATTTAATTTTCAGGAACATTAAAGTTTCCCAGCAAAATAAAAGTAAAAAGTTCTCAATCCTGTAATTCATTATTTGTAGGTTGCGAACTTTTCCTAAAAAACTATAAACCTTGAAAACGCGATAGTCAACGCCGAAGAGATTTTTAAAACCCATTATGCATTTCAAATATTTTAGTTATGCTTGGTGTATTTGCATCATATTTACGAACACTTTGTATTATAACAAACAGAATAATGCTTTAATTTGTACGTGATGTGACACATAGCAAAAATAAAACTCTTTCAAGGAAGTGAATTAAATAATGCAAAGGTTATTTGATTGATTATATTAAAAACGTATTGCTAAATCGAAAAAAAAAATTAACGTCCGTATTTATTGGCCAACGCTCTGCGATCGTAAAAAGAAAGTCATGACTTTTTGTTACACTGTAAAACGTATTTCCTTGTTTTAGCTGACCCCACTGGCTAAGCTATAATCGTAAACCGGGCGAGAGGATCTAAAGCTGATTTATTTAGATTGCAATTAACGGATGTTGTAGCTTTTAGTGTTAATTTATTATCTAATCTTGTAAACGATGCATTAAATTCCCTATTATTCTTTAATGCATGAAACGGAATTATTTGAGTGGATGTAAATTTTATGCTGTTACGCGGCGCTGATTTGCTTGTTTCCTGTATACAAAGAATAAAATCAAGTTAGTTGTGACTTAATAGGTGGCATTTAATAGGTTAGAAAGTGAAAGGAGTTGGTTAATGGCTCTCACCATTTTAAGAATGTAATTTTTGTCATTTGCATCCTGCTTTACAGGGGTCAGTCAAATTCTGATCCAAAGTTACCAAAATAGCTTGTCCGCGTTAAGTTTATACATATTTGTTAGTAAGAAAGGATAGAGTGGTCATGGGGATGATATTCATGGCATCATAAGACCGATAATTGCTTATATATAGAACTGTCTCTGTGCCCGAACAACAAATCACAGCAAAGAAGATTTAACTTTCGAGGTAAACCCAAATAATAGTTTTCGATATACACGTATTTTATATAGGACGTGTAATTTTTTTTTGTTCATTCAGCATTGTAGTGGCTATTAAATATTAATGTAAAGTTTTATATTATTAGTTTAGCTTATTTAGTTATTTTAATATTATACCGGGTGCATAAAAATAATAATGAAAAAAAAAACAACTGAATAAGGTGTATAAAAATTATTTGCAAAAAAGTGAATGAAACATCACAGGTCGATAGTATGCAGGCGCAAAAATTGACAAAGCGTATGTGATACAGGGTGCGTAAAAATATATTAGTTAATACAAAAAGGTGATTGAATTATTATAAATTAGTACATTTAATACATACAACTTAGCTATAATTTTTATTCACGTATTAAGAAAATTTAACTTTTAAAGTAAAATCAAAATATTTATTATTAATATTCAGATTATTACACAGGGTGTGTAAAAATAAAAAAACCGGTTTAATTTTTTAGTATTTAGATTAAAATTAACGCAAAAATATCCATATTAAAAACATATTTAAGGTAAAATGTAGTTTCATTTTTAATCACTTATATTATACAGGGTGTATAGAAATTAATACAAAAAGTGAATAAAAAGTCACAGATCGATAGATTGCAGGCGTAAAAAATGGCGCCGCATTTTTAAAAAGCTCAGTTGAATCAGCAGGATTGTATCTTTGAACCATATAATTATGAATTGGGATAAGAATAGTTACGTAATTGTTGAATCTGCACATACGTAAACCATGCCATCAGAATTTAATTTTTATATACATATTTAGGCAACTGTTACCAATTAACGCTTGAAAAGAAATACTATTCATAACAGTTCATACTGAATACTGAAATTTACTATTAATATTCGTTAGCAATCAATATTTATTTGTAACGAAAAGATAATATTTGTAATTATTATTAAATCAACTTCAACTATTTTAAACAGACATGTAATATTCGGCAACTTTGTGACAATCTGGCTTTGTTTGTATTTAGATTTTTAAGCCACTTTGGACAGTTGTGAAGATATATTAAAAGAATCTTAAACTAAATAATTCCGAGAATTATACGAACATTCACCCACCAAAATATATTTCCTGTATAATCTGCAAGAAGAGTAAAGTATTTTTAAAATTCAATGATACAAAACCCTATCAAGTACTCGATAGATATGTAGAAGTAAATAACAAAGATACATTACAAATTCTTAAATAACACCGTTATTTCCGCCTTACTTACAGTTTGCAGTCAATAAATGAAAGACAAATTAGAATATACCTAAAGAAATAATCTCTAAATTTTAAATTAGTATTTTCTAGATAGCAGGCTTTTTGAGAGTTTATACGAGTAGTCATTATCCTTTAAATTTTCCTTTGGATCCAACACAATGTATTAAAAAATGGAAAATTTATATCTCTCATTTTCTATTCCGAACTTTCGTAAATTCTGCGTAAAATTGAGTCCATCATAGTTCATGTATCAGACAGATTCATTAAATACGTCTACTGAAGTTTAGAATCAAAACCCCGGAAACAAAGATTTCGTTTTTAAAATAATATGGAATAGGAAAAAATGCTTTTGTTTACATTTCTTCGATCATTTTCAATTGCAAAATAATTTATTAAGTATGGAAATGTTATTTTTGTTCTTGGGCATGCTCTGTTCAATGCAGTCCGATGTTTTTTTTTATAAAATGGCTTCACTATTCTTATATGGCGTTAATGACAAACAAGTTATATCCCCTCTCATAAATATATGATTTGAGCTCAACCAAGGCAATGTAGGTCTAGCAGCAATGACATGATTTGGATCCGTTGATACAATGGAATATGTAAAGTAGATATGAAGGAAAATGGTGACTCAAATTTGGTTTCTATAGATATTTCTGAGAAAAGCAAAAGCTGAAAATACTTTTAACTATATATGTGCTTTTTAAATTTACAATTAAGAGTAATTTTTTTTGTGAGTAATAAATATTTTGAAATTTGTAAGGATATTGATGTCACAAATTTCTTATAAATTAAAAAAAATTATAAAGTTATAAAATAATAGTACACAAATGAGCCTTTTTAAAATTTTTCTTCCTAAGAAAATATATTGTTGACAAACATGTAATTGCTGTTTGTTTAATGAAATGGAAGTTCGAAAGAAAAACATACCACACATATTATAAAGTTTCTTGATGCGGGATTTAAAGTGATGAGGGAAAAACTTTTGGTGGAAACACATTTCACGAAGAACTTTTGTACGTAAAAGGGGGAACAAAGTGACTGTATATACGATAAATGGTAAAGCAAAAATTCCCGTTTTTTTATTAGTCGTTCATTCAAATTTTGGTCCATCTTGCTGTGAATAAAGCTTTTTTGCTAGCAACGTCATTGGTTCTAGTTATATTTCGAAGAACATTTAAAAAATCCCGACTTTGGGGAATTTTGATTCTTGTTTAGTGTCTCTATTTCGGTTTATTAACTAAGTTCAAGGCATATTTCATTTATGCAATGTAGACGATGGGTGATGTACATTAGCCGGAAGATCGAAACCTTTTCTTCAGTTTCTTAGTATAGATTGGCTATACAAGATGACGGATAAAACTCCACGTTGAGGACAACCTCTTATTTCTTTAACTGTCATACTTGAGTGAAGGTTTCCAAACTTCTTTTTCTTTAGATGTATTACTTAGAAATGTTTACTTAGCTGCTTATTTCTCCTTGAAATTATTTTCACTTATAATCTCCCTGGTGCTTGAATTATTACTGGAAGTGTTTCGAGTACACGATTTTTTGAAAATTACCAGGAGTCCCGTAGCGACCAGGGATAATTTTTAAATAAAAATTGTGTGCAAAAAAAGTTTCTGCTTATTAATTCAAGCACGTTGGAGATTCGGTAAGAAAATTTCACACAAATTGTACTTTTCTAAATTAAAATTTTAATAATAGGTAATCATGTCTACAAATAATAATGTTCCTGTGAATTTCAAAAATATTTTAATGAGTTTTAGAGACGTGTCAGTTTGTGGTGTTGGAAGTCATTTTAATTCTCATAATGTTGCGGTTTGGAAAAGATAAGAAGTATTAGGGCCAGTTTCACAATATGTTGCGACCAAAAAGTCTGGGTTAGCAGTTATAGATTCATTTGAAAATTCACCTTGTTAACTATAGAAACCATAGTAAATAACCATAACCGAATGGTTACCACATATTGTGAAACTGGACCTTAGAGATGACCTAAATAATTCAATTCCGGGTAATACGAAAAGATCCAAAAGTACTGTGTTACTAAAATAGTAGGAAATTTTATTTTTTTGTTTAATGTGATATAAAAACATATCTTTTTTTGTCCTTTATGAAATTAAATTTATTTTCCTGGAACTTTAGTAACAAAATCGGCAATTTTTCTTTACCCGGAACTTCTCTCGTTATGAATTTTTCCTTTCATTAGGAATAGTGAAAAGTGACCCAGTTTAGTCCAATACTTTCACATAATACTGTCTTTTTAAACATTTTTATTGGGCGCATTTTTGTTCCATCATATTGGATTGTATATAACACTTGATTTTTGTGCAAAGTTTGAGATAAATTGGACCATTAGAGTTTTTAGTAATAATTTTTTAATGTTTCACTAGGCCGCCATCTTGTTTCGACCTATTGGATTTTTACCAAAATATTACCAGATCATCCCCAAATAACCCTTAATTTTTGACTAAAATTTGAAGTCAATCTGATAAGTAGTTTTTATGATGCTATGCCTCAAACTGACAGACAGACAGACAAACCGACAGATGGATCGATCTAAAGCGGGAAGATATGGGAAACCTGAAAGGGTGATTTTTTTCACGATTACAAACATTTTATTGGTCACCATTTTGTTCCGCCATCTTGAATTAGAATTTACTAGTTCATCTCTATACCACAATTAGTTATGGCACACAATTTGAAATCAGTCCATTAGGTAACTAGTTATTTCAGGGTGAATTTTTAAATATTTTATTAAGTCGCCATTTTGTTCCGCCATCTTAGATTCGTACTAAAACCTTACCAGTTGATTCCTATAGAATACTTACTTTTTGTGCAAGATTTGAGATAAATTGGTAAGTAGTTTTTTAGTGATATTTTTTTAACATTTCATTAGGCCGCCATTTTGTTTTAGCATATTGGTGGGTGGAATCTTACCAGGTCATTCCCATATGACCCTCAGTCAATCGGTTAAGTATTTTTTTAGTTATGCCGCGAACAGATAGACCGTCGGAATTAAGAAAACATGTTTTTCGGCATCTAGTTAGTGACCCTGAAACGTAAAGATATGAAAACATTTCGGAGGGTGGTATTTAAGATTAAAGCCATGTTAAGTTAGTGATCTTGACTAAATTAACAGGAAATTTTATTTTCATAAAAAGTTTGAAATGACATAGAAAAACACAACATTTTTTATCCTTTACCAAACTTAAACTAAAAAAATAAATGTTCCTTCCTTGAACTTAAAGTAAAATAATAGGAAATATAATTTTCATAAGAAGTTTGATGTAAACTAAAACACCGTTTTTTTCTTCACCAAATTAAATTTAAAAAAATGTAGTTTCCTTATTAAAATAAACCATTTTATATAAGTTTAGAGATATATTGAATTAGTGATCTTTATTAAATTTGTGTTACTATATTAATAGGAAATAAAATACTGTGATGTGTTAATTTAGCACGTGACTTATGTCAAAAATTCCAGTGTGATCATCGCCAAGGTACCCTGGAGGAAAAAAAATTCAGGAAATTGTTGTCCTCATCTTGGCAACCTGTCAAAATAGCTCTTCATTGGTCGAAGATATTAGGTGTGAGATTTTTAGTCAATCAGACACGATTTTATAGAGCATACATGATATGCAGATATATGCAGAGAAACTTTTGAGAGAAATTCATATTGAGGTATATTTTTTTCGCAAAATTGGAGATCGAACTATTAAAACGAGAGATATTAGGCTAATGAAAGGAGCAATTTTAAGGATAACTTCTAAGTTCTATAGTAACTCTCTAGTGTTGTATCTAGACACTTCATGATAAGTGGTTCTTTCCTATTGCCAAAAACTAGCTGTATGTTATTGGAGTCTGAAATTAAACGTACAGAAAATTGGAAGTTAGTTAAACTCTGTCTGTATAAAGAAACTTATTTAACAGGTATACTCATAGTTATAGATAATAATCCTGCTACTGGCTCCATATATCGAACGAATCTTTCATTAAAGTTTGGCGCTCGAAAATGTCGAACAAGTAATATAAGTTCTCGGTGGAGAAATTACAGTCCGCTATCGCTGTTTACGTAATACAAAGTTGTAAGCGTGGATAACTGCTTTCTGCAACTTTGTTGCGGCAGTTTTCTCATTCCACTACCAGTTTCTTTGATTTTATAGTGAAAGGCGTTAAAATATGGAAATAAATGTTCTCGCTCTATGAAACTGCTCCGATATAAATCTATAGCCTTGTCCTGTTAGGTGGTTAGGCTCGGAAGACTGAATTTTGCATGTGATTATAAGGTGACAGGCAGTGACACAGGATCGTCTTCAGTCGTGCTCGATCGCGTACAGCCAACCAAGTGTAGTCAACTAAAAATGCATGCAAAAAAGCGTGGGCACACAGCACCGAGTGTTACCAATCGTTTAATATTTGCCAATTTTGACTTCAAAGTCGTCAAAAAATAATGACAATAGCAGGTACAAATAACGTCCTCATTCATTTGTTGCATTATTATATTGATACTTAACAATATTTTTTCTATGATCGTGTCAAAAATGACAGCTTTTTGATGTCAAAAGTGACTGTTTATACCACTTTTATGTTTATGTGCAATAAACCTGTAAACTTGCACTCATTATTTAATTATCAGGAAGAAGTCAAGTTAAAGAAACGAAATAATGGTAGATATTAATTGGTTTTATGAAAGTCAATATTCACTTGGTAATTAGAACAATTCTGAACATTAATTGTCATTGGGATTGTATTGGATGTAGATGTGATTTTCATTCACATTTTACACAATCCCAGGGCGACCATTATCATTTTCTTGTTCTAGAATTTGATAGGCAAAAGTTCTTTTGTTTTGAATGAAATCTTCTACATAGCCTTCAGCAACTGAGGATAACCGCCAACCACCATGCCGCTTCAGGCTTAAAACATTGCACGAGTGGCAGCTAGGAGCGTCGTGGATGACTTTCTGAAACAGTGTATAAGATTTTCCAAATGAAGATATTTTGCTGTTTCGGATGATATTTTTCCGAAAGTATTAACTCCCACAACCTGGCTTGTAAATTTTTGTAAAAAATAGTGAAGGAAATTTACAAGGTTGTGGGAGTTAATACTTTCGGAAAAATACTATCAGACATTTTTACCTTAAATTGTTTACAAACGACAGCAAAAGTTAATAATTAAGTGACATTGACACACACATATTTAGTTTTAGGTAGCTTTGCAATTACCATGACACGCAACAATTAGCCACCTCAGATTGGAAATCTAGATTTAACAAATAACTAGGTTTAACAGATAAAACACACACACACACACACACACAAATAACATTTTTGTATTGCACTTGACTAAACTTGACCCAAAATATACCATTTATTGCATATACACACAATTTGACAACTTGAAAAAGTATACTGTAATCGTAATTTTTAATTCATATTCTGGCTTCCTACGTACTATAACGCTAGTTACTATTTAACAACATTGTAATTATTCAGTTAATCAATTTTCTTTCGTTTTTTGACCTCACTCTTATATGCAGCTTTCGGGTTCTCTCGAAGAAGCGTCCAGCAGTAATCCGCCAACTTGCAAGATTCTACTTCCCTTGATACCTTTTTTCCATATTGGTTTCGGAGAAGTATTCTAGGAGAGTGTAGAAAATGTATTTTCAACAACATATTACATCCCATCTTTTCGTAAGACTTTAGAAGTTTATTTCCTAAAAAATGGGTTACAACCATTTTAAAGGCATTCAAAGCCCCTTTTTCGTGCCCGTTAAGCACAGTGTCAAATTCAGAATACCTGAGAACCTGGCGTCACTTTTTTTGGAAAATTTTTGTTTTAGGTAATTGAAAGCTGGACCATCCTGTTCATAGATTTAACAAAATTTTTGATTAAGCCATGTTTAATATGCAAAGGTGGAAGTAAAATTTTATTTGAAGGAATTAAAGGAATGTTTTTAATATTTTTCACTCTCGTTTAAGAAATCTTGGTTCTTGGGATTAGACCGTGTCAAATTGGAATTACCATCCGACGTTTCGCCTTCGATTGCACGAGGCATCTTCAGGGATCTTTACTCCACGAGATCTGAACACTGAATGAGCTCGAAGAGATTCAGGCGAGCTTTTATACCCGACTTGGGCTCGCCGAACCGTGACCCTGTGTTAAGATCGGTTTCCACGTGTGATGTAGACCGTAACCCGTATCTATATTGAAATTTTTTGTATATTTAAATATTTCAATAGATTCTCTAAGTTTTCGTTTATAAAAATCTGGAACCGATACTAGAACCTTGCTTTCCTTTACATTTATGAAATGGCCAGTGTTATGCTGGTGTTCAGCTACAGCAGATTGAACAATTTGTTTCTTTTTAATACATCGTTCATGTTCCTTAAGTCTAGTTGATATTGAGCGTCCTGTTTTTCCCACATACACTTCTCCACTCTCGCTTCTCACTCTCGGTTCAAAAGATTGCATTGTGGTCACACTTTTCTTTTATAGTGATCTATTTGATCTCGGCTATCCCATTCGCAAAGAAAGCAGCAGTGGTTTGTATATCCTAACTGCATATCAAGTAAAATAGCTTTTAAATACTTTCAAATCTGCTCGCCAATTTCTTAAATTGCAACGTTTCTAGCAGCAGCTTCATATTATGAATATGTTCTACGTTTAAAACTTTCATTAGACCATAAATATCAAGACAAGCCACTAAGTCATTTTCCATTTTAAAAAACTGCATAAGGGATTCATGACTCCTTCTATAAATAGACACCTTTACCTATCAGCAAGCAGGTTCCACTGTTGTAATCTAGATGCTAACAACTCCGCGTTTTGTTTGGACAAATCTAAGATCGTTTTACTCGGATTGCGTTATTTTGTGTGATTCCTTACTATTCAAAGACTCAGGAACTAAGTTTAGGTCCTCAGAGGTTGAGGGATCGGCGTCTCTGACATTTAAATCTACGTTGCTATCAAGGCTATATTCCTCTGACGGAATGGGAATAGGCAAGGTATCACTATGGGCACAGGACGAATATCAGACGGCAAATTTGGATCAAATTAGCCTTTTTTTTGCAATGCCTTTGGTGTAAGACAAAAATAGCAATCAGATGTATGGTCTTTTGGATCCCGCTAAACCATAGGTATAGCAAATGGCATTGATCGACTTCTTCCATTAATCCTATCTCGGAGATAGTTGACACAGGTGTCACAGCAAATATAACAAAAGTTTCGTGGCTTGCTAACTCGCGCGGTATATCGATACAGTTCATTAACAGGATGCTTAAATACGACACTAAACGATACCGTGGTTGAAATAAGACTAAACAAGTAATATGCCAGGTTGTCCTTGTGGACTCTGGGTGCGTGTATTAGTCGTGTGCGTGACCTTATATGTCTAGTCCTACACACTTATTTTTTATTCTATTTTACTATTATTATAACCTATTAAACGTCCGCTAGTCCGATACATCCGGTTACGGATATATATGCTATACATTTATTTGTAAAAATCTCATTTAAAAAAATTTAGCTATGTAAAAGTTAGGAATACTAGAGGTTTTTTTTGGAAAGCTGCAAAAATATTTCTCTAAAATAAATTACAACATTAAAAGGTACAAGAAACTGTGAAACCCGTATCTAAAAATTTTAAGAAGTTCAGATGTTATGGGGAAATATTTTTTTTGACATGTCAATTTTTTTTATTACCTCAATAAACGTACCTACACAATAAATAATCATCATATTGTTGAAATACAACGTAGTTATCAAATATGTGTAAATTATATGTAAAATATAATACTAGGATATTACTAATTGCAAAAATTTGATTTTTGTTTTAAAAAAATTAATACCAAACACATTATAAAACGGAGATAGTTGTCACTTCACAGAAACTGCCTGGGCAAATGCCTTGAACCACGTGTATATTTTCTTCCATTTTTCAATAACTCAATGAAAATTCACATACACTTAAACTCGTAAGTTTAAATTACAAATTTTGAAAACGACTCTTTAACGCGTATATGCACAAACATAAATCGAAGCGATTAAAAATATCAGAGAAGTTATTGCTTTAAACAAACCAAAACTCAGCCGTGGCAACTATCACAACTGGCATGTCAAATATCACTTTAAATTTTATTATCCTAGGCCAGGGCCACTTATCATTTCGCGTCGTATGGATCGGTACCTATCGATTTTTGACTGATATGTGCACTTTTTCTTTAAATCGAATTTTCACCCACTTGCTGAGTAGTTAGAGGGAATTGATATTTGAACTTTTTTGTAGGCAAATAAATGCTCCATCCGCGGGTCTGGAAATAATTTCGATTACTATTCGCAGTAAGCAGCAAAATTAAGTTTCGAATTGAAATTATCAACTTTCAAAAATTACAGTAATTTAACCGTTAAAGTTAACCATTGTAAGTTGACCGTTAAAGTTAGAAACTCGAAATTTAGTCACGGTCTACCTAAAAACATCTTGGTTTGAAAAAAAATACCCTACCAGTTTAGATATATTAGTTTCTCTGTAATATAGTTTAGCTCAAACTTTACCTCGTTAGTCCACCCCATGTATATAATCCAGGACCCTTCCTAAATACTCCATTTTGTGTAGATTTTTTAGTACTTTCCGGTGCCGTAATTAGTTTTCTGATTCTTTTGATAAAACATAAAAAGTGTCTAAATGCGATGACGCCTGGTCGTGCTCAATCGAAGACGCCTGAACACAATCGATCTGTGTAACCCCAGCCTAATGCAAAAAATTCGTTGCCAATTAGTTTAGAAGCTAGAATTACCCAAGTGGATAATAGTTTTCATGTTAAAACATCCTAATATGTATTAGCTACATGTAACTCATAAATTTTAGAAAATTATTTCGAAAATTTATACTTTCCAAGTTGCTTCCATGATTTATAATTCTATTAGGAGTTTTACGTCTTAAATTTTATCAAGCTCGTAATTTTCTTTACTGAAGATTACTTTATATTAACTTACAACTTTGTTCTAGAGTTCGACTTTAATAATTTTCGGGTGCCTGAAAGTTATGTGGATGGCAGAAGAATTTACTTTTGAGCTTTTGAAAATAAATTACTGGCCATGCTTGGACCTTTGTTACGTAATATTATGCTCGGATTAATTGGAATTATTTTCAGACGTTTCGCCTTCGATTGCACAAGTCATCTTTAGAGATCTTAATGATTTCTAAAACACCCTGTATATAAGAATAAGCAAAAAAGTATCGTGTCATTAATAGTGACATACTTCTTAATGCAAAGTCATATTTAACTGATAAAGATTATACTGTGTATCTCGAGTAGGAAGTTTAGATGTAGTTCGCATTAATAATTCCACTATAGCTTGTTTTGTTCGGCGTTTTACATACTTGCTGTATATACATTCGGTCTTGGTCATAAATAAGGATAATAAATAGTTCGGCTGGCATCTTCGTTATCAACTAGTGGAGACGATCTGGCTAAGCCCGATAACAAAATTGCAGTTTCTGCTCCATTTCTGAGTGCTTTAGCGTGATGCGGATGCTGTTTCTCTAAATAACTATGACAACCATTGTTTCTCTGTACTTGTACGATTATTTATGTTCGTTGAAATAAAACTTGAATCTAATTAATAATGTGTGTCCTCTAAAATTACAGTAGATAGATTTAAACAGCATGTTGATGGACTTAATTTCTTGAAATATGTTTCGAAATAACAAAAAAAAATACGTTTAAAATCCCGAACACAACAAATAATCTCCCTAATAAAAAAAGAAGTAAAATACTTTTTAAAAACAGGCTCTTTAATAAATGTACAAAAAAGTAGGGAAAAAATAAAATTAATCGATTTTATCAATTATTATCGATTTTTCGGATTAATCGAAAGTTCAAATAAGCGATTTTATTATATATCGTTTTAAATTGCAACAAAATAAATTAAGACATTATTTAAATATTGGCTTTTCAAATTAGCCCCTCGATATCCGGATCTTTCGATTTTGGATTTTTTTCTTAAGGGGTTTCATGCCATGTGCCAATTTTGAATACGGGAAAACCCTCATGGCTTTCTTTTTTTTCAAATCTTAAAGTTTCAAGTGGTGATATTTTTAAATGGGTGGGGACATTGTCAGGAATTAGCCAGTCGTATCATGACATGATTTAACTAAATTGACATGTAGGTATTATATCAGAATATATCATTTTTAGTTACATTTTGAGGTTTTTGACACTTTGTATGTTTTTCACTTTGTATTAGCTCTATTGACATAGATACTTTTTTTTTCAGGTAAGGACCCCAGTATAATTCAAACAAATTATCACCACTTTAAAAAAGATCATAACCGTAAGTAAATTTACATTTTCAGTTAGATGAGTAATTCAATCAGGAATTTATCTTTAAAGGCCAGGGTTTGGCTCTTAATATACGAAGAAAATTTAAACGAAATTAAGATTCGTATTTGCTCAAACTTTGAAAACCGGAACGTCGAATTATTCAGAACAATTCCGAGTCTTATAATGAAATACGCCGCGAGTTTTCAGTATCGGAGGTAATCGACAAGTAAGGCCCTCAGCGATGTATAAAAGGCAAAGAGAGATAGGAACTGAGCCAATAGTGCTTTCAATAAAGACCAATTTATTTTAAATTAAGCAGATACTTGGATTTTTGTTATTTAAATTTTTTAAAACGTTAAAAAGACGAGAATAAATTTAATGACGTAGACAAATCTATTCGTAAGGTATCTTCTATATTGTACTAACCCGAATACTAACCTTAAACGCCTATAACGCGCAACATAATTGTACTCTTATGTGTGAAATAAACTCACATGGATGAGACATTCCACGTATATTATCCGTTACAAGTAGGCATTTAAATTATACAATTTGATAGGCTAGTTTTAATGTAATTTAATTGAGTTAACGCCATTTTTCTGTATAACTAAGGTACTGTCTTTTTTTGCTGAGTAATCATCTAATTAACAAAGTTTGGTTTTTGTCTATAAGCAGAACATAACGGGCGAATGTTTGTGGAAAGATGTGGTCTAAATCTTAAACTTTTTAGTGAATCTGGCGGTTAATGTTGATAATAATTAATAAATTATTTTCGTATCTATAATTTTAACTGCCTTTTTAGAAAGGATCGAAAGAATTCGCATCTGGTAGCTGTAATCTGTGGTTTTTGTCCTCGGATAAAGAATGTTAAAGGGTCTAGGAGACTGGAGGAGAAGAGAGGATTTTATTAGGCCGTTTTTTCTATCTATATATATATATATGTGTATGTATGTATATATATATATATATATATATATATATATATATACTCTGTATATTTTTACATTTTTGGATTCCTGAGACAATTCTGAATCAGAATGTGACATTTTAAAAACTTTTTACGCTCACATGAATTTTTATAGCCATTTTGAAAATTGCATCTAGGTGGCTATTACCGGACGCAAATTAATCTAAGGATTAGTCTGATAGCTAGGAACAAGAGAAGTTGATAAAATCAAATTTTTGTGTCGTAACTATATTTTTTTTTAAATGGTGACACTTTCTAGACAAGTACTTTTTGAAAAGGGGATTTTTTTGCGAATCTAACGGTACTAACTTTTTTGCGATTGGATTAAAAATAAGCTCAAAAATTAAATATTACTGAGAAAAATACTCGATAATCAATTATTTACTTTTATCAAGTATGCCATAGATAGCCATGCTGGATATTAAGTAGGATTTTTTGTTTCGACAGTGACACTTACCTATTTTTTTTGAGTAGACATAAGATTTTCTTATTTTTCTTGATTTTCGATATGGTATTAATATTTGTAGAATGTCATAAAAATTCATGGAATGCTGCTAAGTTGTATGCTCAGAGATACCTCGACCGCAACATCCAGTCCATCAGTATCTTCCATATCTCGAGAATCGTTTTAGGCATCAAGAAGGAAATCAAGTGGAGAAAGGCAGATTTATTATAAATGAAGAAATGGAAATAAACGTTCTTGCTATGGTTGAAGTTGATAAAACTGTTTCTTTAAGAAGCATTAATCACGAACTGGGTTCATGACTTACATGAATCAGCTAGAAAAATACTAAAGAAACACGGATATCGAGCTTTTAAGTACCAGTTACACCAACATTTGTATCCTGACGATGGCGATAAACGGGTATTGTTTTGTGATTGCTCCAAAATTGTAGAGTAGACCCAAATTTTATCAACTATTATCTGACGAATCCAGATTTACTAACAATGGTATGTTTAACAAACCTGTTACTGGGCCCCACAAAATCAAAATGAAATGAGAGTAAGAAATTTTCAAGAAAGGTTTGGTATCAATGTCTGGGCTGGTGTCATTGGTAACAGAATAATTGGACCAGTGTTATTTCAAGGTCAATTAACAGATGGCTACTTAGGCTTTCTCCAAAATGAAGTTAAGCAACATTTTAATGATCTACCTTTAGAAGTTTTACGCCGAATTTACTTCCAGTACCGCCTCACAATACCAGAGAAGTTCTTAATTATTGAATTGAACATTTTAATAATAAAGTTATTGCAACTAATGGCCCAATTCAATGGCCCGCTCGTTCACCAGATCTCACTGTTCTCGATTTCTTTATTTGGGGATATGTCAAAGAAACAGTCTATGTAACAGCCCCAGCCACTCTTGAAATTTTAGAAAAAAGGATTGTACGTGTATTTAGAAGTATTACGCCTCAAATGCTCCACAACGTGTTGAGAGAAACAATTGAACGAGCGGAAATGTGTCGTGAACAAAGAGGAATGCACTTTGAACCACTACAGTGAACTCGAATATTCTGCTTTTATGTTTTACAGCGTTATTGAAGTTATATTTTTGTCTAATACTCTGAACTATTTGTTAGCCAAAGATACAGATTTGCACGCCTAAATTTGTTGACGATATCTGAAGAGGGGCAGCAGAAAACTGTATAAAAAATACGGTTCCGAGCGTTAGGCGCATAGGCGTGTATTCTTTTCATCAACAGAGATAGGCTGGGCAGACTTTACGTGACATGACGCATAGATAAATCCAACGGAAGTAATCTTGATCAACCAACTGTCACAATTAAAAATCCTACTTAATATCCAGCATGGATATCCATGGCACACTTGATAAAAGTAATAATTCATTATCGAGTATTTTTCTTAGTAATATTTAATTTTTGAGCTTATTTTTAATCCAATCGCAAAAAAGTCAGTACCGTTAAATTCGCAAAAAAATCCTTTTTTCAAAAAGTGCTTGTCTAAAAAGGGTCGCCATTTGAAAAAAAAATAGACACAAAAATTTGATTTTATCAAGTTCTGTTCTTCCTAGCTATCAGACTAATCACTATTATTCTGTCATCATTTCAGGTCCTTTGATTAGTTTGCATCCCGTCATGGCCACCTAGATGCAATTTTAAAAACAGCTATAAAAAAATCAAGTAGACGTAAATAGTTTTTAAAATGTCACATTCTGATTCAGAATTGTCTCAGGAATCCAAAAATTTAAAAATATACAGAGTGTTCCATTTAAAAAATTGAAACTGGAGTCATTTCCGGTGAAACAGGAAATAACCGAAAAGTGAAAAATGCGAAAACTCTCCTCTTTATGTACCATTTACCTATACGAAATTTCGTTTTGATACATCAAATACTTTAAAAGTTATGGCCTGTCTAATAGATTCGTTGACACTCTGTATATATATTATATATTAGGATTTTGAATATAGAGAATTGCCAAAAAGCAAATCATTAGGATTTATATGATTCCTTTCATGATTGTTTTCGTTTAGGATAATATTATTTCTAGTGTTGTATAATACCTTTTTAATAAGTAATTAGGTATGAGTTTGTTGGAGGATTTTGATTTTTTTTGCTTTATGTTGGGTGTACTAATTTTTAAATTTTGTTTTTTAAAGTTAACATTAACTTAATTTTCATTTTCTTACTATGATATGACTTATAATTAATATATCTACAGGAACTGGTAGGTTTGATACACAAACCTGAATTAATTTATTTTCAACTTTTATGACATTTGTATCTAAAAATGGGAGGCTTTGGATCAACAAAAATAAAGGTTTGTAGTCGTCCAGTAAATTATCCATTACATATTGGGCAATAATTGAAGAAGATCCCATTGGTGTTCCGTATGTTTGTTTATAGTATTTATTTTCAAATGGAAAAATATTATTAATAAAACTAAATGATTTTTAAAAATACATTTTAAGCAATGTTACAGTTATTTTGAATTAAATTCCATCTTTTTGTAACACTATTTTTTACTAAAGCGACATTTTACTAAATAGTGAAATAACATCTAGAATTATAAGTATATAATTTTCAGGGATTGTTTTATTTTTAACAAAAAGCGCCAAATTAAAACAGTCTTTCGTAAAGTACATATTGTCACTATTGTATGATTTACATAAAATATCACAGAAAAATAGTAATTTTACTGTTAGGTGAATTTAGTGAGAAAATAATTGGTCTAAGAGATAAATTAGGCTTATGAATTTAAGGAAGACCATACAATGATTAGCACCTTCTTCAAGATTTATCAAATCAAAATGTTTCGGTTTATTAATAAAATCATTTGAATTCTTTTCAATTGTGGTAGTGATATTACTATTTAATTGTGTGTAAGATTTCTTATCACATATAATGTTATTTGAGAGTTCAGCGTAATGTTTATTTATAATTAACTGTAATATTACTTTTATCTGATTTTGATATTAATAAATTACTATGATCTTTAAAAAAAAAGTTGATCAACATAGTTGTTAGAAAAATTAACTTTTTGAATAAAGTTTGGTAATTTAGCTCCAAATAAGTTTTTCTTATTTTCATTGAATCCAAATAATGAATGTTTAATATCAGCTGAGAATTTTGGAATCGAGATATCCTTTATAGTTATATAGACATTTTAGCCGAATCCCCGTTATTTCTTTATACTATTCATAGTATACGGCCGTTACCTACAAGCACATTATATATATATATATATATATATATATATATATATATATATATATATATAACTTGAATATGCTTATAAGTTAGGGTCCAGTTCAGAAGCATTTTTTTAAGTATAGAATCGGTGTAACGCCGAAGCCAAAAAAACTTTTTTGTGTTAAGTGCTATAAGAATTCTAAAAATGGGCAATAGTCTTTATCTTATCTGTTGCATTTAAAAAGTGGATGTCAAAATATAAACAATAGAAACAGTAGAAAAGTCGTCTGCAAGTACACCTTGTAAAAATTAGAAATCCAGTTATATGTAAAACAATGTGTGATTAGATGTTTAAAAAATATTAAAAATGTTAATGATTATATAATTTACTTCGGAATTTACCAAAGGAAATTTTTGATTTTAACAAATTCTTGTTTTAATTTTTTTTTATTTTCGCATATAAGATTACAAGTATAATTGATAGCTTGGTAAATGAGGATATTAAAATGTAAATCATGAAATTATGATAGTATTTCAGCATAAAACTGTTCATTCTAGCATGTGTTAGAACGTGTATTTTACATAAATGGCTCATTAGGGTTATCCACAGCGAATGCAAGTTTTAGGTTTATTAACTGTGCTAACAAACGAGTTCACCACACATACAAAAACCGCAATGATAAATGTATTCGAAGGCAATTTAACAGCATTAATAACTTCGCAGTGACACCGTGTTGGGGCCGTTTCCAACTTGTATACACGTACACAATAAATCGGAGCTTCGATTATAAATAAGGGCAATAAATAGTTTCGGTTGGCGTTTCCATTATCAGGTAATGAAGCCGTGCACAGACCAAAATCGGTAATTAAAATGGAAATTGAAATTCGTCGTCGAAATCTCCGTTAAATTCGCTAATTGCTTTCCGTGGGGCCATATGTTTCGATGCGACCTAGTGTTACCCCCGCTTTGTTCGAACCTAAGTGTTGTAATAATAGGTAATTAAGTTATGCTAACAAACCGTGAGTTGTAACGAAGTTAGACCCAATCACGCCTGAAATGCAACAAAGCCGGCATATTGAAGTTCTGAACGCAGTTATTTCTGTTTGCGATATGACCTAATTTAATTTGCCAAATCAGTGCTTTTTTTGAGTATAATTGATTAATGACGAGTAATTTGAATTAAACAAATCGTTCGTATATTTATTAAAAACGTTAAACATAAAATGGGTCCGAATTTTGAATTCCACGTCTGAAGGGGCCGGACGGTAAAAACCTTTACTATTTACAGTGAATATTTTTGTTCGCATAGTTTCCATAGCCCACGACTCGTTGGTCAAGATACATTGGAATCTCTCTTATTAAGAGACAGAGAAATGGTTAATTGGTGGAAATAAATACATCATGTATTTGACTCGTATTTTGTCCAGACAACATAAATTAATTTGAAAAAGCAAATGCACATTTTTGCCGGAAATCGAAGATGTATTTGAAAATGAAAGAGTTGTATGTAATATTTATGTGTTTCATTGGCGTATATCGTATTATAAGTTAAAAATCATTGCTATTCAAATATTAGGATATTTAAAATTGATTATTTTTATATTGCTTTCCAATATGTGTATTTTATTGAAATCGGCTGCAGCTTTTTGCAGAAGTGTTAATATACTTATGTTGAACCGTCATGTACGTAAAATTAACAGGAAAAGGTTTATTCAACTATTCATGTATTTCGTTTAACACAATATTCCCGTATTTCATAGTCCTTACCTACTACCAACAATAAAGCGTTTTACTGCACCAAGGTACATTCGGATGGTTGCCTATTTTCCGTATTGACTTTCTAAGTCGAATGACGTGCCACTTTGCTTAAATTCACTTCTCACAGATTTTCTTTATAGATATATATATATATATATATATATATATATATATATATATATATATATATATATATATACTCGTGGAAATTTGAAACGACAAAATTTTAGTAATATATTTGTAGTATGATATTTTCTGATTCCTACAAGCAATTTATTACATTTCTGAGTTAAACAGCTAATTCCAAAAGTATGCTTATCATGTCAGATGATGCCCCAATTTTGCTTTAAAATTTGTTTTTTAAAAATTTTTGTCAACTTATTCCGTTTTTAAATTGTCAAGATTTTTGTACACCTCTGGATTTATGATACTATCATATTGGTGAAAAAGTGATGCAACAATATTTACCATTAAAACACATTTATTAGCAAAATTAACCTTAACTAAAACACTATTATTAAAATCGAAAGTAAAATAAAACCCTATAGACAAGTAAGTATTACAGATTACAGGTACTAGTATTGGGTGGGTTTTCCGCGAACTGTTATAACCTCCCGACATCGTCTGGGCATACTTGATATAACATTGTCTATTAACTCTTGAGGAATTAAAAACCGTTCTTCATGAATTACTTCAACCAATTCGTCAATAATTCTAGGAAGTATTGTTCGAGCTTACAACCGCCGCTTTAGAGTATCCCGTATGTGTTCGATTATATTACAATCCGGGGAGTGGGAGGGCCAAAAAATTCTGTTATATTGATGATTTTCGAAAAATTCGTTAAATATTCCTGCCCTATGTAGTCTAGCATTATCGTCTACATAAAATTGTTGCCCAATCTGTCAGCTACTTGCTTTCCAAAATCTCTAACTAACGAGATGGGTTTACAGAGCGATTAATAAGAACTATTAATTCTGTTCGACCACCTGTAAATATTCCTTCCCACACTGTTACAGAACCACCTCCAAACGGAATTCGATCTAAGAAACAGTTTTCTTCGTATCTCTCTCCTGTTCCACGCCATACACGAATCCGATTGTCGTCAGGATGAAGTGCAACCTTTGATTCATCCGCAAATAAACAAGTGTTACCATTCGAGTAAATTCCAGTTAACATGTTCTTTGGCAAAAATCAAACGAGACCGTCTGTGTTCTCTTAAAAACTATACGGCCGTGGGAATTTAAATGAGCTTCAGGCAACCGATTTCGAATGGTTTTTATAGAAATGGTTACATTTTGTGTTACCTGGACATGAGTTTTAATTTTTGTGGACCTAATAGTCCTCTCAGAAAGAGCTTGACATACAATGTATCTGCCTGCCCTAGGGGTTGTTTTTTTACAGCACCTCCTCCGTGGTTATATTGCACTGAACCAGTATTTTGATATCTGCACCATGCACTTTCTAGCATACCTATTGCTCGCATAAGTTCGTTCGCATTATATCTGGGAATATATTTTAAACCGTTTTTAAGAAACAAACCCACAAATCATAACTTTGAATAAACTATTGAACATTGTGGGTAACAGATGACAATCGATGCGTTTTTGTTTCAAAACCTCCTTTACTTATTTTAGAAATCTACAACAAAAGTCATACAATTATGTAGGTGTGTAGAAAAATCTCTTAATTTAAAAACGGAACAAGTTAGCAAAGATTTTTAAAAAGCACAATTGGGGCTATCATTTGACATGATAATTTTGAGATTTGCTGTTTAACTCAGAAATGTAGTTAAATTTTGGATAAAAAACACGTGTGTTTGAATCACCCTGTATATTGAAGTTAATTGTGTTTTATGTCAAACATTCTGCCCAAGAATAAAGTGTAATAATGTACCTTTAAAACAGAAAAAAGTTTATGTAAATCGCTTGAAGGAATCAGAAAATATCATATTACAAATATTACTAAAATTTTATTTCAAATTTAAAAAAATGAATCCAAATATTAAATCTCTCCGAGCTCGTTCAGATCTCGTGGAATAACGATCCCTGAAGATGCCTCGTGCAATTGAAGGCGAAACGTCGGATAGTAATTCCAATTTGACATGGTCTAATCCCAAGAACCATGATTTCCTAAATATTAAATTAAATAGATTAAATAAATGAAATAGATCTCATATTCTGGTTTCTCTCTAACACATTGTTGTTATGGAAAAATCTTAAATCTGATGTCCAAATGTTAAGTGTGATACATTGAAAATAAAAATCCATGTTGATATTTAAAGAACATATAATGTTGATGATAGGGCCCATCATCGTTTTACAACCATTTTTCATTTTTCTCTTATAATAAGCGAGATCCCATATAGAGGCTCGTATTTCGGATAGCTTGAATTTGTCGAAAAAATATTCTTTTGGAAGCCAAATTGTTCATAGTTTAGCCGAAATTGTATTCCTCAAATCGTTTAAGATACTTTTTTGTTCATTTCACGAAGGCTATATATCACAGTATACCAAACATTGTTATATACAGCTTTAGTCAAATGAAAGTTGCATCAATCTTAAAGTTTTTTTTTAACTTAACCATGATTAGTTTTATATTTTAATTTTTTGTAGTGCATACATAGAGTTTATTTCTGGTTCTTGTTTGTTGTTGACTTTTGTTTAGTTTGTTTGCAATAAATGATTTTGGCATAATTACTAATTATTGATAATTGTGTAAGTGAATGCATAAACAAAATAAGAATATATAAATAATATAGGTCAGAGTGGAGAGATTCAACACAATATTTAGGTTGTCCGCCGTCGTTGCCAATATGTAAACTTCTTTGTTGCCCGTGCAATTCAAGGATCTCAATACTCAACCAAGAGAAACCCTATTGTTTGTTAAACGTCTATTAGTGTTTCATGGCGTTACCACACAACATTACCACACATACCCCATGGCTATTGTGTGGTAACGCTTGTGTATTGCGTGCAATACCTCTTTTAGCTATATTTAGGACAGCCAATTCAGGTTAAGCTATGCTGACGTATTAATTTATTGACCACCTTACATTGAGAGTAGTAATACTATTAGATTTGAATTAGGAAATTATGTTAAACTGCACTCTACATTTATCTTGAATACCAGAGATGGAGGTCTTTAGTTTTGTATTATTTTTTAAAGGATCGTTGGCATACCTTCACAGCCAAAAGATTGGCCACGGGTTTCTTATTCTGATGGTAGATTCCCGAATTTTGTATGATAAAGTTAATACAGTTGGAAAAAAAGTCATATTTCACGATTAATCCATACAGGGTGTTTCTAAATAAGTGCCCGATATTTCACAGGGTGTGGTCTAAAATGTTTCGTTTTCGAGATACAGGGTGTCAAAATTTTATTTTTATTTTTGTTTTTTCTGCATAATTTCTTAAATAATTCCGGTTTATGGAGGATGAAAATTGGTACCTGAGGGTTTTTTGACATTAAAAATTTGAATTTGATATTGAATATACTTTCTTTGACGCTATTTTTATTACCGAGATAGATTTGTAAATTTGGCAAGAAAGGAAACTTCTGCGCAAGGGGGTATGTTCTGAAATGTATAGATAAGTGGCTATGACTTAGACATTAAAAACGTAAACGTTATTATTGTAACTGGATTTTTGTTAAGTAAATATATTTTTTTCTTTGTTTTTGGGAAAATATTTCACTTTAGTTTGAATCTTTTAAATCTGGCCATTATTTTTCTAAGGAGAAGCGCATACATGTTTTTTTGTTTTTAATTATTTTTAATTTGAAGAAATTAAATATTTGGTTTATATATTATTTGGTTCCGCATATCCATCCAATTATTGGATTTCGTTGGTAAAAGTGCTTTTTATGTTTATATCTAAACGTAGTAAATAAATAGATACAGAAAAATGCGAATTATGCTTCTCGATTTTATTTGATTTTCTTTAGTGTATTATTTTTACCGCGGAAGCTTCTTTCAAAATACTCTTAAATTTTTTATTTCCTATATACGTTATTTTCATAATTTCTAGTTATTCTATATACGTCTTTTTTCTAGTTTCTCTTATATGAAAACATTATTGATTTGTCATGTCAATATTCCCTCACTGTTAGCACATTTTGACCAATTTCTGAATTTATTTAGCTATAAAATTTATGATATAATATGTATATCAGAAACATGGCTTACTGGACGAATTGAAGATGATGCTTTTATTTTAAATGGGTATAATATAATTCGAAGGGACAGGAGTGGCGGTTTGAGGAGGGAAGGTGTAGGGATATATATATATATATATATATATGTATATATATATATATATATAATATATATATATATATATATATATATATATATATATATATATATATATATATATATATATATATATATATATATATATATATATATATATATATATATATATATATATATATACAGTGTGTCCGAAATTGGTTATGACAGTATTGGGATCTCGGAAACCGTGATAGTTACAAAAACGTTTAAAAGAAGAAAGTTTTAGACAATTATGTTTGTAATTTAACGCCGTTTTGCTCGCGATTCTATCTTTTTTAGTTTTTGAGATATTTTGAAAAAACCAAAAAACTGCATTTTCGAAAAAGTCCTATAATTTATTTATTTATGAAAATTTTCAAAATCTGTAAGAACATTATTAAGGCAACTTTTTACGTAGAGTGCACCTATTAAGTCAGATTTTACATACGACGTTTCGATTTTCTAGAACCATCATCAATTTTGTTTTTTCTTATAGCCGCTGTGTTCGATTTTAACAGTTTTGAAAAGAGTATTCCTTTAGCTTTTCAACGGTGTATCACACTTTGTAATTAGGTTATTACTAAAGGTGCAAAAAGTGCGTAGAGAAAATATTTAAACGTTTTTTGGAATTATCAAAGTAAAAAATTAAAAATTAATAGTGCTAAAAGGCAATATGTAATTCAACATCCAGTTCTACAAAAAATTAGTAAAAACTACTCAATAACATTGCACAATGTTCACAAATGTTCAAATGACTAGCCGCAGATAACACTAACATCTTTGCTCAAGTAGGCTTTGGTTTTGAAATAATAGAATGCTTTTAATCTGTCAAAAATGCAACGTTTAAGTTTTATTTAACATTCATCGCTGTTTTAATAAGGATTACAATGGCGTTAAACTTTTCTAATGAAGAAATGTTTGATATGTTAGTGTGTTATATTAAAAATGAAAGAAATGCAAACAGGGCCATGGATGTGTATTTTGACACGTACCCCGAAAGACGGCAGCCTGGCAGAACTTATTTTCAAACGCTGGTTAGAAACTTGCTTGAGTTTGGCAGTTTTAATAAGATTCGCACAAAGAAGAATGCAAAAGACAGCGAGCAACGCAATAGGCAAATCCTAGAATATTTTAATGAAAATCCGACTTCATCTACAAGAAGAAGCGAAACAGAACTTGAAATTCCAAAATCTACCGTTCATGGCGTCTTAAAAGTAACTAAATATCGTCCTTACAAGCCAACAATTGTGCAAGGACTTCAAGCAGGTGATTTCGAAAGAAGAATTGTTTTTTGTAATTGGTATATCAATAGATGTCGAGAAAATCCCGCTTTTTGCAATAAAGTCATTTGGTCAAATGAGACTCATTTTACAAACTGTGGCATTTTTAATAAAAAAATCACCATTATTGGACTATTGAAAATCCGCAACTACGCGATCCACGCAGGCTGCAAGAGCGATTTGGTTTTAATGTGTGGTGCGGGATGCTTGGTAAGATAAACATAGTCTAATTGAATTGCTTATAATTCAATATTTTCCATTACTTTTTAGGAAATCGTCTCATTGGTCCCTTTATTTTTGATCAGACACTGACAGGCCCAAGATACCTTGCCATGTTACAGAATCAAATAGTTCCTGCCCTTCGAGAAGCTGTGCCAGATGATCAGTTTAATAGCTTGTGGTTTCAGCAAGACGGTTGTCCTGCACATAACAGCAGGGATGTACAAACCTTTTTAACAACAACTTTTGGTGAAAACGTAATATCCAACAGTGCTCCTGTCCGCTGGCTAGCTAGATCCCCGGATATCACGCCGTTGGATTTTTATTTATGGGGATGTGCGAAAAATGAAATATACGAATTTGACCCCCCAGAAAATAGGCAAGTTCTTGAGCAGCGAACCCGCAATATTCTAGAAAATATAAATAGAAATACCATTCAACGGGTAATCAGAACAGTTGAAAGGAAATGCGGACACTGCATAGAAAAAAACGGTCAACATTTTTAATCCTAGTATTATGTAGCATTTTTTTATTAATTTTATTGAGTAGGTAGTTCATACTGATTTTCTGTTAATTCTTGTAAGGTTAGTACTTTTAAATCGCCATGAACGGTTGACTTCAGAATGTGAAGTTCTGTTTCAATTCTTCTTATGGAAAAAACCAGATTTTCATTAAAATATTCTAATATTTGCCTATTCCATTCCTTGTCATACTTGCATATTTTCTGTTGCGATTCTTAAAATTGGCTAACCCTAGCAAGCTTCTAATCAGTGCAGCGCTTGAAAAGAAGTTCTGTCGACAGTCGTTCTTCGGGGTACATTATGTGCAGTGCACATAGTATTAATGTTACTGAGTAGAACTTACTGATTTTATGCAGAATTTAATGTCCAATTTAAAAATATTGCTATTTGAAACTATTAAATTTTAATTTATATCGATAATTCGAAAAAATGTTTAAACAGTCTTATTTCAAACGCAAAGCCTACTTGGGCAAATATGTTAGTGTTATATACGGGTGGTAGTTTGAACATGTGTGAACATTGTGCACGAATCAATTATGTTATTAAGTAGTTTTTACTGATTTTTTGTAGAACTGGATGTTAAATTACAATATATTGCTATTTAACACTATTAATTTTTAACTTTTTACTTTGATAATTCCAAAAAACGTTTAAATATTTCTTCTATGCACTTTTTGCACCTTTAGTAATAACCTAATTACAAAGTGTGATACACCGTTGAAAAGCTAAAGAAATACTCTTTTCAAAACTGTTAAAATCGAACACAGCGGCCATAAGAAAAAACAAAATTGATGATGGTTCTAGAAAATCGCAACGTTGTATATAAAATCTGACTTAATAGGTGCACTCTACGTAAAAAGTTGCCTTAATAATGTTCTTACAGATTTTGAAAATTTTCATAAATAAATAAATTATAGGACTTTTTCGAAAATGCAGTTTTTTGGTTTTTTCAAAATATCTCAAAAACTAAAAAAGATAGAATCGCGAGCAAAACGGCGTTAAATTACAAACATAATTGTCTAAAACTTTCTCCATTTAAACGTTTTTGTAACTATCACGGTTTCCGAGATCCCAATACTGTCATAACCAATTTCGGACACACATATATATATATATATATATATATATATATATATATATATGTATATATATATATATATATATATATATATATATATATATATATATATATATATATATATATATATATATATACAGTACAGGAATCGAGGATATCTGGGTAAAGATACAACTACCTTATACATATTAGAGATATGTTGGATTTTAATAATTCCTCAACAAATAAATATTTAAATCTTTGAATAACGTCTTTCAGTTCAACTTACATATGGACTTGCTAATGGTAATGCTTATAAAACTAGACGTTTCTATCAAGAGAGTTATTAAATCAGCAGAACTCCTAGTTTAAAAACATTTTCAAGGATTCACCTGCAGTTGAGGGAAACAGGAACTTTTAACTAAGCCGCTCACTTCTCTGGTGTACATCGGACGGTAAGAACTCCAGAAACCGAGGAGACAGTTTTAATCTAGTAGGAGAACATCTGGAAACAAGTACGGTTTCTGGATGTTCGTAACATTAAACAGTTCTCATGTTCTGGTTTGGAGAATTATAGTTAATAATTTGCTTTATCCCTACCACATTCAGAGGATTCAGGCACTTCTCCCTCGTGATATTCCAAATCGTATCGACTTCTGTCGTTGGTTTCTGCAATCCCTAATTCAAAATCCTCTATTTGGAAATCAAATCCTGTTCACGGACGAAGCAAGTTTCTTCAAATGTGGTTTATGCATGACGGTGCACCAGCAGATCTTAGTATTCAAGCGCGAGAATTTTTAAATCAAACTTTCAATAATCGCTGGTTGGGTCGAGGAGGGCCTTATTTATAGCCCCCGAGGTCACCAGATCTTAACTATTTCGGTTATTTCCTTTGAGATCATCTTAAGACTCTCATTTATTTACCAAACTCCGATTCAAAAGAAGAGTTAACCACTGAGATGAAGAATATATCCCCCAAGTAATAATTATAGGAAATATAAATATATTGTGCTTATTTTCTTTGTGAAATATCCAGAAGAAAACTATTTTTATTAGAAATATAAATATGTTATACTGGTTGTTCTTATTGCCTTTGTAGAAGATTTGATTAAATTTAGGTCTAACGCTAATTAGTTTTGTTGCCTATACAAACAGGGCAATTGCCTTTCAGCAGCTTTCAAACTGCTTTATATTCAATCGTCTGCAACTATAATTTTATTTGTAGAAATAAACCTATTATTTTGATTATTAATATGAATTTCAACGTGTTTGTTGTCTCTCCTTTTGTCATTGTTCAAAGCAAGTTTCTGAAATAATAGAAAATTGACTTATCTAACAAGCCATGACTTTTAACCGAGTTACCTGTCTTGTGCCAATCACGGTAGAATTGAAATGGTAAACTTGATACTTGTCTGAGATTTGTAAATTGACTTAAAAGGAACAAGAACATGGTTTGTTTGTTATATAGGATGTGGCACATTCCCAAAAAAATGTGGACCTTCATTGGATGAGCTTTTTTTGTCTGTTCGGAGAGTTACTTACTATAGGTTAGATAACTCATACTCTCCTTACCGTGTAAGTTGTTAACTTTATTTTTAACCAACATCAAAGAAAGAAGAGGTTTTAAATGCTACCCTTTTTTACTTCTCTCTTAAAAGTATGTGTAATCGTGACTATTCCACTCTATTGTTTTACAATTGCAAAATGACATAGCAACGGCCTGTTTTCTACTGCCAAAACTCATACCTGGACAAAATCAACAAGATGGTTTTTCAGCCACAAAATTTTGTTGAGTTAAAGTAAAAAATTGATCATTTCACCTAGGTCAAATATCCTTGGTTACTAATTTAATTACCCTATTTATTACAATATAAACAAATAAAAAGACACGCTTTTGACAGTGATTTCTTTTGATATCACGGTTTTATTTGATATTCTATATGGTAAGACATTGTTCTCGTGAAATAGTCATACCACGCGAGAAAAAATTTTGAAGGTAAAATTTTCCTCTTGTATATTCAAGTTTGTTGCTTTTTGGTAATTTCGCAAATGACATTTTTGTAAAATGACATTCGCGAAATTACCAAGCAACAAAATTTTCTCCCTTGTGGTATTATATATGAAAAAATCACCCTCCGAGATTTTTTCATATCTTTACGTTTTAGATGCCGAAAAACATGTTTTCTCACTTCCGTCGGTCTGTTTGCCTGTCTGTCGCATGTCGGTCTATCTGTTCGCGGTATAGCTAAAAAACTGCTTACCCAACTGAATTCAAATTTTGGTAAAAAATTAAGGGTCATATGGGGATGCTATTTTGGTAAAAAACTAGTATTGCAAAACAAAATGACGGCCTAGTGAAATGTTAAAAAATTATTACTAAAAAACTTCTTATCCCGTTTATCTGAAATTTTGCACAAAAATAGTATTATAAATAAAATAGAGTATTATGTAAAAATTAAACGTAGAAATTAACTGGTAAAATTTTGGTACGAATCCAAGATGGCAGAACAAAATGGTGGCTGAATAAAATATTTAAAAATTCAGCCTACTTAATGGACTGATTTCAGATTGTGAAAACTGTATAGAGATGAACTAGTAAAACTGTGGTACTAATTCAAGATGGCGAAATAAAATGGCGTCCAAATAAAATATGTGTAATCATGAACAAAATGACCCTCAGGTTTTACATTTTTTTTTTTAAATAATTCTGTCGGTCTGTTTGTCGGTTTGTTTGTCTATTTGTCAGTTCGCGGCATAACTTAAAAACTACTCATTATATTGATTTCAAAATGTATACAAGCATAAAGTATAATATAGAGATAAACTGGTAACCACAACTTTACCAAGTTTATGAATTAAAGCTGGCGGAAGAAAATAGCGGCCACATAATTTTTAAATCAATGCAAAAAAATCTTATTCATTTGAAAGTGATATAAGGATAAACTGGTACGAATTCAACATGACGTAACAAAATGGCGGTGTGTGTCATGTAAAATATATTTAATCAATTTGTTTTAAATTATTCCCAAAAATCAAGTATGGCATAGGTAGAAACTGGTATAATATTAGTAGGAATCCAATATAATGAAACAAAATGGCACCCAATAAAAATATATATGTGTTATTAAATGACTATGTGCTGAACTAAATTGGGTTACACTTGACTATTCCTAATATAAGGAAAAATGCATTACGAGGGAAGTTCTGGGTACAGGAAATTTACCGATTTTTATAAATGTACTAAATGTAAAAACAGTTTCAAAAATTCTTTTTTTGCTTTAGTCTAGGTCACAAGCTCAAAATAGTGTTAATTCTTGCTATTGCTAGTGATATATGATTGAATTGAGAATGACGTCCAGAAAAATATGAAAAAGTTTCAAACCGGCACAAGCAATTTCAAATGTTATTAACAACTTAAGATTTTAAAAAAAGTACTTTTTTGCAAATAACTCTGAAAATATTATAATTTAAAATATATTTAAAGAGGAAGATATTCCCATTATAAAAATCTCACCTCCCAACGCTCTATCAGTATTATTAAAAATGCAGACCGGGCGTTAAAGTGCAGTTTACTCGGCGCGATGTTCCAAAACCAACTGGCGTTGTCATAAATTATCAGATACTGCACCTTTTTACAAGCTTTTATTTAGCTTGCTTTCTTTGTATGTCTGTTTTTCCGATTCTTATGTCTGTCTTTCCATTTAATATTTTGTTATCTATTTTTCAAGCACTTACTGGAATTCAATTGAGCTAAAATTTCGGCGACAATGCACATGCATTGCAATGGTACAATGGAGTAATGATATCGTGAATATCTTATACAGAGTGTGTAAAAAATAATACTATCTAATGGTACAAAATAAAATAAACGTAAAAAAATCTTTTTAAAAACAAGCTTTTTGCTGTAAAAAATAATATCTGATGTATGAAGTTAAATACATAAACACAGAACTTTTAACAATTTGAATATGTTCTTAAAAGCTTGAGGCGTGAAACGTCGTCACACTTGAAGTAAAGCCTCAAAGTTTTAAGAAATTAAAATGCAACCTCTTTAACCTGAATACCATATTGCAAGCCTCATTCGGATTATCTAATCGTTCGGATTACAAAACTATTTAGCTGTATGCTATTTTTTTATTTACATTTCTCTATATATATATATATATATATATATATATATATATATATATATATATACAGGGTGTCTCATAATTAATGGTACACAGAAAAACTGCAGGTTCTTTTAGATTTTCTTTAAATTTTTTCTTCACAATTTATGAACAGGCCGACAGAACAGCATGAAATTGAGAATTGGAGGGTTTTTTGAAGCGAGAAATTCGAATCTGTACTTAATTCTGATGCTGCTTGTAGAGGGCGCTACTTACGGTGCATTAAATCTCTTTAAAACACCGTCACTTTTTTTTGTCACGGTGTATTGACTCAAATGTTAAAGATATACGCAAAAAAGGTATACTTTGTAAATTTCCCTCAGAGTGGCCGTTTGCAAGATATTTGTCTATAAATTAATCAGTACACCTTTTCAAATTTCGAAAGTTAAAATTTTTATTAGAAATGTTTTTGAAATAATAATTATTAAAATGAAAAATTTATGGAAAATAAAAATGTTTTTATTGAAATTGGCTGCAACAATAATAACAATGAAAAAACAACTCCTTTTTAAAATTGTAACAATATCACGAGTTTATGGCTATATCCTACTTAATGCTTGCACAAAATTAGAAAGTAAAATAATAAATAGTTCTGCAGAATGATTTTTTAAGTAATTCATTAGCCCGCCATTTACTTTTTGCTATCTTGGATTCGTACCAAAATGTTAAAGGTTTATTTCTGAGTACACTCCAATTTTGTGCAAATGTGTAGGTAAATTGGTTAACTAGTTTTTTAACAATAAGTTTTTTAACATTTCACTAGGCCACCAGTCTGTTCATTGTTATTATTGTTGCAGCCAATTTCAATAAAAATATTTTTGTTTTCTATAAATTTTTCACTTCAATAATTATTATTTTAAAAACATTTTTAATACAAATTTTAAAATTTGAAATTTGAAAAGGTGTATTGATTAATTTTGTACGCAAATATTTTGCAAACGGCCACTTTGAAGGCCATTTACAAAGTATACGTTTTTTGCGTAGAAGAAGTGGAAAATACATAATCTTTAATATTTAGGCACACAAAAAAGTTACGTTATTTCAAAGAAATTTAATGCACCGAAGTGGCGCCCTTCACAAGCAGTATCAGAACTAAGCACATATTTGAATTTCTCGCTTGAAAAACCCCCCAATTCCCAATTTCATGCCGTTCAGTCACCGTGCTCATAAATTGTGAAGAAAAAACTAAATTAAAATTACAACTTTGACACCCTGTATCTTGGTTACTGTCAACTTTTGGACTAAGCAAAGTATGGTTAAATCGCAATATTTTTACCCCCATTAATGCTGTGTACCATTAATTATGGGACACCCTGTATATATTTTTTATTAATATGAACTGTGAACCATGTTGTTTTATCTATATTTGGAAAATTTATTTTATAATTAAGTCCCTTGTTTGAATTTTCGTATTGCGCTTGCCAATTCTGAACTAATCTTTGTTTAGCTTTGGAAATTATATCAGAATAAGGGATTTTTATGTTAATGCTGTATTCGTTGATTTTTGTAGCTGCTTTAACCAATTCATCAACAAGCTGATTTTCACTTATACCGACATGAGCTTTGATCCTAACAAAATAAATATTGTTTTTAGCGTTCTTTAGAAGTTGATACTTATTAAGTATACTTACTAGACACAATATAGTTATTTTGAGAAGTATTTACACTATTTATACAATATTTAAGGTACTTCAAGATAACCCAGAGCTCCGCAGAACATATGGACGTTCCATCTAATAATTTAAATTTTTTGCCCATTTTTTTGTTTTTATGATAAAAAGCGCACCCTGTTTTCTCATTAAGGTCTGAACCGTCTGTGAAGATTTGATCAAAATTTAACTAAACAGTAGCTTGAGAGTTTGAAAAGTGATTTTTTATTATTAGTTCATTATCAGATCAAGTGAAATTAATAATTACTTTTGGTTGATTGCCAATGAGATAGAAATTAATTAATTAATTAATTAAGAAAGTAAGGGATTGTACTATTAATGTAGATAGAATCTTTTATCGGGGTTATTCAAGAATAGCTCAGTACTAACCTAGGTAGTTTATTAACCTTCCAGTAACTGTGAGTGTAACATAAAATTGTAAGATCATTTATTTTTTTAACTAAAATGCTATTTTTTAGATTATTTTTAGAAGAAATTTATCAGATAAAAACTGTCTTCGTAATTCTAGAAAAGGTTCAATTGTTTCAGCTTCCAGGATTTCAATTGGGGTACTTTTTAAAAAGCCAATACATTTCCTCAGACTCTTATTTTTAATTGTCTCCAGTTTTTTTAAGATGTGTCTGTGCTGCTGATCCATAAAAATGCATGAAAAATCTAAAATTGATCTTAAAAAGGCTTAGTAAAAAATAAAACATATATTTGGGTCCACGCCCCATTTATTATAACTAAAGGGTCTTAGAATATTTAATCCTTTTTCGGTCCTTTAATAAAATATTCAATTTGATCTCTCCAATTTAGTTTCCTGTCAAGAAAAATCCCCAAATATTTAACCGTTGATTTCTGAGGAATTGTTACTTCTCCAAATTTGATGTAATTAGCTTCTTGTTTACGCCTTCTTGAAAAATTACATGCCATTGTTTTCTCAGTTGATAGGCACAGTCCGTTTGTCTTCAGCCATTGTACCGATTTAGCAAATAATCCGTGAAATATTTCAACGTACTTTTCTTGTGACTGTTTAGTTACATAAATACAGATGTCGTCTGCGAGCAGCAAAATTTTAGTATCTTGAAATTCTAGTATTTTTTCTAGATCGTATGTATATATGATAAATATATACATATATATGGTAAAGAATTGGGCTTAAAATACTGCCCCGGGGAAGACCCATTTTTGCTACTTTAGCTCCAGTTAAGTTTTCATCTGTTTGGATAAACACTTGGCGAGAATGAATATATGATATCTAATAAAGATTTTTAACCAATATTTGAATAATTCCAATTTTACTATAGCTTCTTGTTTTGAAGTACCTCTACTGAAACCAAATTGGCTCTTCGGAAAGTGCTTATTCTGCACCATCCAATATTCTAAGTGGTTTTTTATACTCCTTTCGTAAGTTTTTTGGACAGAAGATGCTAGACCGATTGGTCTGAATGATGCTGCATTATTTGGTGTTTTGCCTGGTTTATTAATGGGGACAATGATGTATTCTTTCCACTCTTCCGGAATTGAGTGTGCGTTCCCAGAAGAATGTTATTGAAAATGCGTATCAAGGGTTTTTTAACTTATCAAGGGTTTTTTAACTGATTCTAGTCAGTGTAATAGTGTGGAGTAGTAGATAAAATCCTTTCCAAGGGAAGAATTGTTGTTTTGTTTTAAGGCTCTGGTTAATTCGTTTAGGCTAAAAGGCCTGGTTAGCAACTGATCTTCGTAATAATTTCTATGATTAGCCAAAGGTGGGTAGCATACATATGGTAGAGCTAGCTTATTGTGAAATTCTTCAATCCATAGATCAGATGTTAAAATTGGAAGTCTATTTTGTTGCTTTCTATTTTTGAAACTGTTTACTGTTTTGATGGGAGTATGTTGGTTAAGCGACGTACAGAATTTTTTCCAGTTTTCTTTCTTTACATGTCTTATGGTCTTCTTTGCTGGTGGGTCAGCTTTTTTATAACTAATTAAATTTATATTAAAACATTCTTTCCTATGTTTTATAACATTTTCACAATCCTTATTCTACCAAGATTTACCTCTTTTTTTACTCTTATTTTGTTTCACGAGTGGAATTGATTTTTCTGAGACTTCATCTAGTTCAGATATACTGTTTCCATATTTAACATGATTTTTGATGGGCCGTCTGGAGTTGTCAGTCAAAAGGTAGGAGTGTTGAATGACGTCGATTGGTTCATCACTTGAGATAAATTATCATAACCACCCAATCTTTTGTTTCTTCACTGGTCAAATTGTTATCAAGCTTTTTACCTAGTTTAATAATTTCTTTAATTTCACTTCTTTTTGTTGCGATTCAATCATTTGTCTGGCTAACTTTCCGATGAGAATATCGTCTTCACTACTGTCACAAAATTCCTCTTGGGCGGTAGTGGTATCTTATTCCAGGATTTTTACATTCTGCTAAGCCTTGTCCAAAGGTAAAACAACATACTTGAGATTGAAGATCTTTGAAGATTGTAAAATATCGCAATGAGCTTAGTTGTCTTCGCCGGTGGAGCTGTGTTTGGATTACAGAATAATCGGATTAAAGAGTACTGTATTCAAATTTTTAAAAGTTCTGGGTTTATGTATTTAACTTCATACACTAGATATTATTTTTTACTTTTCAGTTCAATAGTTTATAAATAAATAAAATCTTGTTTTTAAAAATATTTTTTACGTTTATTTTATTCAAGCCAAATCCCTGCTGCCTGTGCACATTGTATTCAATAAAAGTATTAATACGTTTAGGGCTAACAAAAAGTGCGAAAAGTTATCGCTGCTTTATCACAAATTTATACTCGAATGAACACCTGTGCATCGCTTCGCCCAGAGTGCAATATACAGAATTTTATGGTTTACTGCCATTAATAAAATGCAATGTATTTCATCCTTCCGATTATCGGAACAAAATCGGAATTGTGCTCGTAACTATTATATCCGTTTTGGGATTTTGTTTAATATTAGATTGTTTTACGTTTTTATAAAACCGTAGTTTATGTATATTATTTTCTACTATAGCAGTTAGCAGATTTATCTCCAAACTGGGTCATTTCCGATGCCAGCCATATAGTTTAATGTTTTCTTTTGCAAAAAGGTATTGGTTATTGGGTTACATCTCAGACATATATATAGGTCACATATTCGACCTAGAGATTCCTGTAGAGCATATTTTGTATATATATATATATATATATATATATATATATATATATATATATATATATATATATATATATATATTTATGCGACTTCCTGGTTTGACCAGAAGTGATTCCAATTTCTTTTTGTTAAATGGAACACCCTGTATATTTTCTTATTTTCGTGATCTATACGCTTTTTTACATAGTATCGTATTAAAAATCAACTCAATCCGCCATTTTGAAATTTTGTCAGCTATTTATACTTTTCAATCTATTGTGCCCTGAAGTGCGTTAAATTACTCTGACATGTTTCAATGAGCTATAAAAAATAAAATCGAAGTTTGTTTATCGTTAATTTCTTTTACAGGGTGGCTCAAAGTTGACAAATCCCCTTCTTTCGAAATTACTCGAAATTTTCTAATGGAAGTATATCATTTTTATACTACAGTTATATGCACCTCTTCAATACGAATCTAACGATAACTATAAACACATTAGGTCGAATTAGAAGTGGAAATAAAAACTTTTAATTAAAAAATATATAAATAAGTACTTAGCACGAAACAAAAATCAAAACATTTTTTTTAAATCTAGCCACCAATCGGGTTCTGTAAATATTCCCCGTTGACTTCATGGTTTCTCACGCGAAAAACGTTTTCCTCTGCAAAATTTTGAAGCCGTTCAACAGTTAAACTAGTAAATTTATATCGAATATGGTCTTCTAAAGTTACCGCTCGCCTGTTAAATGTCCTTGAAAAAAGATCAATCCAATAATACGCGTGCCTAATATCCCAGACCAAACCTCTCCTGGAAATTTCCTTCTTTCGTGGTGTTGATTTTCTGTTGACTAGTCCCGGAAATTTCGTAAACATCGCTTGGTACCGCATTACCCTCATAAATTGTCTTTAAGATCTAGTTTGAAATTGTTGTGAATGTTACAACTGTCAGAAATGGAGAAATCGCCACCTGCTTTTAATTATTATATACATATTTAAAATAACAGATTTGAAACGAAGTTTTTTGAGAGTCAGAAATAGTATTTCAAGTTTTTGTATGTAATTAGGGTTATATTACGACAAAGAAAAGTTTTAAGGCAAGTAGGCAACCCTCGTCCACAGAACGAAAATAATTTCTTATAGCTGGGAAGTTTTTTAAGAGCCTTTCCTCGACTGGAAATAAGGACATGAGCCACATGGACAAAATCAAGCAAATCTTTTAATTATTGTACACGTTTTGTGTTGAAAAATAGATATACATTTTTAAAACTAAGTTTTCTAACTGAAACAACCCCCTTAGTTCAAATACTTCGTCATATTTCCAGTTACTGATAAGCTTTAAACCAAACAATACTTATGGCCTAGAATTGGTAGTACACCAATTACCCTATTAATAACGTTTTAAAAAGCCGGTATTTTTTTAAATTATAAACAAATACTTGATTTAATAATGTAAAACCGTTTTTAAATGTTATATGCCACGTTTATATCCCGTTATAATAACTAAAGTAAAATATTAAAGTACTTCGACTTCCACCGTACCATTTTGGACTATATCTATTTTTGCTGAAGTTAGTAAAGAAAGGCATAACAGCACTCAAAATTAATGATATTGAAAGTATTTTTCAAGAGGTCTTGAAGCAATTCGAATTTGAGAAATGGAGTAAAGGTGTAGAGTATGTAATTAGGAAAGGAGAGAATGTGGAAACTGTATGATCTTCCTCAAAATCCGGCCAAAATATCTGATTATTAGGCAAAATACTAAATCCGGTTCCGGTCTTCTATCTTTAAACATTTTTTATACTCACAACCTTATTATTTTTACACTGATTTTTTTAAACATTTTATTTGGCCGCAATTTTAATCTTCCAGTTTCAGTTCATCTGTATATTACACTTAATTCTTGCGCAAAATTTGAATTCAATCGAGTAAGTAGTTTTTCAGACTGATTTTATAAACATTTTATTAGGCCGCAACTTCAATTCGTTCCAAAACTTTACCAGTCCATTCCCATAACACACTTGATTTTTGTGCGAAATTGGAGGTAAATTAAATAAGTAATTATTTAATAATAATTTTTTAAGATTTTAGTAGATCGCTATTTTGTTCGGCTATTTTGGATTCTTACCACAATGTTACCATGTCATCCCCATATGGCCATTAATTTTTGACCATAATTTGATGTCAAATGAGTAAGTGGTTTCTAGCTATGCTGCGAGCCGATAGTCAGACCGACGGACGGATTTCAAAACACAAACATAAACTTATTTATTCAAAAAAGTATATGTTCCCGGATTTTTGTCAAAATCCGGTTAATATTAGTTCGGTTCCGGTGGCCACTATTTACCATAGTAAAACTATTTACCGTTGAAGGAATGGAAGCATATTAAAAATAAAAGTTTACTATATTTCGTCAGAAAATAAAAATGCCAGTAAAAATTAGTGAAGCATCTTTTAATTAATTCTGGACAAATAAAAACGTTTCTCTAGTAATTTAGATTGTAAATTATTTTTTTGAAATTATAATTTCTTGTAAAGTTATAAAAAATTTAAAAAAAGCTTCTTTTACAAAAGCGGGGTATGAAAAATTAAAAAGCTGAAAATTTAATACGTTTTACGTTCTCTTTCTTTATAATAGTTGGATGTAATGACAATAGAAAATCGCCTTTGTATTTGGCGAGCCTTATTAAGTTGCGACTTTAATGAAAGAAATCCGGGTCAACTAACAAGAGTTTCTGTTTGTTTGGAAGTCAAATTACGCTGAAACTTTTTAATCATCTCGAAAGTTCTAGGACGTGCAGAAGTTTTAAAATTAACCCCTCTTAGAACTTTAAGAGTCGGAAGCTTGACTCAAGATTAACTACTGATTAGCCAATTTTTACTTGGTAATTACGTTTTTCGTAGTCTTTCTTAATTTGGGACACGAGGATCTGACACTTTCGTATTAATATTCTTTCGAGTTTTGAATAGTAAAATTTTATTTCCTCCTTTATAGTCTAGTCAACAATTTACGACGGTTTTAATTGTCTCGTTTGTGCATATTCAGTATAGTAATTTTAACATCTATGATTAATCTTTTTAACCCCAGATTTTCTGAAATATCTCATGCATTAGGTGGATACTGCATGAGATAGACAGAGTTTTGAAAATATTCTATGTTTTTATTTGAAATTACGTCAGGATATACTTCTATGTAATCGTGAAAAAATTACCCTCCCAGAGATTTTCAGATGTTTACGTTTCAAGGTCCTCATGCTGAGAAATATGTTTTCTCGATTTCATTGGTCTGTCAGTGTGTCCGCCTGTTTGTCTATTCGCGGGAGTGCTAATAAACTACATACTCGATTGACTTCAAATTTTGACAAGAATTTAAGGACATATGGGATGACCTAGAAACAAAAATCAACTATTACATAGGAATCAATTGGTGACCTTTTTTTCTTGGTTGTAAAAAGTTATATACGAAAGAACTAAAGATGAGGAAATTACTCCTTCCTTCACCATTGTGTCAAGAAACGACCAAAACATGACGCTATGTTTGTTTCAAAACCAAGGAGCCATTGTGTTACCGTGGTATCTACCCCAGCAAGGCTCATGAGGCAGTTTCATTTTGGGATTATCAGTATTAAAACCGAAATACCCGAACCCTGAAACAAACAATTCATCGATTCTTGACACAAGGATGAAGGAAGAAGTAATTTCCTCATTTTTTTAGTGCTTTCGTATATAACTTCTTATGACCAAGAACCACACAGAAATTCATATTTCTGTTTTTGCATAGACGTGTCGTCTTGTGCTTCCAAGTAGGTCGCATCTAAAGCGATTTAGTGCACCATAGTACCGAAAGATGGCACCACTAGTTGCCTATTTTCATCATCAACTTTTAAAGTCGAACGACATGACACCTTGTTTGTTTCAAGGTATCGGGTTTTAATACTGATACTCCCCAAGGAAACTTGCTGATGAGGCTTGCCGGAGCAGATGCCATGGTAGCAGAATAGCTCCTTGGTCTTGAAACAAAAATAGCGTCATGTTTTGGTCGTATCTTGACATAATGGTGAAGGAAGGAGTAATTTTTTCATTTTTGGTTCTATAACTTTTTATGACCAAGAAATTGATCTTTCTATTTTCTTCTATATATATATATATATATATATATATATATATATATATATATATATATATATAGAAGAAAATAGTATATTATATATGTGTGTGTGTGTGATACTAAATGACCATGTGCGGAAGTAAACTGGGAATAAACCTAATAAAGGCAAAAATTCATATCGAGGGAAGTTCTCGAAGGAAATTTAACAATTTTTTTAAAAATTATTTTTATATTTTTTTGTGATTCCTTTTAAATATGTTCCGGTTTTTTTAATAATTTTTATTTCCGTGTAATAAAAATAAATTTATACGGGGTGATTCAAAGGAGGGCAAAAATGCTTTATATCTCCATTCCATTATTGAAGAAGCAAAATGAAATATTCCTTTAGTGTACTGTTCAATTTTTTGTGGAAAACAAAAGTATTATGAGGATTATGTGCAATTTGGCTTCATTGAAATTAACGTCGAAACGGGCAAAATGTATTTCATGTTACGGCGTTCTTTCTAATGAAAACTTTGAAACCAGCAAAACCTCGACGTTACTTAATTACAAAACATCCCAAATCACCAAATAAATCAATTGGAGAAAAGTTAGAGATTGATTACTTAAGTTGTTTATGGAAGTGAAAGTACAACACACTGGCTTCATTTCATATAGCGGAAGAAAAATTGAAGGAAAAAGAATATTTTTCAGAACTTACATTACTTCGTGATGTGTCTATTTTGAATGACTACTTTTGGAAAGATATTACTTTCTAAAAGTCAAGACACCAAGTTTTCCTTTGTATAGACAGTAGAGGCTCCTGTAGAGTTCATTATTTACAAAATTATTCAAAAATTACTTCCGTCAAATTTTGGTGGTCCGTAATTGTGGTGAATGTGGGATAGATTCTAAAATAAACCAAAGATAACAGTATTTTTTCTTAGGTTTTTGGCTTTGCTTAGAAAGAGTTTGTCAGTTCAATTCGAGGGTATCTGGATATTGCTCTAGGCCTCTCCCAAAGCACCAAATATATTTAAATTTTAATTATATTCTAAAATAAAATATCTTTTCTTTTGAAAGACTTCATGCTTCTCCCTCCCCATAGATCTACTACCGAATTGTCATGCGCATAACCACTTTTGGTCAATTTTGTTTTAAGAATTCCCCCGTTCCCGTACCGAAATAGCCGCCACATTTATAATACCACGTGGTCCTAGTTCGAACAAACAGTAAATTTCCCGAAAACTAGGAATTTTCGGAGTCTTGAAGTCGGAAAAGACAGAACAAGCCGGGACACATCAGCACTAACGCTGATTAAAGATATTTGGGTGAACAGGATAACTTAATTATAAAGGCTGCCCGAGCTGATATAATAGCACAGATTAGTCCCGCGGTGCTGGACCATCATATTGCGGTCGACACACTGCCCGTTGGGCCATTAAGAGCCTGAATATTTTATAGGCTCGCGTAATGGTCACCGAGTCACATGGAACACTTACTAAAATGGATAGAACTACCTCCGAAAGATTTATTGGGACATTTTTCTTTTTCCCCTTGAACAAAAAAAAGGTACAAATTCGAGCAGCCCGATCAATTTTTTAGTGTAATGAGTGGAAGTTCTCTGACAGTTCCAATAATTTTTCTTAGTAGAAAATGTATAAATATACTTATATTGGTTGTATATTTGGAGGCAGAATAAATGTACATTGAAGGTATAATGGTATTATGCAGCTTCACATATCCGGTGCATAATGTAAGACGGTTTTTTAATCGAGAAGCTGTCCATTTTGTTAGAAAAATATAATATATAATATAATTTTCTCTTCACATCTATATAAGAAACATTGATATTTTTTTGGCAAATAAATTGTTTTTGACTATAAATTTTGAATTATGACCTGATATGTTAAGTTAAAAAAATTCTTGTTTCTTGAGTAACTTGGAGGTGATATTGCTTCAAAGCAACCCTATTTGTCATTATTTCGAAATACGCCGGATATACTTTTTTAGGGTTCTAAAATATTTCACACTGAGCTGTTAAAAATAACCCTTCTGAAGGTTCTAGGAATAGTTTTAGATTACTATATAGACCTTATTCACCATTGCTATTTGTTTTAAATACTAACAAGAAAAATATTATAAGGGCCTTGTAGGAATTTTCCAGTTCTTGGATTGCATTTGGACCATTCAAGCTTTAGCAGAAATAATCGAAAATTGAATATTATTTCATTTTAAGGAATTAAACAGAGATTCCCAGAATTGCCCGCATGGGTAAACTCTCGAGTTTGGGTAATGTGTGAAAACAAAAAGGATATACGTGCATATAAACTTTTTTCTCCATGTACCTCTTAACGGAGTCATAAGGTGTCAAAATGAAATGTTTATGTAAATAATTTTTAAAATTTTGAATCTGGGGGTTTTTTGATTGAGAAACTTAAATTTTATATTAGTATTTCTCTGACTTGTAGGGGGCGCAATATATACCTTTTTGAAAGGTCATACTTTTGTGTACGCGCTAGTCATTTTTTTTTTGACAACTGAAGACTGTTGTACTCTCTTTCTCTCTTCTTTCTAATAAGTTTTCTTTAGTAACAACCGGCATGGAATACACTAATGCTTTTAAATGTCCCCAGAAGAAAAAGTGTAAGAGATTAAAGTCCCGTGATCGAGAAGGCCCAGCGACTGGTCATCCTCTTCCTGTCCAACGATTTTCGCACTGCTAGGGTTAAATGGGGTGAAGAGCTCCATCATGAATAAACCAAAGGTTACGGCGCATTTCCAAAAGTTTGTGATTCCTTTTAAATATGTTCCGGTTTTTTTAATAATTTTTATTTCCGTGTAATAAAAATAAATTTATACGGGGTGATTCAAAGGAGGGCAAAAATGCTTTATATCTCCATTCCATTATTGAACAAGCAAAATGAAATATTCCTTTAGTGTACTGTTCAATTTTTTGTGGAAAACAAAAGTATTATGAGGATTATGTGCAATTTGGCTTCATTGAAATTAACGTCGAAACGGGCAAAATGTATTTCATGTTACGGCGCGGGCGTTCTTTCTAATGAAAACTTTGAAACCAGCAAAACCTCGACGTTACTTAATTACAAAACATCCCAATTCACCAAATAAATCAATTGGAGAAAAGTTAGAGATTGATTACTTAAGTTGTTTATGGAAGTGAAAGTACAACACACTGGCTTCATTTCATATAGCGGAAGAAAAATTGAAGGAAAAAGAATATTTTTCAGAACTTACATTACTTCGTGATGTGTCTATTTTGAATGACTACTTTTGGAAAGATATTACTTTCTAAAAGTCAAGACACCAAGTTTTCCTTTGTATAGACTTTGGTCCTCTAATAGTTCTGACAAGTTGTTTTGGAGGAAGTCGAAATAATGTTCCCCATTCAACCTTTCTCGTCAAAACAAATGGTCCAGTCAAATGTTGATCAATGATTCCAGCCTCATCTGCCCATATATGCAGTTATGAGAATTTGTGGTCCACCAATAAAACCAATAAAATTTCCATAATTTCTGTGCTGTTTTAGAACTCAATTTGAAAATTCCATCCTTCGAGAAAAATCTTCAGGAAGAAGCGCATGGACTTCTGAAGGTGATAAGAATGTAAATTTTAAGAATTCTGCAAACAGTGACATTAAGTTGTCAAATTCAGTTATTAAATTGAGTACGCGTAAAAAACATAATAAAAAGCAGGAATTTTTGTAACAAAACCAAGTTTAGTGCGTGAGGCTTTTCCTTTTTCCTTTTTTTTTATAGCAAAAAGTCTAAGCTATTTGGACATTTTTAAACAACTTCTGGCAAAATGGTTTTCGCTGAATCTGTATTGCTTAAATATCTAGAAAGTTATTATTCCCATTAAATAACTCTCTACCTATTCTTAAATATTTTTGTTAGAAAAATGAAAATGTCTAAATTTTGCTGTTGAAAATGAAACGCATCAATTCTTTTAAATACAAATATCGTCATAACGATTGCTCGTAGCGACTTCTAACAAGGATTTTAACATGTGTAGAGTGCGCCCCCTACATGCCCCTACCAAATTTGTATTTATGTATACATGAAAACACCCCCAGATACCAATTTTCACTCATATATCGCGAGGAAGGATTAATTTCCAGTGTCACATGAGGAATAATCTTACAGCATTGTGGAGAGTCCAACAGTCTTCAGTTGTCAAAAAAGAATATGACAAGCGCGTACACAAAAGTATGACTTTTCAAAAAAAGTGTATATTGCGCCTCCTACAAGTCAGAGAAATACTAATATAAAATTTAAATTTCTCAATCAAAAAACCCCCAGATTCAAAATCGTAAAAGTTATTCACATAAACAATAATAAAATTTCACTTTGACACCCTCCGTTAATGGGTACATTAGGTAAAAAGTTTATATGAGCTTATACACCCTTTTTTTCACTAATTCACTACCGAACTCCGAGATATTATCCACATATTCTGGGACGCCCAGTTGAGATTTAATTTCGGCCAGTACTTAAAAAAAAAACCTGAATATAAGCATTACTCGCATTTACATTTATCCGCACCAGAAGGGAGTTTAGTCCAACTTTAAATACACCCCAAAAGCGGATTTTAAATTAAGGCTCTTTTAAATTAATTTCCCCCCTTTGTTCTAGCGAGTTTAAAGCTTAAATAGTTCGCTGTTTAAACGGTTTTTGTATAATATATTCAAAGTTACGGCACTAAATAAATATTTAGTTCGTTCGTTCTAAAGACTATGTAAACAGCCTTTTAGGGCCGCCTGATAAAAATAAAAATTCGAATAAATTTTAACATAGTTAATCAATAAATTATATAGATTACTATAAAGTTTAAATAATGGATTTCCAGGTATGGGATGCATCTTGATTTTTTGACTTAATTTTAAGCTGGATCTTTTATGGTAGTGATCTGCAAATGTGAGTTCCAATGAATGAACGAAGTGCTAATAAGTTTGTGTAGCCTCCCCAGTAGGGAAGGGCGTTTTATGAGTATACGCAAATAAAAATTCCGATATATCGATAGTTATCGGTAAGTGCCGTTAAGTAACTGATACTATCGATAGGTAGCTGAGAACATCGTTAGGTGGCGAGAATATCAATAGGTTTGGATAAACGGATTACATATTTACAAGGAAATTATGCGCCATACGAAAGTGAGGACTTCGATAGGTAGCCACGAACTACAGATAGGTAGGGACACCTATCGATATATCGATGAAAATATATCGATAGGTGATGTGATATCGATATATTTACTTATCGATAAGTAAAATCTAATATCGCCCATCCCTTGTTGTACACGTTCAGTAACGGTTCTCTTAAACAAACTACATATCAGTAAACTAGTAGCAGTTTTTTGGTTATAATACCAAGTCCCCAACTTTTTATAATTTAATTGTTTTGGGTACAAGGTCAAACTGGTGAAAAACTTGGACGGTTTTAATCAAATGGTTCTAGGTTTGTTAGTTTGCAGACTCATCGTAGATTCTGAAAAACAGATATTGTGGGAAACAATTAATATGGTTAAAAATGTAAAAATTCACAACAAAAAAAAAGATAGACAATATTAACGATTATTAAAGTAAGTAAAAAACATAACAAACATAGAAAAAGGGCATCATCAGACCTAACAAACAGAGAGAACCTTAGTAAATAATCACACTCACAAATCCGAAAGCATTAACTTGCAAATAGAATAAAACACACTAAAGTACAACAAAACAAACAACTACTTATACATATTTGATCGACACTAAAATGAGGTTAAGTCTCACGTGAATAAACAAAATAAAATATTGAAAAAGATGCAGTTGTTTGTTTTGTTGTACTTTATTGTGTTTTATTCTATTTGTAATGTGTCATGTAAATAATTATAATTTTACTGGGATCGAGACTGGGAGTTTTTTCTATGTTTGTTATTAAAACTAGGTCTCTTTGAGAAATATAGACAATTTCTCCGATTCTTTAAATAAAAAACCATGAAATGAAAAAAATCTCAAAATATTACGTTTTATTGGTTTTATGTTATTTTTTCCGAGCTAGCCGATTATGGTATTAAAAAAAAACAATTGAAAGTCAAATAAAAGAAAATATGGCTGAAAACGGATTTGATAAAAATTTCACCATATATATATGTATATATGAAGAGATTTGACAGTTCAGACTATATGAAGTATTTTTTGTTTCAGAAACGTATAGGCTAATAAAACCTCATTAGGTATACAAAAGGATAGGGATTTAAAAGGATCTTTATTACTATTTCTATAAACATAGTTTACCTACGCCTATGGACGACCCCTAAATTCTGCCAAACTGGACGAAATTCCCCATTTCTTAATCTTTAAAAGATGAATGTATAAATCCGTATATTTTTGAAATCAGGGTAGAGGGCTCTATCGTTCTATGCTGAAATTTAAAGGCGTTATCCACAAAATTTTGCATCCGGGGTCGTTTGCGGTTAAACCAGAGGTGAAATTTAAAAACCGAATGCATTAAGAAAATTCTTGTAAAAAACAGTTTCTCCGTCATATTTGTTTTTAGATATCATAATCTGTTAGCCCGGAAAAAAATTACAAAACATTTTAAATTTATCATGGAAACTCTTAGGTAGAAAAATATTCAAAATGGCGCCATTCCGCCATTTTTAATTTTTTTAATATCCTTATTATCGCACACTCTGACACTACCCTGAATACTTCCTAAAATTTTCATCTGAATGATCAAAGCATTCCGGAGTAATCGATATACATACATAAAAGTCGGGTTGATAACCTGCTTTCTTGAAGTCTGTTAGGAGGTTTCTACAGAAGAAAAATTAGGACTTCTATTTTAATTCAATAGAGATACGGGTTACGGTCAACATCTTAATCTTAACACGGGATCACAGTTCGGTGGCCACAAATCGGTTATAACAGCCTGTCTGAAAGTGCCTCGTGCAACCGGAGTCGAAACATCGTATAGTAGTTCCAATGTGACGCGATCTAATCCCAAGAGGCATGATTTATTAATTGAACAAAGCTGTTAAACCATCCGTTATATCTGTAAACAGGCAGAAGAACTTAAAATATAGTCACTCACTATGCAATTTTAAAAATAAGTTTTTAAAATACCGCGCTGTGGTATTTAGGGCTTAAGTAGCTAGTAGAATATAAAACTTGATTTTTAGTTGTTTCTTCCAGGATATTACATTGCATAGTCCAGACATTGTTCTGAATTGTTTATGTAGTTTCGGTTTTCTCGTCGAGAGGATTAGGAGATATTAAGATTAATTGTTTGAAGAATATTGTCTGTTTTCAAAATAACTTCGAGGGATTTCATAAAATATTTAAAGACAATTGTTTTCTAAATTTAAGGGTAAAATTCTAATTTTCTTCGCAATATTTCAATTAGTTAGGAGTTAAATGAGATATAATACACCGCCCCATTATGAAGGGTTAATTTTGCAGATTGGTGTAACGTATTGATACTCTGGTATTTATAAAGTTATTTTATTTGCAACCAACTATTGAAAATATTATAAAATTTATCGTACATTGTACGGCTTCTCAGGCAACAAATCTTTTTCCAAACTTTCCACGTCTTCTTTCAATTGAGGAGGAGTATAAATGATTTCTTAAACTTAAATTTATTGAAGTTTGTATGAATGGCTTGTTTGTTACCATAGCGACCATTGTCAAAATGTCAACTTCACGTGCACGTATTTTTATTTGTGGATGGTGCTTATGGTTATACAGGGGTCTTAATTTGATAATTTCTCGCGCAATAATATTGTCACAAAAAACACATCATCTGCATTTAAAAGCTATGCTTGCAAATAAGCTAGGATAGATATCGGTTAATTTTTGTCTCAAGAAATAGTTTACAATCCTTTTCTCTCAATAGGAATGAAGCACATTCCACCTGGGTATATAATATACTATATGTGTACGACTAGCACAGCTAAAAATAACTGGGTATATCACGACTGTGTGGTCTACAACGTTTGCATACACATTTGTTTAGGGGCGGCCCTGAATGAGTGAAGTGAATAGTATACTCTAGAGGCAAAATATCCCAGTCAACCTGAAATTCGCCTAGCGTTTATAGGGGGTAAATATTATGTTTAAATGCTTCTCCCCATCGTATCCTAGGTATGCTAAGAGGATATCTCAGCGCGTTTTATATCCAGTAAACTTATATATATATATATATATATATATATATATATATATATATATATATATATATATATATATATATATATATATATATATATATATATATATATATATATATATATATATATATATATATATATATTATATATATATATATATATATATATATATATATATATATATATATATATATATATATATATATATATATATATATATATATATATATATATATATATATATATATATATATATATATATATATATATATATATATATATATATATATATATATATATATATATATATATATATATATATATATATATATATATATATATATATATATATATAATGTGTTTTCATTCCGGGTGTACATCCGTTCACTACTGTCGTTCTGAAAAGAACAGTTTTGCTGATGTTTCGCCAAAATCACATTTGGCATTTTCGACTCTAGAGAGGGTGTCGGTATGTGTTGGTTTCCTATAATCGGTGTATTCGAAATGTCTAGGAATGGAAGTTTGTTGTTTTCTTCTAACTCTAGAATAAATTGTATTCTAGGATGCATTGAATTTATGTTAGTCGGAAAAATTTCGAACTCCATATGACCATGTTGCCATATGATAAGTATGTCATCCACGTAACGAATACATCAAGATTTTTCTCGAAGTTTGAAGTATACGAGTAGTATAGCGACTGGTGATAGTGAGGACACGTTGGAGCAGCAACTATTTGTTTTTTGTCAGTTAAATGAAAAATAAGTATTTTTAAGGCAGTTTTCCGGGAGTTGTATTATATGTGCCGGGAAATCCTCGTTCATAGCAATTCTGTCCAATGCTTTGTCGATGGCAATACTAGGATACAAAGGCTCTACATCTAGGCTTGCTATGATATCGTCTTTTTCAAGAACGATGTCTCTTATAATTCGAGTAATATGCTCCGAGTTTGTTTTATATATGAATCAGCTTTTTCGACAGTCATCCTTTTCATTCAATATTGTTTTACCGACCACTAATCGATAATAGAAATACGATGTTTATAAACCACGTCTTTGATATTTCGTCGATTAATTACGCATGTGTAAAGATACAGCGGAACAACTGCATAATAGCATTTAATTTAGTTTCCAGAGAGAAACAAACATGTTTTTTGTAAGATAAGTATTCATTGAGTTATATGCGCGTTTTTGGCGAATTGGTATCATTTGCAACTGCCCTATTGCTGGCCCTGAGATTCTTGTGATGAAATTTCATTGAAACATGATGCACGTTTCATATTTTTAAAAGATTTCTTTTATTTTCTGTTTGAAAAATTTACTAACCGTCCTATGCTTTATTAAGAACATTACAATCCTGAACTTTTTGTTGGTGAATTAAATTTCCAAGTCCGTTTTGAGCACTCGCCGAAATGAGAAAACTGAAACTATTAACTATTGAAAACAATTTTCCAGCCTCTCATAACGCAATATTCGCGGAAATTTCTTCTGACATTCGCGGAAAAATAAATTCGAAAAAGTCGTATTTCGAGCTAGTTGAGCGCCAACTTTTCGACTACTGCCGAGCGCAGCGGGTAAAAGGAAACTAATTTAAAGAGGGCCTTTAATTAAATTTCCCCATTATAGGGTTACACTTTTGTGCCGGCATCGAACTTGTTTTTGTCGCACGAACTGGATGTATATAATAAAAGTTTTTGACAAAAAAAACTCAAATTAAATTAGTGATTCTGCAAGTAGGGGGTGTCCCACTGAAATGTAATTTGGCATGTACCTACTGCTGGACAATAGGTTTGTGTAATGCAATTTTGTAAGGCAGTTCTGATATATTTCCATAACAAATGAGGATAGGTTTGTCATTATTTTTTTAGGAATTTGATTTATGTTACCGTTTTTAAGGGATAATATAATTAGAGACCAAATGACATACACAACGTGTTATCGCCTTTGCAAAAAATCGAAATTTAATTTCAACCGAGATTTTAAAAAAAGAAAAACTTATTTTTGGAAATATGGTGATTTTTTAAAATTGTTATTTTTTTAAATATAAAATTATTTATGTAGAAAAATCACACAGGCAACAGTATTTTTCTTTCTTTAATGAATGCTTATACATGCCTTTAACTGATAAAGTACCGAAAAGGTTATTTTAGATTATACAAATAAAAAAAGTGGCTGTGGAAATATGAAATTTATTATACTTTATCTTTCCATAGTCAGAAAAAATTAAAAACGAAAACGTTAATTTTAGGTTTTTTACGAATATCTTCGGAAGTAGTTGGAACTTTCCAAATTTTTCGACGGCATATTAATAACTCCTAAATTGGGCAACCTTTCCCCTTATTGAACCAACTCTGTATCTCTTACGGTTTTCGAATTCCCAATGGTAAGAAACCAATGATAAAATAACTAATGGATGCTGCCTTACGCATTAACTATGTACAAATAGTAGTGAAGGGACTATTCGAACACAAATAATCGAAGTACTCGATTCTGGCTTGCATTCGAATGCATTCGATTCTCAACGAAGAATTCGAATACAAGAAATATTCGAAACCGCTAAAATTATGTAAGAAAGTATTTAAAGAAATTTGTAAATATTGAGCCCATTAGGCAAAGAAAACCATAGTATATTCTCTATTTTTACGATGAAGACGGACCATAAAATAAAAACATACCACATCCTTAACTAATTTTATGAGTGGTCATAAATCAATTATAATTAAATATATATGTTTTTTACATTTGTATTTAAATAGGTCATTGTAACCATACATTAACAGTTAATATAATGTGACCTTTGTAATCACTGCCCCCAAAATCGACATACGATATCGCTAATTTTAAATTAACTACTTCTGAGCCTTCTACCACCCTTTCAACCTTTAAACTTTTAACCAATATTTTATTTTTTAATCGTAAATGATTCTTTGTAAAATCCTTAAATGTATCAAGAATCAACAGTTCAAAATCTAACAATCCAGAACCACACAATTTAAATTTGAAAACGAGACGAAGTCACTCGAAATCTCGAGAAATAGAATCGCTAATTGCAACATTTGGGATGTCCCGACCTCGAAACCTAAATAATTCGATTCTTCGTATTCGAATAATCATTCGATTCTAAAAAGTATTCGAATGCAGGATATTCGATTCTAGAAATAATGCGATTCTCCCTTCACTAACAAATAGAGTGAAGCCAAAGCTACATGAGCGAAGGAGCTGCGCGGTTAAGAATAATAATGGATAAAGAAAAAAAACCTACTCTTTTTTTTTCCTCTACTCAGTCATCATCCGCGTGCGTGCATCGTATTCTTTTTGCAGTTTGGGTCGCTTCCAGACCAGTGGCGTAGGTTTAACAGTTTCCTCAAAATTAATTTGATTTGCCTATTTTTTCATTTACTTTACATCTTTGGTGTAAATTTGTGTAGCCTTTTTTATGAATGAAGGTAAATGAATTACAGAAACGTTACTTTATTCACAAGTTGCATACAATTTTTTTTTCTACTACCAAAATTGGTGCAAACGATCATTAGGCTTTACAGTCACGTGGCTTCACTATATATATAATATAGTGCGGGTCATGTTATGTCAAAGTTAAAAATCGCTTTAGGTTCTTAGATGTTTTTTTGCAAATGAGCATTGCCTAAAAAATAAAGTAAAGTAATAATTACTTTACGTACTCAGTGTGTAAAGTAAAATGATTTAATAAAACTAGTTTTATAGAATAGTAATTAGTTAATTTACGCTCTGCTCTAAAAAGACTAACTTTACATATCGTAAAGTAAGGACCTTAAGCATGCTAGTAAAACATTTGCCAATACAAAGGAGGCTCAAGCCATATTTTAAAAATATTTATCTGTTACTGTAATAAAATAAAAAATGCCGATTTTTCTTGCCACGTTTACATTTCTGTGATACCTCAGTTATTAAGGGAGCTACAGAATGCATATTGGCACACTTTTTAGGGGATCCCATAATCTGACATTACCGGATAATTTCGATATACATTTTGTTCACTGCATACAAAATAAAAAAATATTTAAAAAAACACAGCTCAAATAATTTGGAAGTAGTATATTATAATCTTGAGGAACGTACAAAAATTTGTAAAAAACTAAATGCTACTTAAAAATACTGTATACAGTTATTGATTTACCCTAATAGTGGGAATTAAACAAAACGAAAATGGGTACAATAATTTGTAATTTTGAGCAACTATATGTACATGGGGTTTCTATATAAAACAAAGTATGTAGAGTATTATTTATTACTGATTTTTAAATAAAACGGATTTGGTAAGCATACTTCTGACTCTACGTTTAATGGATTTATCCAAATTTTTTATATTTTCGTGATGAATTCTTATTGTAAAAAAATTGTTTAGGGTCAGTTTACATAACAAATTAAAATGACAATTAAGAGGGTCAAAGTCATATATATGGTCGCCAAAATTTTTTATCAAAGACAAAGGTAAAATTTTCATAGTATTAAAAATTAATAATTCAATCACATTGACAATGTTTTTATTTGCTAGACCTGTGGTTTTAACAAACAATCTAAAATATTTTTTCTGTACATTTGCACAATTCAAGTGTGTGTGCAGATGCTTTCGTTAGAGATTTGTACTCTTTTTGTTTCTGTAGGGCTGATAGTGTTGTTGTGCCCTCAGCAATATTTAAGCATTTGATGCAAGTTACACATTTTTGTAAACCACTAATTATAAATCCTGCAATGTATCCAACAATATCATAAACAAAATCGGTCAAATCCCAAACATTGGATGTTAAAAATTCGTGTTTATCTATTTCCTAAGTGTCCTAAATTCTTTTTTAAAGTTTCCGTTTTCTTCACTTTCTAATAAATTATTTTTGTTTTCATCAGTCGTAATACTACTAGAACAGTGAAGAATAGAAATATCATCCAAATTAATAGTATTTCCTGTGTTTCCCGCCTTTCCTTGTGTATACACTAACCGTCTTTTATGTGCTGCTTCAAACTGTCAGGCAGTTGGATTGTTATTATCCACCTCGACTTCTGCTAGCACCAAAAAACAACTCTAAATGGTCTTGTGAAATTTTATAGGTTGAAATATAATTAAGCAATTGATCTTCTTCTACATAATGATTGTACATTTTTTTAAGGCTGGTAATGCGTACACACAAACCTAGATACCCAACTTTAGATGCAGTTCTGATAACTAATTCAAATCCCCATTTTAGACCAGAAATATATTTTTCACAAAGAGATAAATACTCAAATAAGTCCTTTTTATTTAATTTAGTAAGTGGAATTTTATATTTAAATTTGTTCAAAAAATTTCTGGAATTTAACACAAATTATTAAAAATTTCGCAAAAATTTGCAGTGGCTTCAGCACCTTTAAAGTCTTTTTCGTTTTTTAAATATTTTAAAGCATCTGCTACACTTTTGCTTAAAGCTTGCGAGGCTAACTTCATTTTTTCCCGATGCCCGTCTAAATGCCTATTTTTTACTTTTGTGCCAACATTTAGTCATTCAGAATATCGACGGTCGTCAAGTTTTTTAATAAAATCCCAAATTATTTTTACGTCAAGCTGCTTGATCAGAATAGTGACTAATCAGTGACCTGATTTTTGATTCCGCATCAGATTCCCCGCAGATTTGTTTACGGCAGTTGCTATGGCAACGCAATGGTGAATATCCGTAAGCCTAATAGAGATGGGAGCAGCATAAATTTGCTGCTGCAGGCTGCAGGCGCTTGTTCGCTTGTTATAGAATTAATGTAAATTAGATGGATCGAATCATTTTTCGATTCGACTATATATTTTTTGAAAAAATTAATACAAAAAAAATATATAACAAAAAAAATATATAAAATCTTATAAATTAATATTATTTCCCCTAGGTATTAAAAAACGCTCCAAAGCTATGGATAATTAACATCATAAAAAGGTTAAAAAAAACAGCCATTTTGGGCGTGGCACCCCGAAACATTTTCGCCTGCGGCACAATTTTTACCTGCCGTTTACCCGTTCTTAAATCCACGAGCCCCCACTGACACAAGACAGGAACCAACAACAAATGGCTGAAAGGGATAGCAAGATAGGGGTATAATTTAGATAATATGTTATGCCGGTATTACCGTTTAGAGATGAGACATCAGCAACTTTCATTTTTCTAAAAGAGACAGATATATAGGATTTCCCATATGACAAAGAGTAACATGACTATTCAGAAAGATTTGCCAGGACAAATCTAACTATTTTGTGGTGGAGGAGATAAGGAAAACAAAACACATATTTTGTTTACATTTATTTCTCCATCAGTTTTGAAATCCAGGCGGTATCCATTAGTTATTAAATCATTGTGAGAAACGAATTTGTTACACCTTGTATAGGGTGCGTCAAAATAATGGCTGTTTTTTTTTGGAAATTTTTACTTAAGGCACTTATAATGATATAACTTCAGAACACGGATGGTCGCAATCTCAAACATAAAACGAGTTGAAACAATTATAAAAATTATTTTTGTACATCTATTATTATTTTATATACATTTTTGAACAATAGGTTTGTCCAAAGCAATTTTCTAAGGCAAATTTGACCACTGACTTATATTTCTAAAACAAATAATTATATCGATATGGGGTTTTTAACATGTTCTTAAAAAAATAAAATGAAGTAACGTTTTTAGTGACAATATCATCAGATGCCAACGAAATTATATACAGAGTTTTAACTGTGACCGTTATAAAAATTCGAAATTTGATTTCTTCCCAGAATTTCAAACAACGAAATTTCGATTAAGATTATTAGGTATACCAAAATAGTCAATGAGTAAATATAAAAATCAAATTGGGTCGATTTTCAATTCGATGGTTTTGTAAATATAGCGACTTGTTCAGAATTATGATTTCATTTAAACACGAAAATATTTCGTTAGAAAAATTATGAAAGTAACAGTCTTTATTTTCATTTGCTTTATTTTTGTACATACCTTTAACTGGCTAAGCATCAAGTAAAATTCTACTAATTCATTCCTGTTTCAGTTTTTGTGCAAAACTTTAATTCAGTTTTTAATATTGATATTTTTAACTATTTCTTTAAGCCGCTATTTTGCCCCACTGTAATGACTCTTCACTAAAATTTTACCAGTTTATCCTTATATCACACTTGATTTTTATGTACAATTTAAAATTAATCGAAAAAGTAGTTTTTGCAGGCAGATTTTTTAATTTAATTTTAATTAGACCGCCATTTTGTCCCGCCATTTTGAATTCATACCAAGACTTTTACCAGTTAATCCCTATATAACACTTTTGTACAAACTTGTAAAACAGTCAATAAAGTGGTTTTTTAACAGTTTATTAGGATCAAAATAGAATTACCAACAACTTCTCTGGCTAATACCACGACCTGCGTTGAATTACACTGTTGATTCTTGATTTTCGTTATGAGAAATAATGTTATTGTTTTTTTTTCGCGTTACATCAACGTCACAACAAAGATACTATTGTCTGCAATGCCGCAGGCGCAATAGTCCATTTCAGTCAAACGATGGTCACGATTTCGTTCTTTTTAGAGCTTATCAGGCCGCCATAGACTAGCGAGCCCCGTGCGGCAAAGGCACAAAATGGAATTACAGGAAATCGTACTCCGCTGGCTAATACCACGACCGGCATTGAATAACACTGACTTTCGTTAAGAGAAATAATGTTAATGCATTTTTGTTTCACGTTGCACACAACACCGTGGTATTTGCCAGCGAAATTTAGTTGTTTCTGTGGTTCCATTTTGTACCTTTGTCCTACACGGATCTCGCTAGTCTATGGCGGCCTGATGAGCCCTAAAAAGAAGAAAATTGCGACCGTCGTTTGACTGAAATTGATGATTGCGGCGTTGCAGGACATGTTGCAGATAGGGATCATTGTATTATTGGGACGTTGGTGTAACGTGAATCAAAAATACATTAATATGCATCATAAATCTCAATATTCTCAATAATTGTTATGAATAGTATTTCTTCTTAAACCTTAATTTGAAATAGTTGTCTATATTTCTGGATAAAAATTTACTTTTGACAAAATGGCGTGCGCGTGCGCAAATTCAAAATGCACCATTGCAGAAGACACTGCAGGCGCCAATCGTTTATTTTTGGTAAATTCCTTCAAAATTCGAAAAAAGCTTCAAGATTTTTGTTTCCTCAGATGGTGCAATATGTTTATTTACCTTTCCATTAAGATGAAATGATATTATTATTTGGGTTTCGCTAGGTCGCCATTTTGTTCGGCTATATTGGATTTCTATCACAATGTTACCAGGTCATCTCTATATGACCCTTAATTTTTGATCAAAATTTGAGGTCAATTGGATTAGTAGTTTTTTAGCTATGCCACGAACTGACAAGACAGACCGATCGAATTGGGAAAAACCTGTTTTTCGGCTTCTAAGATCAAGGGACGACAAAACATGAAGATAAGTAGAATCTGTGAAGAAGTTTTTGTTACGTACATTTTATCTGGCTGTCATCTTGAATTCGTACCATAATTTTACCAGCTCATCTTTATATCATACTTAATTCTTCGACACAATTTAAAATTAAACTACTAAGTAGTTTTTTCAGGCTGATTTTTTAAATACTATATTAAGCTGCCACTTTGTTTCACCACCTTGGATTAATCATCAAATTTTACCAGTTAATTCTTATGTAATACTTGATATTTTCATTGGATAAGTTGTGTTTGGTATTCATTTTTTTAACAATTCTCTAGGCGGCCATTTTGCTCAGCGGTATTGTGTTTGGACCAAAATGTTACCGTTTCATGCCCATTTGACCCTTAACTTTTGACCAAAATTTAGTCCATCTGATTAGTAGTTTTTTAGCTATGCGCGAACAGACCGACGGAATTGAGAAAACATGTTTTTTTTTTCACGATTACAACACTTCCCTCTTACGAGGGAAGTACAAATTTGTATCTTTACTGTAAGCTGATATACATTCAAAGAATTTAAGTGTAAGTAAGGTATTTTTTAAAGTATACTTACTACACTTTTCCATATCTGAAATACAACAAATAATGTGTCATATCATCTTATATGGAGATTTTTTATGTCAACTAACTCCACAACTAAACTAACGAGCCACCATTATCATGACTGTGGTTAACAGTGTTGCAGTCGTAACTCTCTTTAAAGTGACCTAAAATTACGTAGTGTACCGGTTAAGAGCCGCAATAGCTAAAAAGTTCAGCGTGTTTATATGGCATTGTAAAATGTGTGAATATTTCAGCTGGTTGTGAAACGGTGCCTATTAAACTAAGTGGTGGGAATGGTCAGAATTAATTACTCTTTTATCTATCCGGAGAAATGAAATACAAAATCTCCAACTCCCCCAGTTTCGTTGATTTCTTTTCGTTTGCGTCAAAGTTTTACAGTTTGAGCTTGAGTAAACCCATATGGAATGTTTACGATCCTGAATAAAGTTGCTCGACACTGGTATGAAATTTAAAATGTGTGCTTGAGTGCACCGGAATGGTTATAAAATGGGAAAGTGGAAGGTATAAATTAATAACGTCAAGATAAAAATTGTCATAAAACTGTACTGGAAGTGTTCTCAGTAGTCTTTATTGTACATTAAAAATTTCTGAATTTACTTCATAGCAGACATGAATTACAAGATTTGAATTCATTTCGAATCACTTTTGTTTCTTTTCCAGTGGTCCTACTGAAATTTGCTTAGAGATCACTGATTAATGCAAGCTTCATTTTAAATATTTTCAGAATTTTTAAACGTTTGTTCCGCATCGTCACAATTCTATTACTATGAATAACCTAACCTAACCTAACCTATAACCTCGTATTTCTGCAGCCAGGAAATATCTTTAAATGCTTATAGTCTGAACACGAAAATAGTGATTATAGTAGGGGATCTGGCCAGGAATCTACTGAAGGAGAGTTATCAAAATTTTAACTTACGGAGTTCAACTTTATACTACCCGGGTATGCCAAAACTGAACGTCTGCCACCTCAGATCATGTTACCTAACTGGGGGGCGGCTTTTAAAAAGAGGGTTTGCTTACTATATGGTGAACTACATTTATCAAAAATAATCTATATACACTTGAATGATATAGTCGATCCAATGGTGCTTTTGCACTATGGCAAACGATCTTTAAGAAGTACTTTTATATAGCAGAAACCCGTCAAAATGACGATAGAAAATCAAGTTTACTAAACGACATTTATCAAAAATGATTTTTGCGCCATTCAATACATTATGTCTTGTATTACCTGAAAAAGACATGGTAGACGAAAAAATCGCAATACACTTTTGGGCAGACGCTGTCAAACTGACGGGTTGAGATTAGGGAAACGATAAAATTATCAACGAAAAATTTAACATTGTTGATAAGATCGTGAATATGTGAATAAACTGTAATTCATTCAATTTCCTTTTTAGTTTCTAATTTATTATTATAACTATTACTATTTCTTTTTCACAGGTTTATTTAATTTTGTAGCACTTTTAAAATTCTAGATTTTATTTATATTTTGACCTTTCCTAATGAGAAATTAAAATATTGGTTTTAATTTTCACTCGTTTTCGAAGTTATCACAACAGTCACAACCTAGGGGCAGGAATGTTACCATATTTAGTGTCAACGTATAACATTTATTTGCATATATTTCTATATATGGTTTCTCCTTAATTCAGTCAGCTCACAGCTGTTAGGTTCATCGATAAAAAAAGGTCAAGAGCATTTTTAAGTAGATCATTTTTCGATGGGATCTCGTGGCTCGAAAAACTTACAGGCATGTTAATGTCTTATGATTTTTTTTGCTAGTGCGGCATTTTTACCGTAAATTTATCTATTCTCTTAAACTAAGGTAAGCGATCTTTTTTTACTTTTAAGGTATAAAAATAAGTCGACATGATCTGATTGAATACGTGCGAATGCCTAGCTCTCCTGAGATGAGCTAACCCTCTACAGTTCCACTGCAGTTTTTTGGATTAAAGAACAGTTATATATATATATATATATATATATATATATATATAATAATATATATATATATAATAAAATTGATAATTATCGAATACCTAATCTGAAACCGTCACTTTGACAGCGTCTGCCCGTCTGTCGCCATTCTGTCTGCTATGTAAAAGTAATTTTTAAAGATCGTCTGCCGTAGTGCAAAAGCACTTTGGATCGACTATATCATTCAAGTGTATATTGATTATTTTTGATAAATGTAGTTCACGATATAGTAAGCAACCCCTCTTTTTCAAAGCCGCCCCTCAATTAAGTAACATGACCTGAGGCGGCAGACTGTCAGTTTTGGCTCAAAGTCGAACTCCATAAGTTAAATTTTTGATAACTCTCGTTCGGTGGATTGCGGGTCAGCTCCCCTACTATTAATATCACAGAGATGAATTATTCTTTTGTGAATCATTTATTTGCAACTAAGTTGTGTTTTTCTATGACGGAGCGGCAGTTTTATAACATGCTAAAGATAAGATGATTCTACTTGAGAAACTAGAGATTACCAAAGCAAAAATGAAGCTACGTTCTCATGTAGAAAAGACCGGTGTATTTTTAAACTTAGTTTAATTTTTAAAAAGGAGGGTTGAGATCTTCACCCGTCTTTTTTCCTTGTAACTTCTTGAATCGGCAATCAACTTTTGCGTGAGAGCAGTTTTGCAAAGGTAAACGGTTGTGAAAATTCTTGTTTGTTAGTTTTCAATTTTTAAATGTTTTATTTATATTTTTTGATTCAAGCATTTGGCAAAAATAATTGATGCAAACTTTGTAATTGATATATGCACTCGTACATTTTGAAAGTTTAATGAAATTGATACCGAGGAAGAATTATTTTTTTAATTATATGCAAAATAAATTCCTATGATTAGGAACTTCATTGTGGCACAAGTTACATTAATGTCACACGAATCTATGATACGTCAATGTAGTATTTCTAATAAAGGCCTCCTGACTTATATTTTCTTTTTAAATTATTAGAATGTAATAGTCATCTTTGGTAACTTGAAACTTGGATAATCTTATCAATTTAAATTCCTTGCATGCTTTCTGGTCTGAATATTTCCATTCCATCCGTGACCTTTAGTAATATTTTTTGAACATATAACATGGAGTATACAGTTTTAGCTCATAATTTTGTTAATAGAGGTATGAGCTATATTTTAACGATCCAATAAACATATACAGGTAATTCTCACTCCAAAGCCACATTCGTTCCCCTCTAGATACTGCGGTTACTTTACATTAAGATGAGGTATTCAAAAACGTGTAGCTTAGGGGAAAAGAGAAATACTTTTTCTGGTAACAAACTTCACAATCACTAGGACGCACTGGGAATAAAAGAAGAATGCTTGGTATTTGTAGTTGGTTGGTGAAGTGATGCAGGAGGGTCGATGATCGTGTTTCTGCTACAGATTGAAGAAGTCATAAGGGATGATAAATTCTTCAGACCAGAATTCATGTAGTGTCTATAGAACAGAGACATATTTCTCATAGTGTACCTCAATGGGAGGTTATGGGATGAAAGAGAAGATGCTCCCAATATGTGGGATTATTATTATTCAAGACTGGGTTCGATTTGTAATTTGGAAAAATTTATACGAATTATACAATTTAGCAAAGAAAAGTATCTTTCGGACTAGGAGATGGAAGTCAATTTTCTAAGCGCCTGCTATGGTACTTAATACGTTGTGACCATACCAACGAAGAAAAGCGATACTAAAAGCAATTTCTGGTTTCGATGATTCGAATTTTCGGTTAAATGTTGTTGGAATTGGGAGATAATTTGTGATATATTTTACATGACTGAACAATTTTAGGAATACTTGCAAATATTTTTTTAAGTAGCAGTAGGTAAAGTTGATAATCAGTCTACTCTATTTTATTTTCAGTGTAATTAATTTTTTTTTTAAATCCCAAAAATTGTTGAAAATGAGTATGTTAATGTTTTTTTTAAACCCTCAATTAATAATTTACGAAAAACTCAACACACATTTTAAAGCAACCTCCTATATATGACGATTGATTTAGACTTAAGAAATATAAAGAAAAATAAAAAAATTACCGCAAATAATCATAAAAAATGAATTCTTAAAATCTAGGCAAACTGCTGAGAGTGAATCCCTAATTCATGATACAAGCAGCAATTTTTATTGTCTTATCGCTTTCCAGTTTTATTCTATTTCCATCGGTTTTATAATTCTATAGAAGAATGATATTCATAAATCAAGATTTTAGATGACCCCACAAAGATGTACTGGATTTGAATCCGGGGATCTGAGAGGCCAGGATTGATTTAGATTTTAATTTCACGTCCACAATCCATCGATCTCTAAACATCTTATATCATTAGTGGGACGTTTTTGTAACAAGGTAGTTAGCTCATCTTAGAGAAACCGCCGATATGAATCACCTTCAAGTCGAAAAAAAATAGGGACCAATTAAGAAATGATAAACAATTGTCACAGAAACGTTAAATGAAAATTACGGTATGCATCTCTCCAAATGTGGTTATTGTAAAAATTCATAATCGAATAACTTTGTCAGGAAGTCTAGGATATTGGAGAATTTGTTCTTGAATCCACCTTCAAAATTGTAAACGGAAACGAATGGTATTCCTCACAAAATAATAAATAATAAGTTACAGAAACCAAACTTGATGTTCCAGTTTCAGGTCGAGATTCCATAAACGAAAACTTAAAAAGGGTGTTAAAATATCTTAATAGTTACAACTATAATTAGACGAGCACAAGTCCCAGCCTATTCAGTAATCTGATCTCGTGAGGTGTAGATCCCTGAAAATGTCTAAATGCTTTATCCAATAGACGAAAAGTGTAAAAAAAAAATTAATAATAAGTTACTAAGCCCATAATAAATTTGTAGTTGGCAAGGATGCCTTTGTAATATCAAAAGTCATTAGCCACATTAATTTCACTTCCATCTACAAGTTTTTTGGAAATATGACCACATTTATTAACAGCAGCTGAAATTTCTTCCACTGCAACTGCACTACATAATCTTAGACTAAGCGCGGTCGTAAGCGAATCTCGACCTTTTATTAAACGAGATTATACACCGTTGCAAACAGTTTATTAGATAGAATTAACATCTAGTTTGACTCAGTTAATCCACTCTTCTGAGCTGAAATTCATAATCCGCACTTGGCGAATTTATAAATTCATCGGTACAACAGCACCAGCTTGGATAAAAACGGGCAAATTTCGAGTTTATTAGTGCACTGGGTGCGCTGATAATTGTGTTAAATTCTAGATTATGGAAGCATTAATTTCAATTAAAACTCTGAAAATGTCAGGCAATCGAGGTGCACGAAAAAAGGATAATGCGTTTTATGTGCAAGTGATTGACGAGGTCATCGAGAAAATAAATAGGCAAATAAACGTTATATAACACGCGTGACAGAAATGTTTATCATCAAGCGCAGAAACGCAATTAAGTTACTGTCGTTACATATTAGTGCAATTTTAAAAGTTTCGGTTCATGGCATTTTGGTTGTTATTGGAATATTTGAAATAATTCAGAAAATCTAAATACTTGTTCTATGGTATTTTAGGGAAAATGCAAAATGTTGTATTAAATTTAAACAAGCGGGGATTGCCCTTTCTGCCCGTGGCTGGTTTATATGTGGCAGATACTCTGACTGGCACCGGAGTTGAATAGATTAAATATTTCAAATAATTTAAATAAAATAAGTTAAAAAAATCTTAAGGCTAACAACTATCACTATTGCTTGCTATTGTGGAATTCACATAAAAATAATATACATTAAGAGTATAAGCAAAGAACTCCTGAATATTTATAACAGTTCTTTCTTTTCATTTGTACTAGTAAAATGTACAGGAATTATAATAAACCGAATATTAAATGAAAAGATTATACAGAGTTACTGGTAATTAAAGTACTTTATATGAATGGCTGTTCCTTCCCTGTATGACGTATTTTTTTTTTATTTTTAAAGATAAACAACACCGAAATAAATAAATACTGGCTATAGTTAAAATCTTGTATTTTACAAAAGTCTCGTGACAAAAATCTCTAAACTTTAACGCACTCACAATTCGAAAATCATACTTTCGTATTAATTTTTTAAATTATTGAATTATCAATTTAATACTGTGCTCAATTCCACTTTTAGGATTCTTGACTCATTCTTATTCTTTAAACTTATTTCTAATGTTAATTTGAATAACTGACGTGAATTAGTTGAGAGATTCTAAACCTAATTTGAATGACTCACGTGATTAGAGGAGATCCCCATGATCTTGCGTTTATGGTTTCTGTGGGACTTGATCGTGATACTTATTACTAAGAATAATTTTCCTGTTAATTCTGATGGTTCTAGATTATACCATTTAATTTTAGAAATGCGAATTGTGTTGATTTGTATGATACATTGCTTACGATAGATTGGCGTTTTTTGGATAAAATTGCTGATGTAAATGTGATGTGTGAAAAATGTTACTGAGAATTGTATGTCCTCTTTAACAAGTTTATTCTTAAACATTCTTAACAAATGTTTAATAAGCATTTGAAACTGTCTGGTGCAGATTCGATGGTATGAGAAATTAACAAGGCTACGTAGGCAAAAATTAATTTATTTAATAATTAATTAATAATTTTATTTATTAATTTTGGCCCTTCGTTCAGAAGAAAAAAGGTACCGTGACAGTCTGCAGTACGACCATCCTCGATCAATCGTTAAAGGGTTTGCCAGTTTTTTAGCAGTGTATTTAATACCTACAGTAATGATAATTATGTTTTCAAATATAACTGTCACTATGGATCGGATTGGGGAGGGTGCCCTGTTAGCTTGTCTAAAGAAAATTCCAAACAAAATGACTGAAAATCACGACCGTATACCGAGCGTTACAGTTAGGGATTGTGCTCCAATATTTGTTGTTCGGCTCTTAAAAATGTTGGACAAGGTTTGTCCAGTACTTAAATCTGATAGCTCGATTAATATCAAAAATGACAGACCGATATCCATTTTATAAAATTTCGCGAAGGTCTTCGAAATTTTATATAATTGTATTTTGTCTCAAACAAAACCTTTAGTTTCTCCTTATCAGCATGGCTTCTTAGCTAACAGATCAACGATTACAAACCTAACAATTATCAAACAAATCTGCGCGGTTTAGTTACTCCGATAACCTCTTAAAAAGTGTGTTCATTTAATGTTTCTAATACTAATACACCATGCTTGTTTTACCATATTTGCAATAAATAACAAAGGTTGAGCCTTGTCTATTATAAAAACTTGAAGGGACAGGGCTACGGAAAAGCTTCTAAATAGAGGTCTAATGGATTTAAATTCGGGAACCTAAGAGGACATGATTGACAGATGCTCTGACTGACACCGCAGTTGAATAGATTAAATGTTTCAAATGATTTACGTCAAGAAAAAAATCTTAAGGCTGCACAGCTAACAACTATTTTGAATGAATGGCTGTTCCTTCTTTTTATGAAGTATGTTTTTATTTTAATGATAACAACACCCAAATAAATAAATACTGGTCATAGTTAAAATTTTGTATCTCAATGTTTTCAAAATTGGTGAGTCTTTATTTTTAGTTTTAGAAAAGATAATACGGTATTTGTTTTGCCTTTATCATGAAATTGATATCCGACCAAAGGCTGACTTTTCTATACGCTAAGTTAAAACTTTTTTGAAACAGAAAAAATAAATTTGAAAAAATACTGAATTTCCAATAATCTTAAAAACAACAAACTTTTACACAGGACATTTTTTCTTTCCGTGCTATTAAGATGTTGAAAAGTCTGCGCCTTTTAGAGGTACACCGATAACCTTTTAAAAGTGTGTTAATTTAATATTTCTAATGCCAATACACCATGCTTGTTTTACGATATTGGAAATAAATAACAGAGGTTGAGCCTTGTCTACTATAAAAACTTAAAGAGGAAGAGCTACGGAAAAACCTTGCCTTTTACTATTCAGAAGAGACGTCAAGGTTTTAGATCATCCTACAAGAAGAAATCTAATGGATTTAAATCCGGGAACCTAAGAGGCCATGATTGATTTTGTATTTCATTACCACGTCCAATCCATCGAGCTTTAAATATATTATTTACATATCCTCGAACCATACAAATCTGCTTTTTAGCATTATTGGGACGTTATTCAGCTCCTTTTCCAGAAACTGTCGGTATGAATCAATATAAAAACTCGTCGGAAGGAATTGGTTAAGAAATGATAAACAATTGCCACTCAAACATTAAACTAAAATCGATGGAAATGGGTTACGAGTATGGCATGCATTTCTCCAAATCTGACTGTCGTGAAAATTTATTATCGAATAATTTTATCAGGAAGTTTAGGATGATAAAGAATTTGTTCTTAAACTCACCTTCAAAACTGTAAACGAAAACGAATATCACAAAAAAATTAATAGTAATAGAAACCAAACTTGATTCCCGAGTCTTAGGTCAGTATTCTATAAACGGAAAATTAGAAAAGACCAAAATGAAATTTTTTAAAAATTAAGTACAACTTTAATCAATGTCCAAATGTCCAGTTTATTTAATAATTTGATCTGGAGATGTATATATCACCGAAAAATCCTGAATATCTATCCAATGCTGCAAAAAAACATCAAATCTAAATAAATCTTAACGTGGTCTCTAAGAACTGTGATTTCGGTATTTAATAATTATTATTAAGCTTAATAAATAATTAGCCTAATAATAATAATTAATAATCCTTTGATACATTTGTGGCTAGTAAGGGCACCCCTGTTATATCGAAAATCAATAGCTACATTAAGTTCACTTCCCTCTACAAGTGCTGTGGAAATATGACTACAATTATTAACAGCTGCTGAAATTTCTTTCACTGCTAAGCTTTATATAATCACAGACTAAGAGAGACCGTGAACGAATCTCGACATTTTATTAAAAAGAGATTATATGCCGTTGCAAACAGTTTATTAGATAGAACTAACATCCAGTTTGACTCGGTTAATCCGCTCCTCTGAGCTGAAATACGGCAATTCATAATCCGCACTTGGCGAATTTATAAATTCATCGGTGCAACAGCGCCCCGGCTGGATAAAAACGGGTAAATTTCGAGTTTATTAGTGCACTGGGTTCGCTGATAATTGTGTTAAAATCTAGGTTATGGAAGCATTAATTTCTGTTAAACTCTGAAAAATGTCGGGCAATCGAGGTGCATGAAAAACGGATAATGCGTTTTATGTACGAGTGATTGACGAGGTCATCGAGAAAATAAATAGGCGAATAAACGTTATAACACGCGGCGTGGCAGAAATGTTTATCATCATCAGGCACACAAACGCAATTAAGCCACTGTCGTTACGTTTTAATGCAATTTTAAAAGTTTTGCTTCATGGCAAAAATATTTCATTTGGTATTGGAGTATTTGAGATAGTTCGAAAAATCCGAATGGCTGTTGTATGACATTTTAGGGAAAATGTTTTATTAAAAATAAACAAACGGTGATAACTGGCTCATATAATATGACAGATGTTTTAGCTTTATTTCAAAAATTTTGCGATCTGTCATCGAGCAACGCAAATCAATAGATTGATATTTCAAATTATAACAATTTATTTTTATTTCAGGAATAAACCAAAACATTAAAACTAAGTATTTCAGTGAGTTATTTAGTATTATATCGATGATCATTCTTTCCCTGCATTTTCAAAGATACACATTCAACAACGAAATTTATAAATACTGGCCACAGTTAAAATCTTGAATTTCGCAAAAATCTCTAAACTTTAATTCATACTTTTCTATTATGAGTTTTTTGCTTATGTCGTCCAAGTAACATATATAACGGTGAATAATCGAATAATACAATATCAATAAGGTGAGCCACATTGTTTAGATAAGTAGTTTAATGCATATAATCCGCTGGGGGTCTCTCACACGTCACTCAATAAGACAATTCCATTATATACTTTTATCAAACATTATCCCAAACAACACAATCCTAACGGTTTTGAAAAAATGTAAGTATTTTTTTATTTTTTATGTATGTACATCGATTACTCAGTAATGGTTTGACTAATTTGGATGAAATTTTGAGGGAATATTCAGGCTGTTATCGGAATGGTCCCAAGCATATTTAAAAAATGTTAAAATGACGGCATTACGTCATCTTGAACTGTTTACTGGATATTACGTTGAACAATATATGCGTTCACCATTCTGTCAAGAAGAAAAAAGTATGTATGTTACCATTGTATATTGTATAATAAGTGTTATTATACATTGGTGCTACATATTACGGAGTGGACCGAGTGGCTATTTGTTAAATTTGACTTTTACAATAAAACTCGTATAAATAGAACTAAGAAGGTTAAAATACAAATTTTTATTTATACAAAAAGTAAAAATTCAAAGTGAAAAATAATATCTGTAAATTTTTACACTGAAAAGTCGGCGCGATACTAATAAAGACATTAAGTTAGACATTATACCCGTGATATTAGACTTCAAAACACTCAGTACATACATATATTTATGCATCGAATGTTATTAAGTAATTAAGAATAAGTATGGCGCCGCCTTTACACAGTAAAAATTTCCATATGAAATAAAATATTATGTTTTGTTTAAGTCAGTTTTATTTTTTTATATAAACATTTTTATTAGTTAAAAAACAATATAGTATTGATTTTGCTTTCACTGATTGACGGTGGACAGAAACTGGGTAAAATATATTATTTTTTATTTGGAAAATTTAGAATTTATTAGTAAATATATCACTAGTTTACACAAAAAATGTATAATATAATATTTTCAAGCAATTTTTTAAATTTACGAGGATATCGGAGGGAATTTAAATTCTTGATTCTGCTGCTGCACATGTATCACATTTGCAGAGTGACAGGTCGATATGGGTTACCGATAGAAACCTCATTAGTCTAACGAATGAGCCGGATGTTCAGCCAAATATAAAATATGGTGGTTGACTTTCAAAAACAGGTGATCCTATAGGAAAAAATCCATTATGTTTTTTAAACTAGTTATAATCACATGTATCTACATTTTATAACAGGATATCGGAAAGTAACCAGTTTTACAACAAACAAAAAGATAACATTTTTCGAAACAGAAAAAAATGAAAAAACACCGTCTCTCTGATAATCTTAACGAAAAAACAACAAACTTTTACTCCGGAAAATTTTTTCGCCGTCGGTTAACAAGACGTTAAAAAGTCGACTCGTTTTAGAATTGTTCCGATATCCCCTTAAAGGTTTTTTTATTTAGAATTTCTAATACCAATGCCAAAGGAAAGATATGACATACCAGAACCTCAAAGACGACTACCAACTCAAGCGAGGGCACGCGGCGCTTTTGTCCTTTCCAGTAATTTGTATCTTTTACGACGACTAGGGTTGAGCTTCGTCTATTCTAAAATTTTAAAGGGGAAGAGCTGCGGAAAAGCCTTTCTTTTTATAATTAAGAAAGGATGTTTAGATGACCCTAGAAATCCAGATCTAACGGATTTAAACCTGGGAACCCATGACTGATTTTATATTTCAGTATAACGTCCAATCCATCGAATTGCAAGCTTCTTTTTTAAATATCTTCGTCTAAGCTGTTTCTTAGCATTAATAGGACGTTTTTCAACAAACATCTTCCAGAAACCGCCGATATGGATCACCATCAAGTCTTGTCGGAAAGAGAAAGCGACGGATTAAGAAAGAATAAACAATTGTCACCCAAACATTAAATGCAAATGGATGGAAATGGGTTACAACTATGGCATGTATCTTTTCAAGTATTACTTAACTATTATGAGAATTTATAATCGAATAACTATTAGGAAATCCAAGATGTTGTAAAATTTGTGCATGAACCCACCTTCAAAATTATAAACGGAAACGAATGATATTCTTCACAGAATAATAAATAATAAATAAAATAAATAACAAACCAAACTTGATGTACGAGTCTCAGGTCGGGATTCCAAAACAGATAATTAGAAAGGGCGTTGAAATTTACTACTCGTATAATTCGATCAACAAGAGTCCCAGCTTGTTCAATAATAGTTATTATTAAATCAACATTTCCTTAATAAAATCGTTATTAGTAAGGGCGCCTCCATAATGTCGAAAATCAATAGCCACATTAGTTTTACTTCCATCTACAAGTTCTTTGGAAATATGACAAGCTGCAGAAATTTTCTCCTTGTTGAGCTCTATTATATCTCAGAGTAAGCGAGGTCGTGAACGAATCTCCACATTATATTAAAAGAGATTATACACCTTTGCAAACAGTATATTAGGTAGAGCTATAACATTCAGTTTGACTGGGTTAATACTTTCCTCTGAGCTGAAATACGGCATTTGGCGAATTTATAAATTCATCGGTGCAAAAGAGCCCGCCCTCCATGGAAACGTTTTTGCTATTGTATTATACCTTTTAATTACAGGGTGAGTCAAAAATTGAGGGTCAAAAGTTGGATATTTCCAATTTACCAATTTTTTGCTTAGACATATTTCGGGCCTCCCAAGTTGTTTGTGAACCTACATTAGGGTCTTGTCTACATTGTTTTCATAGACATATTTAGGACCATGCAAGTTATTTTGTAAATCTAATTAAATATAAAATATTTAATGGTAAGACCTAAATTATCTTATTGCTAAAATAAATTATTGGTTGTACAAGTTTATTCAGAAAAAAATAAGAAAAAGTATTTAAAAATATTTTTCCGTACTTTTAGTTTTAAAGTTAATACTGTTTTGGGTTGTTGACACTTCTTTTACTAATACATATAAAAGACGTTGGACTTAATAATACCCTATCGATTCATTATAACTTGTAGACAATAATGACAGATGCAAGCAATTTTTTTTTTCTGGGTAGATAGATAGGTTAAGCCTCCTGAGCGTGTCGCTAAATTATTGATTCACACTATAGGAAGTTTAATAAAATGTTTTTGTCCGGAAAAGTTGGTCGTGCAGATTTCTGGAGCATTCAGATTAAAGTGTGTCCGGATTTCTGAAGCTGTGCTCTATACAATTTTTGGCCCTTGATTTGTGACTCTCCCTGTAGTTTACGAGGTGTGGTGCTATGGTAAATTATCTTTACAGTGGCGATAGCATACTGTTTACAAAAAACTTGCGAGGCCCAAAATATGTCTATGCAAAAGATAGTAAATTCGAAATATGCAACTTTTGGCCCTCTATTCTGACTCACCCTGGAGTGTGCAAGGTATGGTGCAACGGCAAAAAAGTTTTCTTATAGGAACGATAACAATATACTAAATTATCAAAGGAAGTTTCGCGGAAACCAAGTTACGTCTAATTGGTGCCATGTCCTTTCGAGTTTATTAGTGCACTGGGCTCGCTGATAATTATCTTAAAATCTAGGTTATGGAAGCATTAATTTCTGTTAAAACTCTGAAAATTTCGGGCAATCAAGGTGCATGAACAATAGATAATGCGTTTTATGTACGAGTGATTGGCGAGGTCATCGAGAAAATAAATAGGCGAATAAACGTTATAACACGCGGCGTGACAGAAATGTCTATTATCATCAAGCATACAAAAGCAATTAGGTCACTGTCGTTACGTTTTAATGCAATTTTAGAAATTTCGCTTTATAGCAAAAATATATCAGTTGGTATTGAACTAGTTCGGAAAATCCGAATGCCTGGTATTTCAGGGAAAATCGATCACTAAGCACTGACAGATTAAAATATTGAATATTTCAAATTCATAAAAATAATTTACATCAAGAGAAAATTTTAAGGCTACTTAACCTACGACTGTCACTATTGCTTCCTATTGTGGTGTAATACACAAAAAATAAAGTTGAACGCCTGAATGTAACAATAGTTCTTTCTAGCCCAGTTAGTCTCTTTTTAAAACGCTTGCATTAGAATAGTCAGTAGTTTCATTTGTCAGAGCATCAAGCATTATATAATGAACAAAACTTGGAAAGAAAGATTTACAGTCAGTTACTGACACCTGATCATCTTTATATCTAGTAATATATGAATGATCGATCATTTCTTGCCTGTATAAAGTCTTTTTTATTTTTATAGAAAGAAACACTAAGATATGTAAATATGTTATTTACCTATAAAATCTATCTATATATTTAAACTTTATTCCACTCAGAATTTAAATAGAATAACTTATATATTATTAATACTCTGCTTACTTTCGAACTAGTACTCTAGTTTAGAATTCCAAAACAAATATGACAGTGAATATTCGAATAATACAATATCAATACTGCAGGTAAGCTACGTCATTTAGATAGGTAGCTTAATGTATAGCATCCGCTGCGAAGTCTCTCACAAATCGTTCTATATGACAGTTCCGTTTAGAGGTGGGTCGTTCACGACCGACCCGGCTCAGTGATCCGGATCTTTAAAGTGATCCGTAACAGCCGGATCGTTCAAATATAGTGAGCCGGCTCCGGATCCCAGAAAAATCAGATTTCGTCTGTTTCCCAGGTCCCTGATCGGAGCGGCTGAACGTGTTTAGTCGTTTGTTGATTCGTTCACTAATTGCACACACGTGTTGCCTTCTTGAAACGCCGGGCCTTTTCCAATTTCTATTCATTCTCGATGTTTGTTTGTTTTGTGTCAGGAATCGGTTGCGTTACGGTGCACTTGAAAACATGAAATTCTAAATAGGAAAGTTTATTCATTAAGTATATATTTATAAAAAATACTATATCACAAAAGTTTGAAGTTTTATGTTTAAATTAATTAATAAGGCCTAAAAAAATTAAAATTTATGTAGGTGGTAGTAGTCTATATACAGGGTGTTTACCAAGTAAGGTAAAATATTTTAAAGGTTATTTCTTAGTTAATTCTAAGACATAAAGTTCATATAAATAAACACATGTCTGAAACAACCTAATTTTTAAGATACAGGGTGTTTTATATATGTTTTTAAAAATTAATTTTTTTAAATACATATATTCAGTATTATTCAGAGCTAAAAAGAAAAAAAACATGTGTTATGATGTCTTGACTAGGTCCGATCCCATAATTTTTAAATAGGTACCTATGTAAAAACCAATATTTATTTGGTGTGTAAAAATAACATATTGGAATAACTTAATATCACTACATATGCATATAAAATACATTTTTGAAAATTTACGATTTTCGGCGAATCGTACAGCTTTTACTCAGGATGGACGTCAGTTTCGATTTTTATGGTATCAAATTAGTATATAAACAAAGTTTAAGCAAAATTTATTATGCGAAAGTTTTTCGAAATTTTTGTATGAAAGTTTTATTTTTATTTCCAGAACGCTTCGTAATTATTTGTTGATACTGAGCGCGGTTGAATGCGTTGAATATATTTACCGGGCGTAAATAGTTAACGAGATGTCTAAAAAATATCACTTTTAAAAAAGTATTTCGCGAATTTCCAATTTTTGCGGATCGTGGAAACACTACCGTACATCCACGTCAAAATAGATGTCAGTTTGGATTTTTATGGTATCAAATTAGTATATACAAAAAAAAAAATAAGCACAATCTATTTTCTGAAAATTGTTTGAAACTTTTATATATAATGTATGGAACTTTTTGTTGAACAGTTGAAAAAAATATTAAAATATAAATGATTGGTTTTCATATTTTCTTCTGAAACCACAATTAAATAGGCAAATTAGGATGTTTATAAACAATTAAGCTTTTTCTAAAAGCTACGTAACACGTAGGGATGTCATACTAATTAAATTAAAAAAGAACTATCTTAGTAAACAAACAGTAATTTTTAATGATGGTTGAAAAATAATTACCAATCTTAAAATCTATTTTTATATTTAGTTATATTTTTCATCAATTAATAATTGTTATTTGTATATTTAATTCACTGCGTAAAATATTAAAATTGATTTTGTTAAAAACATCCGCTGTAGCATCAATTACAAAGGAAACGACGGATCACCCGGGTCTCGTTCGCGACCCGACTGAGCCAACTGAGCCAAAAGTGTCACTTCTATTAAATAGCCAGGGATCCAAGTGATCCAACTGACCTGGATCCGGCTCACTGACCCGGATCTTTTAACTGATCCAGATCCATTGACCCGGCTCTTTCAAAAGAGATAGATTGCCCACCGCTAGTTCCGTTACTACCAGCATTTTAATATCCGAGGTAGAAATGACATAGACTACTTTTTCAAAAACGCGGGGGAGTGGGTTATTTTTAGTTTTAGAAGAAAACAATATATGTAGTATTGCTTTTGCTTTTATTAACCAATTTGTATCAGACAATATTTCAGCGGAATATTTTAATGAATCTAGCTAAATATCATTTTCAACTATTAAATATTGGTAAAGTGCGGGGCACGAAAGAAAACCGGGCGGTCCTTAAAATAAAGGTTCATAGTCTTAAGCAAGCAGAAAAGTAAAATTTGTCTACGCAAATAAATTTTTTGTTATTTTATTTGTTGTAATAGTTTGCCTCTTCACCTATAAAGTGGGCCAGCTAAGCGGTACGGAAAATTAATCGAGGATTTAGTAAATTTTGCACTGGTCCACTTGTAATTGGGATTTGCCTAGAGTCTCCATGCACTTGCCGCTAGAAGGTTCTAGCTATTTCCAGTGGCGCCTATACATTTCGGGCATTCGTTTTCATTTCTATATAAATGCGTTGCGTTAAATTTCAATTATTATTTCGAAGTAACGATGACGAGCAAAAGAGGAAAAACAATTCGAAGCGGTGCACGTGAAGTTATTGCGAGCGTTATAGAGGCCTGTACTGGAGAAGCTGAAAATAATAGTTTGACTATTACAGTTGAAAATCGAACAGAACGCGCTGCATTTTACACTGGTGTTTCGGAAAGTAGTGTAAGAAAAATTTAAAGAGAACCTAATGATCGCTCATGTTCTACTTCACGTTTAAAATCTCCTGGTAAAAAAAGACCCCGATTTTCATAGAAAGATAAAATTGACGATGGTGATTTTCAAGTAATTCGACGAACAATAGAGGATTTTTATATAAACTTGAAGAAAGTTCCGACCTGCAAACCCCTACTTCGTGCTGTAAAGAACAAAATAGATTTTCCCTACGGGTATAAAACCTTAAATCGGCTTTTACGATCAAATGGTTTTGTTTGGCGCAAGTGCTAAAATAAACGAAAATTGCTCATTGGGAGACCAAATATTTTTCACTGGCGGGTGAAATATCTAGCAACTGTAAGGCAATATAGGCAAGAAGGACGCAATATTGTGTATCTAGACGAAATCTGGTTAGATAATGATATGACAGTGAACAAATGCTGGCAAAGTGAAAGTGTTGCAGGTGTTGTTCAGTAGCTCTAGTAGTCGCTTTATTATAGTTCATGCTGGTTAAGAAGCCGGATTTGTTCCAGGTGCTGCTTTAGTTTTTCACTCGGGACTAACAACTGGAGACTATCATAGACAGATGAATAGTGATAATTTTGAAAAGTGGTTGCTCGAGAAGCTTCTACCTAACATTCCTCCCATATCAGTCGTGGTAATGGATAATGCGTCTTATCATTCTCACGTAGAAGATAACGTGCCAACTAAATACTCTACAAAAGCTCATATGTGATATCGTGGCTTAAAACGAAAAATCTTCTATGTGATCCAACATGCAGAAAATATCAATTATATGAAGTAATATCAGCCAACAAGCCTAGATAAATAAAGTATAAAATTGACGGTCTTTTACGTAACCTCGGTCATATACCTTTAAGGCTGCCTCCATACATGTGCGACCTCAACCCTATTGAACTTGCATGGGCAGGAGTAAAAAAATATATTCAAGAGCACAACACCGGTAAACGTTCAATTAAAGATTTAAATAAAATAACATTAGAAGCGATTGACTCAATATCGGCTGAAAATTGGAAATCGTATGTTAAACATGTCCGTTCTATTGAAGATAAATACTGGGAAGTAAATGGCAAAATTGAAACGGTTATTGATGATTTAGTTCACACTGGGATCTTCAAGTAGTGACGACGAAACCTCATCATTTTCAGAGGAAGACAACGATTTAGAAGGAATCGAACCATTAGAATCACAGCCGTCAACCTCAAAAATGGCTTAGTTTTTTTTCATGTATTTTGTAAAATTGTTTATAAAGTAGTTGTCAATGAACTGCTTCAAATTAATTTTCTGTTCAATACCGGGTGTCAAAAAATATCTAATATTGCAATTAATATTTGAAAAACTAGAGAACTCATATTTTTCCAAAATTAACACATCAATGTAGTTATAGTAGGGGAGCCAGCACTGATTCCAGTGAACAAGATTTATCAAAATTTCAACTTATGCAGTTCGGCTTTGGGCTATTCGGGTGTGCCAAAAGTGTGGTTTGTCTCCGTCTGTCATTACTTTGTACAGGGGGCGTCATTGTGAAGTACTATACAGGGCGTTTCCTAATTACGTGCTAATGTTAAACGGGGGTGATTCCTTGGACCTTTTTAAGAAAAAAGTTTAATATGAACCTAAAAGTCTTAACTTTGGAGATACAGGGTTTTAAAAAAAAACATTTTTTTTTAAATACTAATTGTGATGCTATTATAGATAAATAACTGTGTCAAATTTGATACACGTCTTTTATGCATAAAAGGGCATTTTTTATTAAAAATCAATTTTCGAAATTTCTACCAGTGGCGTGCATATGTAATTAACCTGGGTAAATCCGTATGCTCCTTGATGCATAGAAGACGTGTATCAAATTTCATGTAGTTATCTACAATAGCATCAGAATTGGGATGAAAAAAAATGTTTTCTTTTTAAACTTTACCATCCTGTATCTCAAAAGCACGTAATTAGGAAACGGCCTGTGTAGTACTTCACAATGACGGCCCCTGTATAAAGTAATATGACAAACGGAGACAGACGGCCACTTTTGGCATACCCGAGTAGCCCAAAGTCCAACTGCATAAATTAATATTTTGATAAATCTCGTTCACTGGATCTGATGCTGGCTGCCCTTGTAAAATCTCGACTTGTAAATCGTGTATCACTATACTGGGTGGTCCAATAATAGTGGACGTAGGCAGTAGCCCGGGAACCGTTAATGACAGAACTCAAGAAAAAATATATTTATAGGTAAATCGATCAAGAAAAATCAAAATTAAATCATTTTAAAATTCGAAAGTTCTCCGTTTTTGCAACACAAAAGAGATATAGAACTGCGGTTACCGAAAGAAAACAGACAAATATAGATAAAGGTTCATTAAGCATAGTTACATTTTTTAAATATCTGAAGTGCGTAGAGTCAAAAAGGAGTGCCATATTATTTAAAGAACAACGGGACACCACTGGTTTAAAGAGATTTCTTGGCCGACCTTCCTAAACCGATTGACTCCGTCCGGTTTTCTTTCGTGTCCCGCACTTTACCATTGTCACAACAGAAGGTCAAGATAGGTGATATTGAGCCGTAAGGTGAACAAAAACCTGAAAAATGTTTAGTTTATTTTTTAGTTGAAACATTTGGAGTTGATTGATTATATACGTTTAATGAAGATACGCTTACACTTTTTTTTATAAAAAATGTATGTGTCAAATTTGCTGAGCAGTGTATATTTGATGTATGAACCGAAACTCTGTTGATCGCGTTTTTTATAATATTGCTTTCGCGACAGAAACCTCATTAGTCTGGAGAACGAGACGGATGTATCAACCAAATATGATATATGGCGTTTGACTTTGATAAACGCGTCGTCGTAGTAAAATATATTTGTGCTATTTAATAACGGAAAGTTTTTTAGTAAACAAACCTTTTTTGAAACGAAAAAAAAAACATATAACTGCCTTTCCAGTAATCTTAAACGAAATAAGAATAAGGGTCCATGCATTAATTACGTAAGAATCCCGAAGGAGGTGAGGGGTTTAAAAAATCTCTGCATGACCTTACCTGGGGGAAAGGGTAAAAGCCATTTTTATGTAATATTTTACTATACGAGTCGAAACTCGCCTGGGAACGTCGTTCAAACGCAGCCGACAGGCAAAGTATTCCTAGTTTTTGGACTGATTTCCTTTCTTACTTTTCAAATCTTTACTTTTAATTAAGATACGCATTTTCCAACAGCTAAATTATTATTAAAAAAAATAATTATATTTGATTTATGTCAAATAATAACCTCTTTTAGTGTAACTGAAACTTTAATAACGGCATTTAATTATTAAACACTTTTTTAGAGACTCTAGGTAAATATCTTATGTAAGAAGAGTGGCCGAGATATCTTATATGTCCTTACATGAAGGTGGGGGATTAAAAAAGGACAAAATTTTCCTTATGTAAGTTACGAACGGCCTCTAAACTTTTACATTTCTTTCTTCGTGGGCTAATAAGACGTTGAAAAGTCGACGCGGTACTCCTATTTAAAGGATTTTAAAGGTGTTTTCATTTAATATTTTTAATACTAATATACCATGTTTGTTTTAGCATATTCTCAACAAAAAAAATGTCAGATCCTCAAAACGGATTAGCATCTCAAGTCAGGGCGGTTTTCGAAATAAAATTTGCAAAACCTTGCGCTGAAAAATGACACGCGGCACTTTTGTCCTTTCCAGTAATTTGTATCTTACACGATAACGAGGGTTGAGCCTCGTCTATTCTAAAAATTTAAAGGGGAAGAGCTACGGAAAAGCCTTACCTTTTACTATTCAGAAAGGACGTCAAGGTGGTGATAAATCGGTGTGAATTTTTAGTATTCGCTGGAACGTATATACGATTTGTTATTCAAATCGTTCGTGGTTTAAATAAATACCTCAGTAGAAAAGAGCTGACGCGACGGTAGACAAGCAAACTTTATTGATGGGGATTTTTTTTTGTGCCTGAAGGTAAATATTTGTCCCAAATTTAATATACTCATAGACATAACAACTACAGTGAGACCACATATTGTGCTGTTTGATTTATAAAAATGTATATGTTTTGATGCAATGATTAAAGTAAATAAACATGTACAAAGACAAAAATATCTATCCAAGGTATCGGATGCTACAAAGGCAATGCTATAAGTTTATAATGACAGACTTCTTTTCTTCTTGCATTGATATATAATCTGTCAATGGCGATGAGCGTAATATTTAGCAATATCATTTTTAAAGCCATTTGTATAACAAACGTTCAGAATTAGAATTAAAATCTATTATCACAGCAGGCATATTTAATAACACACCTAATCTATTATTTTTACATTATGCTTAAAAATGTGTACCTATGCTCGTTTATTTTTGTTTACTTTACTAATATAATTCATTATTTTAAAATAATATAATGTAATTTTATAAATATGCAGCTTAAACAAAAAAGTATAGATATTTAATTTGTTTTTCTCAAGAACGATAAAATAGCGTATTAAACTTTAAAGTTATTAATCGTACTTACAAACTACTAAAATGTTAGGAAAAATCAACGTATGGTGTACGCCAATTAATTAATAAAAGAAATGTTAGGATTTAAATCGTTCAAACTTTTGCACCCTTCGCACCACAATGCCCAAAAACTCGAATAACAATTATCAAAAATCACCGAAAAACAATATTCCGAATTAATGTAAAACCACTTTGTTTTATTTACCATTTTACACAATTATATATAGTTAATGAAATATAGAGGTTATTATTACAGTATTAGAAGAACCTTTAATTTAATTTTATTATTTTTAATAAGTACAAATTTTGTTCATAGACATTTATTATGATATTTTATTCTGTGTAAGATTGTTGAAAACACATTTTCGAATTAACCACATCCAGATGACACAATAGATCAAACAAGTAATCATTTCAAGCGATTCCGTATCCCTTTTGTTATGTCTATGAATAACTCTATGAATATAATAAAATAAATTGTTTAAAAAAAATTACGTAATACGTATTATATATATATATATATATATATATATATATATATATATATATATATATATCTATCCGCCAAAGTTTTGATGTGTATATAAATGAGCAACATAGCTTTTAAGGTTGGATGATGGTTACTTTCACCGAAACCGGTAACCAGTATATATATATATATATATATATATATATATATATATATATATATAACTATGGTTTTGACATTAAATTTGCCTTCCACTGTTAGTTGCAAGTTAGCCTGGAAAAGTAGATTGAAAGCAATGAGAATTCACCCATCTACTACTACTAGCCCAGTCACCAGAAACAGTTTTGGGGGCTGTTAGAGAAATAATATATTTATGTATTTTTTTACTAATAGTACCTCTCAAGTGGCTGTTTAGGAATGTTCATAGTGCTCACAGGTAGGCGATTCACACAAAAAATAAATGACCAAAAAAGAGCGAATATCTTCCCAAATATCGCAGATACAGCAAAATAGTTTAAAAAATTTAGGCCAGATTATTACCTAAAAAAAAGGTATTGAAGTTTTTTCTGCAGTTCTGTTAGTTTTGCGAAAATTGAGTTTTAAAAAAATATTCTTTTGATTTTATTATTTTATGTAGCCACGGATGTCTACTTTCAAACGAATTTTGATTTATAAATATAAACTAATTTTTACTCAAGTTATTGCAAAATTTGTACGCGAGCTTGCTAATAAATTGAAGAATTTTTCTCTTGGTCCGAAAAGTGGGAAGAGGAAAATCAATGATGACGAAAAAAATAATTATAACTTTTTTGCAGGTAATAATTTGCCTTACATTTTTTAGTACAACAATCTGCAATGTTTGGGAAGGTATTGGACAAAAACAACTTTTCTTTGTGGATTTTTTTTGGAAACCAGACGAAATACGTGTGAGTTCATTCTGAAACCGCCCCTCAAGTGGTTCTATTTGCAAAATAAATTAGTGTACTTTAGTATTTTGCAAGTTCCCAACCCCCTGAGTGAGATATAAATATAAAAAAGTTTTCAACAGAAATAAAAATAAACATGAAACTCAAAATTTCGTTTTATATCACGTTCTGTAGGAATTGCATAGCTTTTGTTACTGCGAATTCTCAATGTATTTATATATTGTTACTGATTCATTTCATTAATCACTTCTTGTACTCAGTTCATATGTTGACTAACACTTTTTCTTTTTTTTCAGGTGAGTCTTCTTGAGCACCACACAACCTTAATTATAGAGTAAGATTCATCTGATTCAAACACTAGCTTATTAGAACTGAGGTGACATAAATGTATTAATTTACGATTTAGCACTCTTATTTGGGTATTATTATGGCTTTCATATTAGCACTCAGTGCCATCGTGAATTCATAATACACATTTAATATGAACTTTGTTAATGACATTTTTGTGACACGTCACATGCGTTTTATTATAACGGTTATATCAGACTATTTTCAATAATATGAAATATCTGTTAAATAATCGTCGTAACCATGGGTTAATAAATATATAAAAATATTAAAAAAAGTATTTAGCAAAGATTCTCAAAGTGGTACGCAAGCAGATATAGGTTTTCTGAGAAATAGGCGCCATTTTTAATAGTTTGGTGGTATGCGACCGATCCGTGCTACATATGAGTGGTACATGAGAAAAAAGTTTCGGAACCCCTTGCATAAGTGAACCGAGCAACCCAGTTCTACAAATTAAATGTCCATTGGTAATATAGAATATTTCGTCAAAGCTTATAAATTGTTCCGTCTTTTCGAATAGAGCCAAATAGGCAGGGCGGAAACATATTATTTTATTTTTATGTGGAAAATTTGAACTTCTTTCAAGGTTTTTAAATATACGTTTTTTTTGTGCGTTATTGTTAAGACATAGACATTTTATACATGTTGTTATCTTATTCATAAAGATACATTGTTTTGTGTCAGAATTCACTTCTTATCCTAGGGGTCGGTTAGAAGGCATTTAATTTTGTTCGTATCTAGAAATATGGACATTTATTTACACAGGGTGGGTGCACCTTATGATCGTCGATGGGGAGGGGCGTATTATCGATAAGTGCCGATAGGTAAGGAATAATGATGATCGGTATCTGATGATATCCATTAAGTAACTGATAATATCGATAGGTAGTCGGGAACATCTATAGTTATGTACTTTTTTGCTCTGCAAGAATTTTATCGCAAATATATCGATAGATAGCTTTGTACTATCGATAGGTAGGAATACTTATCGATAGGTCGATAACTATCGACCTATCGATAAATAAAATATATCGATAGGTGCTGCACTATTGATAAGTAAAATCTAATATCGTCTATCCCTAACCGTCAGTCTTAAGCTCCTAAATGATAAATTCTTTTGTAATATATCTTAAATATATGCATATTGGTAAGGGCTACCATTTAAAATTATTTGGAGATATACAGGATGTTTCAAATTGTTTTATTGCATATTCATAGTTTCCATAAAAGAAATTAAACCAAATTTATTAAGGTTTCCATATCTAGTTTATAGGGTTTTCGATTTTTTTTAAGTTTTTATTTTTTAAACTGTGAATGACAAAACGTACTAACGTAATCAACTGAACAAGAAATTGTAAGTTCATAATGTCATAAGTTATCGGTTGTACCATATGTTATTCAATATTATACAATGTGTGCAAAAATCAGTGATATATTTTTCTTAACTTTAATCAGAATTAACTTCTTTATCTTAAATGAGCTGTCCTAGGGAGAAATGGTTAGAAGAAAATATATTTTATTTCCTTTCAAATTGCATTAGGGTTGCATATACGTAAGTGCAATAGTTTTTTAGTAATTTTGGTTTTTCTTAGTATATAGTGGAATCATTGTACCGGAAATTTTCATGCCAAATAAACTGCTTTTTCCCCTTGGATTTTTGGTGTAAAAACATTTTTTGGCGTTTCACAATTACTGGAAACCATATTTATCAAACATATATTTGTAAGATAAATGGTATTTCTTTTTTTCAACGAAAGACACAGCCTCTATTGGTTCGATCGGAATAAGAAAAGCAAAATATTGCTTTATTATCAAATTTACGATAAAATTGGGCTAGTTTTAGATGTCTATGTCCTATACATTACCTAAATACAGCAAAACCCGCAGGATAAAGAATTTATATTACAATTAAGTTTCTTCATAATTTTACGGGTGTTTAATGAATTTTGGAAACAAATTGTGAGAAGGTACTTTTAGTGATCACTAATAAACAAACAAAATTCTAAACCTTTGTATCTACTCGAACGGCTAGAACTGGCAGATGAATCTCTTTCGTTTTTATACACACAGACCAGCCTTCGGACCAAACAGAATGTTTTTTTTAATGCAGCATTTTAATTAATTATTATTAATTAATTAAATAATAAATTAAAAGTAGTCAATATGATTTTAAATATTAAAAAAAGGATTTAAAGAACATTGAAAGTATTTAAGATTTATATTTTTATTCTCAACTTGCCCAAATCGCTTCGGCACGCGATGACATCTGTCGTCGAGTTTTTGACGGTTATGTTGAAATTCAAAATTAATAGATACTATATTTTATTATGAAATAGGTTTTCCAGTAACTAGTGTTACTAAACTACACAAAAATCGAATTAAAATTTATAAATCATCAAAACATATTGTACTCCTTGTTAGTGGAATTTCGAAAAAAATATAAATCATTTTAAGATCATTATTCTCGAAAGCCAGTGAAAAAATCCTCTTAAAATACTATTTTGTTTAAGAGTTTACAAAAAATTAAAAATATTTTCAACAAAGACTAGGACTATTACTACCAAAACTTTATTTATTAATCTTAAACAATACTTTTATCACGCTCTATATAGTCCCCCTGTAATGCAATAACCTTATACCAACGGTGCTGCTATTGTTCAAAGACATGGCGGAAGCCATTCTTTGCGAGCTTCTTCAAAAGCGCCTCTAAAGCCTTAACAGCATCCAATTCTGTTTAAAATCGTTGTCCTTTGAGGTCTTTTTTTGCTTGAAGAAACAGATAGAAGTCGCATGGGGCTATGTCAGAACTATATGGAGGATGCGGTATAGACCTGATATTTTTAGTGTTCAAATCTCTGACACAATATTCCCTACGTGAGGGCGAGCGTTATCATGATGAAGTTTCCACTTTTTGGAGGTGGTCCTCCTTTTTCTACCCACTGCGTACTCTGTTGCTTTATTTCCGGATCATAACAATACGCCCAAGTTTCATCCGGCATAATAATGTTCTTCCACCATTCTTCGCCTTCTTCTTCAACGCATTGTTTCTAGTATTCACAAACCGCTACTCTATTCTCTTTTTGATCTGGTGTCATTATACGCGGAATCCAGCGAGCACAAACTCTAGACATGTTTAAATGCTTGTGTAAAAGAGTAAAAACACTTTCAACAGATATTTTAAGAATATTTGAGAGTTGTGGGATAGTCAGAAATGAATCTGTGCGAATAATTACTGCTCCGGTATGGATTTCCTCAGTTAGTGCCACAATAGGAGTACCTGGACTGCCTTGCAACTCACAACTTTTCCTGCCATTACTAGCCCTCTTTATGCCATCGAAAACAAGCAGATCTTGCCATAGACAATTCTCCAAAAGCCGTAATAATCATCGAAAAAGTTTCCGTTGCTGATTTTCCAAAATGAACACAAAATTTGATCGCATATCTTTGTTCTTGGAACTCATCCATCACGATTCTTAGAGGCGCGGTAACAATATCTCAGCTTTAGAGCGGCGTCAAAATCAAATAAATAATTTATGACAACTGACATTTCGCAAAATGAAAGAAGCCTACTTGGATGATATTTTCTGATTTTTGGCGGTATGTAGCTCGTTGCACTGGGCCGTAAAAAATTCAGTCCTACTCTTTGTTGCAAGGCCCTCGTATGTTTCGAATTGTCCAGAAACACTTCTATTACTAATAATCATATTTTTTAAAGCCATTGATAAGGCAATAATTACCTAAAAATTACATTTTGTTGAAAAGGTATATAAACAAGTAAAGACGCATTTCACATCCATAAATCTGTTAATTATTTTAAAGGCAATTGAAAAAATAGTTGGCTGAAAATCTCATTAAGTTGAAGAGAGTTATGCAAAAAAGTAAAAACACAGTTCATCCTCACATAGGAGAAGTTTCGACAAATCCGGAAATAGATTTGAACGGTAGATATTCCTTTAAAAAATGCAAAAATATATTTTTAGAATATTATTTTTGTCATTGACGAAAGAAGCATTTTTAAACCTTGTTTAGTAAGTGTAAATAATTTTCATGTCAAACTATCTATAAATTGATTTTAAGATAATTATTTTTGAAAGCCATTAAAGAAAATCTTCATTTAGTTGAAGAGATATTGGGTTCTCTAAAAATTATATATAAAAATATATTTGCCCTGAAAAATATCAAGTATCTACGCTAATAATTTCTACGTAACTGTTTTTTTTTTTCGTTTTATTTGGAATTTTGGTGTTAGTGTTCCTAAAACAATTTTCAGCATGTTAATACCCTAAAAATTATAATCTGCGCCCATTACATCTCAGTAATACGTTTCCTGTATATAGCTTATATATTATATGGTTATAAAAAGTGATCATTAGTCGTCCCCTATTCAGGGAGATTATCCCTCATTTTTAACAAGCTTGCCTCATTTAAAAATATTCCCCAAAACATCCCCATTTTACGTTGAAGTCTCCAAAAACTTTATAACCAGTTAAAGCATAATATATATTTTCTAAGATTTCCCTACTTGTCCAAATGTTATTTGTTTTATTATTTATAATAATTTTTTTTCGATGATGGATTAAAAAAATTTTTTTTTATAGATTTTTACTTCCTTCGTAAAAGGGAAGGATTGTATTGAAGATCTTCACGTTTCGGGGTTTTTAGATACTAAAGAACAAGTTTTCTCTAGTCTATCGGTCTCTGTTCGCCGCATATCTAAAAATCTCCTTACCCAATTAACCCGACAGACAGACTAATTTTAAGAGAGATCTAAATCAAAAAAAGCTACATATTGTTAAATAATTATACCTGCTTTTTTACATTTAATTTACTAGATACTTCAGTATGTTCTAATGTATTCGTGAAAGAAAGGATTTTTCGTTTTGTATGAATAAAAATGTATTTTAGGGGATAAAGGGATGTAAAGAGGTACTTACTCATTTGAGTACCTCTTTGTAAACCACGTTTGTTGTTGCATTCTCTGGTTGTAAAATAGCCAAGCTACTACGCGAACTTACTGTAGAGCATGCGACATAGAGTTGACCATGGGAAAAACAATCGTAGCGCAAGTCTACTCTCGCTCTACTTAAGGCTTGCCCTTAAGCTTTGTTAATTGTCATGGCGAAACAAAGCTTTAAAGGAAACTACACGTTTAAACTGAAAAGTATAGTCTGCCGGAATTAAATGGATACGTGGTATATTCAGCCGTGTGACAGTAGTGAGAATGAATCGATCATAGTTTTTCAAAACTCTGGTGTAATGGGTAACGCACTTGATTTGAGTTGGATTTGGACTCGCAAACATGCCGTGCTCGATCCACAGAAAACCCTGTACTTTTTCTTATATTTTTTATTTTTTTGTTTCAGTTGGTTTGATTGGCTTTTGTGTATTAAAAAAAAACAAACTAACCGTTTTTTTTAAATAAAATTATTGTAATATTTAAGGGGTAGTTTCACCCCCTAGGAAACTGAGTTTCGAAGAATCTCTTCTTATCGAACCTCTGCACTCTAAAATCAAGCTTTTTGCACAAACTCAGTTTTTTACGGCAAGTGGTGGTGTCAGCCCCTTGCACACCCTGTTTGGGTTTTTAAAAAATACTAAAATATATAAAAAATAAAATATAAAGCATATTATGTTCAAGCGTTTTCCGAATAACTAACGGTTTTTTAAATAAAATATATTATGATATTTAAGGGATAGTTTTACCCCTTTGGACACATTGTATGGTTTTTTCGAAAACCTAACCGGTTTTTAAATAAAAAAATATTATATTATTTAAGTGGTGGTTTCACCTCTTTAAACACCCTGTATGAATTTTTAAAAAATACTAAAATATGTAAAAAAAATAAATTAAAAAACACGTGTTCAAGTGTTTTTCCGAAAAACTGACCGTTTTTTAAATAAAAAATATTGTAATATTTAAGGGGTGGTTTAACCTTCTTGGAATTTGAGTTTTGAAAAATCCCTTCTTATCGAACCTCTACACCCTAAAATCAACCTGTGTGCCAAAATTCAGCCTTTTACCTCAAACGGTTTGAGCTGGAGCGTGATGAGTAAGTCAGTCAACCAAGTCTTTTATATATTAATTAATTAATTAATAAGTATATTAATAAGTATAGAGTATACGTATAAAAACGTGTGCGTGGGTTTTCTAATAGGTTGGTCTTTTTTTCTTAAAAAAAGTGTTATCCTATTGTCTCCCATTGACAAAAAAAAACGCTTTTAACAATCTATTACTTATCTATGAATTATATTGAGAATTTTAGAGGTATGCCTTGCAATGAAAATAACGTCTCTCTTTATGCCAAACAGTATTTCTCTGAGTTTAGGGTACTCTTTGATCTCTTACAAAAAACAAAGACATTCTGCATTCCGTTCTGAAGAGACAAAAATAGTGTATTCTATAACAAGTTATGGAATGGCCCATATTCCACACGAGTGAAAAGTTTGTACGGTTCAGGGGTGTGGCATATAGGACATTCCAAACGTTTTCCTGCATTCCGTTCTGAAGAGACAAAAATGTAAAATAGATATTAAAAAATATTACAAAAAAGTATTATAGAATAGTGTATTCTATAACAAGTTATGGAATGGCCCATATTCCACACGAGTGAAAAGTTTGTACGGTTCAGGGGTGTGGCATATAGGACATTCCAAACGTTTTCCTGCATTCCGTTCTGAAGAGACAAAAATCTAAAATAGATATTAAAAAATATTACAAAAAAGTATTATAGAACAGTGTATTCTATAACAAGTTATAGAATGGCCCATATTCCACACGAGTGAAAAGTTTGTACGGTTCAGGGATGTGGCATATAGGACATTCCAAACGTTTTCTAGGCTATAATTTTATTAAGGATCAAATAAGGAATACAAAATAACATGCATCAAGAATTCAGACAACAAATATCTCGAAAAAAAAAAAGGAAATTTAACGACTTTTATAAGGTACGTATTTTTTGTTAAGAAGGTACAAAAAATTTACAACGTTCTTAATCTATAAAAGTTGCTGCACTTAGCGCCCTTTAAGACCTTCGTTAAAATTGGCATATTTGAATTTCTTGTCCCAACTTTCGTAACGATACCTTGAAAAGTAGCAAACTTATGGGATGGGATGGGATAATTAAATTTTAAATATATACGTATTTGATTCTGTCTATCTCTGTTCATATTAGCTTTAATACCTACTAAGGTAAGTTGCGTTAGATCGCCATATTTTAGCTTCAGAAATGTGTGATAGTTTTATAAAATTACATTAAGTGCTTCAGAATGTTATCCATTCAAGTTATCACTTTTGGTTGTGGAATATGTTATTTCTAAAGTAGTGTTAGAGAAAGGTATGTAAAGAAAATAAAGTATAATAAAAATATGAAATAAGTATTTAATGGTGTTTAAAAGGTATTTAACAGTGAGGTGTACCCAATATTGAAAGATTTGCGCGCCCCTCTTATTCAAGCCCGTTATCTATCTGGTAAAGTTACCAGTACTTTAATAATTCTAAACCTAGCAATTGATCAGTAGTTTATTAAAAGGGTGGGTCGCTATTTGCGGCATTATTAAATAAATAAATTCTAATACCTAAAAAAAATATTTTTGAACATTATCCATAAAAAATATTAATAAGGGTATTTTGCGTCCTAATGTTTTTTGGGGATCCTCATAAAGAATTTTTTAGCTTAGTGCAGTGGGCGATGGCAATTCGACAGAGTGGAAGAGAAAGGAAATAACAAGTGGGGCATACAAATTACACCATTATTCAATTTCATGGCGAATAATCCCCAAACGGCCTCTGCCGTAAAGAAGAAAACTGCATTTTCAGCAACTGAGAGGAATATATAGAGAAATGGGAGTTCAAAATTTCCGCTGCCGCCTCATATATAACTGAACTTGTTCGAGATGTGTGAATTGACCTATTTTGTTGTTTGTTTCACGTTTTACAGATTTCATAGCCTCAGAAATCTATTAAATGTTTCGAATTTTTGTTATAAACATAGCTATCGTAGAGTTCGTCGTGATCGATTGTTTCATTTCAGTATTTTAATAATCTGCGTTTGTATTTTCTTTTTAAAAGATTTGTAGATGAAATTCAGAACAAATACAGACGAAAAGTGTTATTTTATTTTATATTTGTTTAACTAGTTCGAATGCCCTTGAAAAGACACAAATTAATTAAGGGTCAGTATTTCGTTTCTGTCATGTCAGTGTCATTTTTACAAGCTTTTAATTATCACTACTTGTCTCTCTGTCTTGTAATTTAATGTTTAACCAATTATACGATTATTTAATTTCACGGCGAATAATCACCAAACGATTTCTGCCGTAATGAAGAAAATGGTATTTTCAGCAACTGAAAGGAAAATAGATAAATGGGAATTTAAAATTTCCACTACCCCTCATGTTTATCTGAACTTGTTGGAGATATTTTGTTTTACAGGTTTTATAGCTTCTAAAATTTATTGAATTTACGGAATTTTGTCTAAAAATCAGTTGATGAAAACTGAAAGAATCTAACTAAAGGAGAACTTCAGAACAAAGACAGACGAAAATTATATGCTTTTAACTACTTCAAATACCCTTAGTTTTAAAACAAAATCGGGGGTTATTACTTATTTTCTGACATGTCAGGGTCATTTCTACAAACTTTTAATTACAAAGGCAGAGAATAATGACAAATAGAAAGTTGTAGCACGTAGGGTTTTCTTGTTAAAGTTGTAGAACCATATCGAATGTTACGAAACTTAATATCTATAGAAAAAATGATTTCAGAAAATTCTTAACCCTGTTTATTGACTATGTTTACAGTTTTCGCCTATTAAACTTACCATACATCTAAGAGAAAAGCAAACGAGAAAAATATTAACTTAAAACACTAATTAAACTTTATTTTTTCCGTTTATGAGGTGTCCTATCTTCTCTCTTCAAAAACCAACAGTAGTCACCCATCATGGCTGGATCCCATCGTCCTTGGTACCGAATTTCCATTGTTCTGATATCTTAGTGAAACCTTTCACCCTGCTCGTCACTAACAGTTCCCAAATTTTTAGGAAAAAATGACAGATGGGAATGGAGGAAGTAAATTTTTAATGACATTCTTGCACCAATCGCTTTGTAGGCATCTAAGAGTTCATTAACTAATTGTTTATTAACAAATGAATTCCATTCTCTGAGTTACTGCCTAGTAAGCTTTTCCGTAAAATTGACATCGTCCAGCAATTTTCTGATTTGTAGCCCAATAAAAATGTCTTCTTTTAATTTGGCATGACTTAACTCGGGAAAGACATGTCTTAGGTATTTAAATCCATCATGATCTTTATTCAAAGCCTTCACAAAGTTTTTCATCAGCTCAAGAGGAGGCAAAAGGACATTTTTGGGTCCAACAAGAGGTATAAATTTAACATTTTGAGATCCCGGTTGAAATTCGCTTCTTTCTGACCAAATTTTACATAATGCTGATTTATTGCACGACTGTCCCATAAACAAAGAAAACAGCAATATTTTGTAAATCCCCCTGAAGTCCCACTAAAATCGCTATAACTTTTAAGCCTCCACATATCTGCCATTTATACCTATTGTAGTTTATTTTATCCAAAATCGTGCGCATATTTTCATAATTTTCTTTCATTGCAACTGAATGGGCAACTGGTATAGAGGGTTTTAAATTTCCACTATGCAATAACACAGCTATTAAGCTATATTTAGATGAGTCTATGAATAAGCGCCACTCACGGGGAGAATGTTCAATATCAAGTTCCTGCATTAAACTGTCTATATCAGTACATGCGCACAACAAATTTTCCATACTGTAGAATTCAGAGAACATAGCATTTCTTTTTCTGAAATTCGTAATTTTTGTTTCTGTGGCCATTCCTTAAGACGGGAACCCAGAAGATCTGACTGTTGCTTGGATAACCCCAAATCACGTACTAAATCGTTTAATTCACTTTGAACAATCGCCGGCACTGCTGCCTGATGATGCGTTATCTCCATTATCTCCCAAAACAATAGCTTGTCAATTTAAAGGCGCAATCGGCACTGGCAAATTTGTATTATGAGGAACAGGTCATATGGCAGATTGCAAATTTGGCTATTCTATATTGTGCTTTACCTTTTTGGAATAACCTTCAGTCTTTGTCATGCAAAAATAACAATCGTCAGAATGATTGGTGGGTTCTCGCCATACCGTTGGAATTGCAAAAGGCATACTTTTTCTCTTTCCCTTCATCCACTGCACCAATGATACACTACAACTAACACAGCACACAGGAGCCCACCGCTTATCTTGATCCCCAATTAACACACCAAAATATTAGTAGGCTTTTTTACATTTTTGGAAAATGGCCTGGCTTGTGATTTCACCAGAAATTCTTCACAAATATAACAAAATTTGTCAGGAGAAATTTTGCAACTTCGGCGCGTTTGACTCGACATTCTCGTCTTCACATACACTTGCTTCGATACACAGAGAACCATTCAATTCGAAACTCAACAGAAGTGTGACGTTTAACGTTTATTTTATGTCTAATGTTATAAACAACCCAGTCTAGGTAATTTTTCCGTTGTAAAATGGACCCATTTTAGCCGCCCCACAGTAAATTGTTTTCCTGCCAATATAAAAGGTTCTAATTAGGCTATTAAAAAATTGTACGTATTAGGGCTTTCCGAATATTTTTTTTATTATTGGGAGGGTATTTCCATTGTGAGAATAATGAGCTGGCTTGTGTTCTTGTCGGCCAGTGTTATCATTACTGTCTGGATCAAATCTTATAATCAACTGTTAAATACAGTGCTCTCCTTTACAAGTACAGTCGTATAAAATTATTCATCGTTATTATTGTGTTGAGCAAGTTATACTCAAAACTTATGGGTTGCCGCCTTTTAGAAATCACAATCCAGGTTAATTAGAACTTACTACCAACAGTTGAATGAGTGATAAAATAATAAACATTTATTTGCAAGCTTATTTTTTTGATATTTTTTATTTAAATCAAGTGAAATTTCCACAACCTAATACTTTTAATAGTGGAATTGCTCTCCACAATATTACGAGAGGGAGAGAGTCGACGTTTTTAGTAATCCTTAATCTATGTTTCGGCATAACCTGCGATTCCGGGATAATTCCGTGTCCCGGGTGAATACTTTTTTGAGAAAAGGAACCTAATTCGGTAATAATCACTGCGAAATCGGGACTGGTGGCAATCCGATTTGTATTATTATATCTTATAATTACACAAGGACTGGAGGGCTCTTAAATGAGTTCTGAGACACATTAAAATTATTTCACATATTAAATTATGTTCTAGAATTTAGATAAAGTAATAAACAAGAATTTCAGATATTCTATTTTTAAACCCGTTTAGTTTTTAAACAAAGATTAATTCATTAGAGTAGATAACAAACCTTGTCTTCTTTGTTTATCAATAAACGTTGTTTTATGTTTCTTAAATAAAAAATGCGGGAACAGAATTCAGATTGTTACGTTAAATTTATTTGTCATTAGGAAATAAACTGGGAAACCGATAAATGAAACCTGAAAAAAAAGAGGGTTCAAGAAGTTCAGAAACGCCATGTGCTGTAAAATATTCTTAAATAGGTATTAAATAAAAAAAATTCCCTTCCATCAAGTGTTTCACGTTAACTTTCAGGGAAAATGTTCTGAATTCATTTCGTTTTAAAAATATTTCGGATATACGACCGCGAATGTATGATGCTTTTTGTTTATTTTTTCTTTGTTATGCCGCTTGTAGAGTCATGCCAACTGCAAAACTGTTGCCATGTGGTTTCTATAACGTCGCTCCTAAATTTGCATTCTAAGCCTTGAACGGTGAAATGGAAAATATCTCCTCCGCGTTGCGCGAAATAATAATGGATCACCTCAACACATATACAGTAGTAATTGAGTGAATATTCCGAATGTAATAATGTAATAATAATAAGATTTAATTTTTGTGTTTAGATACGTATAATTTATGTTTTTATACCGGGTGTAAACGAGATCACTTTCGGTCTGCCATTTCTTTATTTATTAGCTGATTATTTTAAAACTGGCCCGAGGTGTTAAACTACCAAAATGTCATTTTATGACGATTACTTCAGATTTTTGTGACTTCCGGTTTGACCGGAAATGACCCTAACTTTCGATTTTTAAATGAGACACTCTATATATTTTTCAATATTTCGAATTTATGGATCATTTTACGTCCGATAGTACTAGTTTTGTTGCGATTTTGGTAACGAAAAAGAATTTATCACGATATTTCATTTTTAGTCTAGAGGGCGATGACCAACTCAGAATCATTCTAGTGAATATGTACGGGGTGATCAGTTAAGGGTAGCGAGCGGCCATATCTTATAAGATATTGGTCGTATAGATTTGAGAAAAAAAAATCGTAATAAAAGTCGCCAAGAGAAATTGCTGAAAATTATTTTCGAGTTTGTCAAACGTCCGCTAGAGGGCGTAACAACCAACACCTAGTAGAAAAATGGGGTTTTTATAGAATTTTGCCTAATGAAAATATATCGATGATATCATTTTCATATTTAGTGACCATTTCCCTACACTTTTTGTCTTAAATGTTTTGTTCTATATATCAAAATAAAGCGGTGGGGGAAGTTCAATTGTTTTTTCAAACAAACCAAGATGTCTCCCGTTTCTTTTGACCGATTTTAGCAAACTTAGGCTCATATGAAAGAGCATAATTTGCACTACAAAACGCTTATTTGGTTTTGAATTTTTGACTTTTGCTGGCGTCGCTAGATGGCGTTAACTGAATTAGTAGCATATTTTTTAGTTTTTTTCAAAAAAAACAAATGTAATGGTATATTCATTTTTATATATTTTAAAAGGGGATAAATTTCTCTATAATTTAATGAAAATAATTTATCATCTACCTTTTTTTGAACCGTTTATATTGACCAAAATAATAATTTAATTTATTAAAAAATGGCACAACACTGCTTTTTGTCAAAATAAAAATCATTTTCGTAATCACTTATTAGTTGCTAACAAAAAGAACCTCTTGACTTTTTTTCGCTAGACGAACGGTTTTGGATTGAAAAAATAAGATGTTTAACAATGATAACTATAAGGTTCAAAATTATTTTTAAATATTGCATCTCACAATAATAAAATTATTTCCTATTATTTTTATCATTAATAATCATTTAATTGACGAGAGAATGCTTTAGTTCATAATTTATTATTAATAATTATTATTATTTCATAAATTAAATTAAAAATCAAACTTAACTAACATCGCATTTAAGCGAAGCAGGCCATGATCTACGTTAAGAAACAAAACACCAAATTGTCAATCACGTTGATATTCATTTTGATAGTTCCTGCTACTGACATCTAATTTAATGTTATGTAAAAAGTATTTTTACAACAAATCATGCCTTTTACGAATGAAGATATGTTGAGAATTTATTTTCAATGTTTTGAAAATGCGGCGATTGCTTCTAGGCAGTATGCACTGCGTTATCCCCTCCGAAGACACCATTCTAGAATGGTTTTTCATCGTTTAGCCTTACGTTTAAGGCAACATGGCCAAGTGCAACCAACTCCAACTTTGAGAAGAAATCGCAGAGTAAGAAGAGAAGATAACATTATAAATGTGTTGGCTTATATTCATGCAGGCCCCCATTTAAGCATAAGAGAGATCTCCAGAGATTTAGGAATATCCTATGGCTCAGTGCAAAAAATATGAATGGATTTTAAAATGCATCCATATCACATCGTGATTCATCAAGCCCTAAATGACACTGACTTTGAACGTAGGCTCGATTACTGCTACTGGCTTAGAGATTTCATTAGGGAAAACCATCTGGTCATGGTGCTATTATCGGTCCGCACATCTTTAATGGCAATCTAACCGGTGACATGTATTTGAACTTTTTATTTAACGATTTACCAGGACTCTTAGAAAATGTGCCTTTACAAGCAAGAAGAAACATGTGGTTTCAACAAGACGGATGCCCGGCACATTGTTCACGAAATGTGCAAGATTTTTTGAACAGGCATTTTCCTAACCGTTGGATTGGTACAGGCAGTCTATTTTTCTGGCCACCACGGTCTCCCGATTTAACCTGCCTTGATTTTTATCTGTGGGGCCGAATAACGGATTTGGTGTATAAAACTCGACCAACTACTCGAGAAGACATGATAGTCCGAATTCAAAACGCCATAAATATTATACCAAGAGCGGAAATTGAGACAGCTGTCAACTCCACCCAGAAGAGATTGGACCAGTGCATTCAAAATAGTGGACAACATTTTGAACATTTACGACAAAACTATTAATTTATTTTTAACGTTTACTTTTTAAGTTCCATGTTCTTGTTTTTAGTGTTATTGCTCCTGCTGTTGTTAGGCAGTTTTATTAAGATTTTTCATTGTTAAACATCGTATTTTTTCAATCCAAAACCGTTCGTCTAACGCAAAAAAGTCAAGAGGTTCTTTTTGTTAGCAACTAATAAGTGATTACGAAAATGATTTTTATTTTGACAAAAAGCAGTGGCGTGCCATTTTTTAATAAAATAAAATAATATTTTGGTCAATATCAACGGTTCAAAAAAAGGTAGATGATAAATTATTTTCATTAAATTATAGAGAAATTTATCCCCTTTTAAAATATGTAAAAATGAATATACCATTACATTTGTTTTTTTTGAAAAAAAACTAAAAAATATGCTACTAATTCAGTTAACGTCATCTAGCGACGCCAGCAAAAGTCAAAAATTCAAAACCAAACAAGCGTTTTGTAGTGCAAATTATGCTCTTTCATATGAGCCTAAGTTTGCTAAAATCGGTCAAAAGAAACGGGAGACATCTTGGTTTGTTTGAAAAAACAATTGAACTTCCCCCACCGTTTTATTTTGATATATAGAACAAAACAATTTAGACAAAAAGTGTAGGGAAATGGTCACTAAATATGAAAATGATATCATCGATATATTCAATAGGCAAAATTCTATAAAACCCCATTTTTCTACTTGGTGTTGGTTGTTACGCCCTCTAGCGGACGTTTGACAAACTCGAAAATAATTTTCAGCAATTTCTCTTGGCGACTTTTATTATGATTTTTTTTTCAAATCTATACGACCAATATCTTATGAGATATAGCCGCTCGCTATCCTTAACTGATCACCCTGTACATTGTTAGAAAAATACATCTTTATTTTTTTCACTACTTTCTTGCTTTTCAGAAATGTTTTAAGTCGGAAAAATCAATTTTTGGTTAATAACTTAGTTATGTCAAATACAACTACCCCATTTTCTAAGCACGGTTAAATGGAGTTTTTCAGAACGCATAGAATGACATAACACAATCATACATGGTGTTTGAATTTTTTTCTAATTCATTTATGTTTGTCTCCAATAACCATAAAGGACATTGCTTAACATACACCCACCTAAGTAAGTATGCCATTAAAAAATGGATAAAAAAGAAATTTTGTTAATGTTTATTTATGACTTAAACTACCCTAAAACTAGTTTTTAACCATAAAATATTTTTAACTAACCACCAATAAGATTTTCAAAATGTCCTCCCTGAGCAGCTCTACATTGCCTAATACGGAACACATTTTCTTCTACAACATTTTGTAGCATTTGCGGAGTAATGCTTTGAAATGCTTCTCGTATTCTATGTTCAAATACTTCAAGTGTTGCTGTTGGTGTCTGGTATACACGATTTTTTATGTACCCCCATAAAAAAAAGTCCAGCGGAGTGAGGTCTGGCGACCTTGGTGGTCATTGGATCGCTCCATTTGTGGCTATATATCGCTGTCCAAATCTTTGCTCCAAATAAGCAATCACAACTCGGGCATTATGGGGTGGAGCCCCATCTTGTTGGAAGTAAATGTCTGGATTTAAAGCCAACGCAATGTCTTCTAAAAACCCTTCAATTTCTTTTTGCAAAAACTGTAGGTATCTCTCTCTCGTTAAAGGTCCTTGAAAGAAAATTGGCCCAATTATCCTGGTTCCAAATATCTCAGCCCAAACATTTACTCCGAATCTTTCTTGAAAATTTCCAACATTTTCATTTTGCATAGACCAATATCTTGTATTTTGTCGATTGAACATACCATTGTTTGTAAATCTTGACTCATCTGTGTATAATATCGTTAATGAAAAATTATTTGGGCCATTATTTTCCAAAAACCAATTAGCGTATTGAAACCTTCTTTCGAAATCACCCTCGTACAAATACTGGTGTAGTTGATACTTGAAGGATCAATACTTATACTTTTTTAATATTTTCCAAACTGATTGGTGACTAATGTTTAGTTCTTGAGCAATTTCTCTGGTGGAAGCTGTTGAATTTTGTTCCACAAAACCTGATTCTGAGTTGGTCATGGCCCTCTAGACTAAAAATTAAATAATATAAATAAATTCTTTTTCGTTACCAAAATCGCAACAAAACTAGTACTATCGGATGTAAAATGATCCATAAATTCGAAATATTGAAAAATATATAGAGTGTCTCATTTAAAAATCGAAAGTTGGGGTCATTTCCGGTCATACCGGAAGTCACAAAAATCTGAAGTAATCGTCATAAAATGGCATTTTGGTAGTTTAACACCTCGGGCCAGTTTTAAAATAATCAGCTAATAAATAAAGAAATGGCAGCCCTAAAGTGATCTCGTTTACACCCGGTATATCATGTCTAATCTATATACTTAAAACATAAAACGATATTTTTCCTCTTTACCCACAGACGTGTTATCACTACTTACTATTTATTTTTATTATTATAATTTTTAAAGGAAATTGTTTTCAGAATCCTGCGATAATGCTAGTCTAGAGAAAATTCGTTCTTATGCAGTTTACTTAAGAACCTTAAGAACTTCTTCAGGGTAAAAACAAAATCAATCGCATAATTTTCTGGGCCAAAAATGCATGCCTTCAACACACCCATAAAAGACAAAGTACTTTCTTACCAAATATTAATCACTAGAACATGTTAGAACACAATTGTGAGCGATCTGTCTCTGTTACAGACACTGCCACGAATTTTATTCTGATGAAATGGTCTCGTCCTACTCCAAAGAAGAAGGACCTCTCACTTTGTTCCCTCCTTTATTTCCATCCTTCTTCCATCTTTACTTTTGGAAATTAATCCCTTCTCTTCACTTCCTCATTCCATCAGTACCAGTTTTGCCATACAATATGCACGAAATTACTTTCAGGGGTAAAAAATGTACGGCGTATTCTCAAAAAACTTAATACCAAAAAGTTCTCTGGTCTTGATGGCATTCCTGCAACATCCGCAAAAATGTGCGCTTCTGTACTGGCCCCTATCCTTACCAAGTTATTGCAAGTGTGATATGACGGCCATTTTCCCTAAAAGCTGGAAATCTGCTTGTGTACATCTTGTCCCCAAAAGGGATCCCTTAACTACAGACCAATATCCTTATCTTGAAAGGTATAGACTATCCATAACAGACCATATTGCTTCCGCTACCAAACCTCACCGCAGATCTTCTTACCTTCGTAACCCACAACTGGGAGTCAATCCAATTACACAGAGAACCTCACTTCTTAACAAACTTTCTTGGACTTCTGTGGACTTCCTCCGAAACTCTGTACTTGGATTGCCAGTTTCCTTTCCAGCAGAGCTATTTCTGTAGTGGTTAGTGGTTGATGGTCATTCATTTGACTTTCACAAAATCAGCTCAGGCATTCCACAGGTTTCGATGTTGGCATCTACCCTATCCCTCCTTCACATATGGGAGCAACCTCTCCTTTAATTTTCAACATCCTTGCCTCTGTCCAAAGAAGAGCTATTCACGTGATTGATGATCCACACATCACAAGGAGGCTTGCATCACTAGAACATCGTCAAATTGTGTCGATCTGTCTGTTTTACAGATACTACCAGGGATTTTATTCTGATGACTTATCATCCATTATGCCTTCCTTCATTAGTCATTCCTTCAACTTCAAAGAGAAGGACCTCTAACTTTGTTCTTTCTTTGTTGTTCGCTCCTTTATTTCCAGAGTGTCCCGATTATTGAATTTGTTACCAGCAAAGGCCTTTCTCTCTACTCCTAATCTGCAAGTCTTTAAATTCCGCATCAATAAACTTTCCCTTTCTTCACTTTTGTTGATTTGGTGCTTTAAAGTTGAGCTATCATGCTGTTAAGATATTTAGAAAGCTCGCAAAGAAGTGATGTGTAACTCTCCACACCGTGAAACCTTAGGATATTGGGGCCCCTTTTTATTTTATAGTTTTCAGGTGATAAACAATAGTTGCTTGAATTTCGACGGGGGTCTTACAATATCACACTTCCCATTAACAATTAATTTCCGATTGCTAAAAACAGGGCGAACGAACAAACCTATTAAACATTCTTCTATCTAGTTATTGAATCCGGTCAGCCAATTTAGTTCACACCAGCAGGCATCGACTTGAAATTATATTTATGTTATGATCTTATTTTATTCAGGTGGTCCTTTATTTACCCTTGTCACATGTCAGGATTCCTGTAATGATCGTCAACTAATGACTATGTAGCTGAAACTTTTGTTCGGGATCAGGATCCCTTATCAAGTTTTTGTTGTAAAATAATGAAGTTTACTATTAATCAAATTTTTAAATTTTGCCTGCAATTCTCAAATGTTTGGAAACACTAATACCCGTATTCTATAAACAGGTTTAAATTTAGACCAGGTCTAATTTGACAGATATAGGTTTAAGATGACATTTTTAACAATTGAATAAATAATTTTTCTAAATGTCACAATTAGAAAATGACAGTGACATAAGTGGAACCTAACTGGCGAACTAAGAGTTTTAAGTACCATGGCAACTACACCTGATCTAACTCTTAAACCTTTTTAGTGAATATGGGGGTTAATGTTCATACGGCTTAGTCTTAATTAAAACTATCTAGTTAGAAGTATTTGAGTGATTTTTTTCATATTTTTTGATTGATATGATAATAATTTTCACTGTAAGTCGTGTGGTCGTGTTAATTTGCTTGTGTTTACTATAAAACCAAAGAAAATAGCTTTTAATATATTTTTGTTGTAATTTGCAAAAAAAAACAAACATTTTATATGATGTAAATTTGTAATTAGAATATTTTTAAAATCCAGTGAGGTAAAATTTGGAAGAAGATGCTCGAAAATACAGATTTTGAATTACTACGAAATTTTAAATTGGACTATTTCCATTTCATACTCAAAATATCAAGGCGTACCTTTTTTCGCTCGAATTGTAAAAGCATGATATTTTCTGGAATAAGTAATTAATGATTTAATACTTTTTCGTCTTAAATATCTTGTACGAGTGAGGTGTATCCATTACAAGACTTATAAAATCCTTGTAACAACTGTTAAAAATGTTAAGCATTAAAAGCACCATTTAAGTTACTAAGAACATTAATACTCTTAAACAATTTATTCATCGTAATTTTAAACTTTCCGAGATTCGGGTCGCATTTTTCTTTTTTGACACTTGCAAAAATGCACTTTTCTTACTCCCGATATCACATCCCTTTGGGAATTATTCACAGTGCGCTGAATAATGGTGTAATATTTTCATGTCGATATTCTTTCTCCTTTTGCTGGCGACCGAGGAGGTTTGTATATTACTGAGGAAGTAAATTATCAGCCGGGTAATTTGAAATCGATTTCCTCTTTTACAACCGTTGAACTGAGATGTATATTTGTCGGATATTTTAGATTAATTTTAAATTTGGCCAATAGCAGAAATTCATTACTTTCGGAGATAATTAAGCACGACAAAGATATTCAGGTAAACAAGTGTGTATAAGACCAAAAGACGGTCCAGAACATCAATTAATTATGAGGAAATTGCTTATTTAAGGTCATAAATTCGCTGATGTCCAGCAAGCGCATCGTTAGGAGTCAAGTCATTTTATTGACATTTTTTCCATGCTGTGATAAATTAAACTTTACGCATTGAAACTTTCTTAAAAAAGAAATAATAAAATAATAAGTAAACTTTTAAAATTTCAATCCCTTAATCAAAGAATCTATGTATATATGAAAATGTACAAAATATGTATTATCGAACCGATTAATATGTACTGCTCGAAACCGTAATAATCAGATTAGGTTTCCTATTGCTAATCAGATATTTGTACCTACATAAATTTAAGTAATTAAAAGAATCTTTATGGAATCTTGAATACAAAAATTAAATTTATATCATGATTTTTGCCCGCATAAAAAAATGGAAGGAATTTGCCCTAAAAGCTAAGTAGAGTAGAACTGTAGAGGGTGAGCCCATCCCAGAGCTACGCATTGACAGGTGTTCAATCAGACTATGTGGAGCGAATAAAAGATTTCCAGAAATACAGGTTATGTTATGTTTTTTCTTCAAAAATAAAAAATGTGAAGGAGAAATTGAAGGACCCTGTAAGGAATATTTACAATGAAGACTAAGGCCTTAAAATTAAAAAAAGCTCGCTTACCTTAGCTTAAGGGAATCAGCAAATTCTTCAAAATATGGCTCTCATTATACCAAAAAGGTAAGGGAAACAAAGAGGACTTAATCCATATAAATTAATTTAATAAAATTAATTAAAATGAAAAAACTTAGGATAACATGCTTGTAAGTCTTTCGACCACGATATCCCCTTCGAAAAATGATCTATTTAAAAATGCTCTATAGAAAAATCTGCAAATTAAGGAAATCAATAATGATAACCTATGAAAATTACGAATATGAGAAGCGGGAGAATTGGCAACTATAGATAGATAAATAAATGTCATTCGAAAGCCTAATTTATCCATCGGTAGGTTTTTTCGAAGATACTAAATATGGTAATATTCCTGCCCCAGTATTGTGACTGTTGTGTAATAATCCTTGCTTATATGCTTATGTGTAATAACGTCAAAAACGAGTGCACATTAAAAATCAATATTTTGATTTCTCACTAGAGAAGCTGGAATATAAATAAACCGTAGAATTTCAAAAAAAAATTTTTAAAATGCTGCAGCATGTTTTTTAACCATTGGGAACAAAGAAAGTCTTTGATGGCAACCCTGGACTGTAAATATGGTTAGTAGTCATCACGATGGTATGGTATGGTAGGCGTCAGGATTTATGTAAAAAATAGATTTAGAAACGGAGTGTTAAAATTTTACCAGTACAGATAGTCTTGAGCATTTAAATCTGAAAGGAAAAAAGGCGCATACCTAAAATATTGTGCAAGGTGGTTTGAGGACTGACAGGTTTCACATTAGTTGGCTGATTTTTTTTCTTTTAATTGATTTTTTGTTTTATATTACGAGATTTCTTATGAATGTTAGTTTTATATCAGTTATAGGTAAAAAAGGGCACCCTGTGTTAACAGTGTCTATTTTACATTTTGTTTTTTGTTCATGTTCCTGTCTTTCTTGGTTTAAAAAAATGCACTTTTTTTCGTTATTTTATAATCCGTCAACAAATCACAACGTAACAGGTGTAACGAGTGGTGACTCTTGTAGATGAGGTAGTAATAAAATCTGGAGTTGCCGATGCATCTGGACGGCGAGAATTTCAAAGATATGAGGAAACAGGCCATTGCCACAGAAGGGATGGACACACTAGAACTATCACTAATATTGATGATCACTTCCTTTGGTTGTAGACTTTGCACAATAGTTATACTAATACATATAAGTAGTAAAACCGTTCATCATTGATTAAAGCAAGAACAGTGTAAAAAACCTGAAGCATGACCAAAGTTAAGACATCGTAAATCTCGATGTCGTTTCACCAGGGAGCGTAGAGATGAAAAATGGGGAACAGTTTTATTTACCGATAAATTGAGATTGTGTTTGTTATCGTCAAATTGTCGTCAAAGGGAATGGACAAAAACCGGTAAACGATATGAGCAGTTTATGGTCAGATGTCGAGGACTGGAATAATATTCATGAAAAGAAACGATTATATTAAAAAGGTGCTTTACTTTCTGAACCCTGATTATTTTCAGTGCCTTGACAGATACACTACAGCTTCATTCTTTACTAGGGTAAAAAACGTTCTGGATCAAACACTGGAACAACAAAAGTACACAAGCAGGGTATTCCCATTCAACTTGTAGTATCTTTTATTGATTCTTCTTGTTACAATTTATCTTCGTGGCTTAATAATAACTTAGGCAAGTTACGAAATTCGAAAACCCTTACTGCCAAAAAAAAAACTGTTTTTGCTCAGTACCTGAAAACTATTGAAATTTCACAGAACACATCACAGTGCATAGTTAATTTCCTTTGATGTCAAAAATCTATTTCCATTTACTTTTGTCTGCTGTTTTAGATCAGAACTTTTTAAAATTTAATGGTAAAATGTATAGATAGGGGCAGGTTTGGCAATGGGTTCGTACCTATCACCTTTTTTGAGTGAGATATTCGTAAAAGATCTTGAGAATAAGATCATGCTGTGCCACACTGAATTGTTTTGTAACGTTTTATATATCTGACTGATACCAATACTAGTTTATTCTTTTTTTAAATTCGTATAATCAGGTCTCTTAGAGAAAAATGGACGATTTCTTTGAATTACATAAAACTAAGTTAAAGTGCGCCATTTTTGTTAGTGATAAATCTGTAACAAATGCATATATAATATAATTTTCATCCGTAATTATATTATTTTATTTGTTATTCTTGAATATTATCTTTTTCATTCAATTTAAATTAAGTTTGGTCCCAAATACCATGAAACAGTTCATAATTTATCTGTATAACTCGCCACAGAAATTGGGAAATTCTACCGTGAATTAGTATTTGTTTTTATATCTCGCAAATAACCGCCGCTTTTACAATCACATAGCCTCAAAGCGGTTGACATGGCGTCTATGTAACGTTATACCGACTTCTCTAATTTGCATTTTAGGCCGCAAATGGTAAAAATGAAAAATGGTCCCATTGTGTCGCGCCAAAAAATAATTCATGCGTATACAATGGCAGGTAATGATACCTAAAAAATAATGGATATGGAAAATTCAACATGATAATATATTTCTGTTAACAATTGCATAATTTGTTGGTTTACCAATAAGAATAAAACGATTGAATATTGAATTCGTACCAGTTTATCTTAGAGTTTATCCCTATATCACATTCAATTTATTTACAAAACTTAAGGTCAATTGAAAATTTTACTTTGATTTTTTTTAAAATTTTATTTGGCCGCCATTTTGTTCCGCTGTCTTGAATTCATAACACAACATTACCAGTTTATCTCTATATCACACTTAATGCTTACACAACATTTAAAATTATTCTAATAAGTAGTTTTTTCAGGCTGACTTTTTAATATTTCATTAAGCCGTCACTTTGTTTTGCTATCTGATATTCAAACGAAAATGTTACCAGTTCATTCTTATGTAACACTTGATTGTTTGCAAAATTTGAGGTAAACTGGATAAATCGTTTTTTTAGTAAAAAATGTTTTACTACCAAAATATTACCAGATCATACCCAAATGACCCTTAATTTTTGACTAAAATATGAAGTCAGTCTGATGAGTAGTTTTTATGCTAGGCCGCGAACTGACAGACAGACCGACAGACAGATCGATTGAATTGGTAGAATATATTTTCTGGCATCTAAGGACACTAAAACGTGAAGATATGTATAGCTTGAGGGTGATTTTTTTTAGATTACAAAAAATTTATTTGGCCGCCATTTTGCTGCGCCATCTTGAATTAGTACCACAGTTTGACTAGTTCATGTTTATACTACAATTAGTTATGGCACACAATTTGAAATCAGTTCATTATGTATTTGTTTCAGGCTATATTTTATTACGCCGCCATCTTGGATTCGTATCAAACCTTTTTGTGCAAAATTTCAGATAAATTGGATACTAAAAAAGTATTTTTTTTTAACATTTCAATAAGCCGCATTTTTGTTTTGCCATATTGGATTTTTACCAAAATATTATTAGGTCATTTTTATTCAGTCGAGTAAGTAGTGTTTTAGCTATACCGTGAACAGCCAGACCGACAAAATCGAGAAAACATGTTTTTCGGCATCTAGGGACCCTGAAACCTATAGATCTGAAAACATCTCGGAGGGTGATTTTTTATTACAATACTTCCCTTTTACGAGAGAAGTAATACATCAAGTCTAGGTCTAAGTCAATTGACTAAGACCTAGACTTGGGGTATTACTTCCATCGAAAGAGATAAGTATTTTAATCTTGAAAAAATCACCGTCTAGATTTTTGCAGATCTTTGCGTTTTAGGGTCCCTAGATCTCAAAAATCGTGTTCTCCTATTTCCCGTCAGTCTGTCGTTCTGTCTCTGCGCGCCATATCTCAAAACTTGGATAAGACATCTACTGCTAACATCGCCAGGCAAGTTCTAGAATGGATCCACAAGGACAGCGACGCCCTGGACGACTAATGACTGAAAACAGATTTAAGGCAAGTCAACTTTTTGTCGAAAAATAAAATTTTATTCACTTCGGATTCTGCGGACGTCTTAGGGTACGCCCTAGGGATCTGAAAAAAAACCTTTCGATGGGGAGATTAAAGGAGACTGAAATCCTAAATGGGTCTCTGTTTCAAAAACCTCGAATTATTGTAATATTGTTCGAAAAGTCGAAATATAAAATTTTTGCCGAAAATATTATTTTTACTTGAATCTTAAAAAGGAAAATAAAAACAAATCATAATTCACTAGATTCATCACATATGTAAATAAAAAAAATTAAATCAATAAAAAGACTTAAGTCATTTTCTAGTTTGACTCATCTTCAACCAAAGTTTTTAAAGCATATTGAAATAAGACTTAAGAACGATCTATCGTTTTAAGAATATCTTTGTCTGGAAAATATTTAATTTTTTCATTTTCATTTCGTTTCACGATAAAAGAAATTAATTACGCGAAAGATTTTTTACTATTTTTTCTTAGCGGAAAAACGACTACATTACCTATAGAGATGCAAAAAGTAACATAAATCGATTTTTTTTAAACTGCTGCTCACATAAAAGGACTTGAGTATTTGATTACATTATTAAATCTTTCAGAATATCTCTGGCATAGCTGGAAAACACATTATCCATTGCACTACATTTTGCACAAAATCTCCCTCCGTCGCGTCGTTGAGTAACTTTTAAATGTTTTGGAGCAGCCGAGGTGAGCCAAGAAATTACTTTTCAAAGACGTCATAGCTTGTCCCCGGAGACCCGCAGGCCCTTTTCACTCAAAAGGGTCTCCTTGGTCCGCTCAACTTAATTTTGCTGCTTGTAGTTGCGATAAAAACAAAAGACCACGTGTAAGCGACAAGACCTTGAGAGAAAATAACATTTTCTCGCGAATAATGGCGAGTTTTACTTTATCAAATAAGAACTTGCTAGAATGTGTTTGTCAGTCACGTTTTATTCCAGAGTTACTGTAAAAGTGTATTTTCCTCGTATTCCTAGGATGCATTGCATTATTGATTAGTCTCTTTTAAATATCTTGAATTAATGCTCCGTGACTTGATTTCATAATAATTTCCTGGTAGTTAAAAAATAAGTAAATCTGTATGAATAGTGTTTCGAAATTGACAATTTATTCCAGATGCTCTAGTAACTTAAGGGGTTTGAGTTTCTTGCCTCCCTCGGGAAAAGGAGTTATAATTAATTTTTAATTTTTTCTCTCTTCTATGCTTAATTTAACCTAATTTTTTTCTCGTGATTCAGCAGCATTTACATTATTTTGTACAAAATATTCCAAGTTCTAATTTATAAAGCCCCTGCAAAACTTTTACAAGAACGTAATGATTTTTCTCTACCAGAGAACAATCTTGAAAATAACCCTAAATTTTATATTTTCATCACACTCTTCTGCAGGATTTTATAAAGTCTAGGCAGTTTTTTTTCTACGAAGAAAACCTAATAACTCTTTGTTTTTCTACGGAAACAAAGTTCTTAAGATTTCAAGTAATGTATTAATAGATTCAAATTAATAATGATAATGTATTCAGAAAGGTAAAACTTTTAAGTGCAAAAAGCAACTTGATTTATTGGCATGAAGTTTGAAATCAATTTGTATTCTAATTGGTATCACGTGGAACTCAAAATTTGTTGCGAAGCAATGTGGATGGGATTTGACGTAAATTTATTGAAGCAATACTTAGTAAGCTAATTGCCGAATTGAGTGAAGCAAACTTGTTTATATTCAATTCAACCGTAAATTAAATAAATGCTATCATTAACTCGTTTACCTTTCTTATATTTGTATTGCAAAAAATCGTTACTATGTTTTCTTAAATTAAAGAAAAGAAGATAAGAATTTAATTAAAGAAAAGAAGATAAAATTTTTTATTTAATATACAGGAAAGTTCACTTCCTTACATTTCTGACTTTTACTTGCCTTTTAAAAAATTTGTTTATTTTGGGACCAGTTCCGACAGTTTTGAAAGGAAACAAAACCCTTCGTGCTGAAGGTCGATGGATCCAACAATAAAACATCAGCCTCAAACGAAGGTTTCCTGTCGATCTCGCATTTCTTCAGAAACTTATAGTTAAAAATCCTTTTATTTATTTGTACTAATAACTTTGGGTGATATATTTACTGATACTGATTTGTTTTTTACTAAATTTTAAAACTACAAGTGTAGCAGCATCTTCATTGTCATTCATGTTTAAATTTTTGCACAGTTTCCCAACAATGCTTTATAGGGTTTCACTAGGTAACATAAGTATTGTTGGGATGGTTGTACTCATTATTATAATTTTACAAGATAGTTCGAAATTAAAAAATATATAAATACAGATTAAATGAAAAATAATTTAAGAAATTGTGTTTCAACATGTAGACTAATCTCTATACAATTCATTTAGACACACAACATCAACTAAAAATTATTTTGATGTACCTAAACTACTTTTTTATTTAATTTAGAATTTTATATATTTTACATTAATCATGTGTCCTGTTGAATGCTTGTGTTCAGCGACAGTGGATTGAACAATTTGTTTTTTTACTTATACATCTTTTATGTTCCGAGTAGACACGAACTTTATTGCAGGAGCAAGGAATTTTATAAACTTCTGATTGCAAAGGAATTACATCATTTGACGAGCATTGTGCAATCTTCTTGTATGGATAAAAGATTGTGCGACTGTTAGATCTCAGACTTTTATATTTTATATAAAGGGGAACGTAATACTACCCTGTGGCCCATGGTGATACTCAGAGATGAAGTTTGGTTTCTTGTAAACAGTATGACCTAAGGTGCCGTTGTCTTTCCTTTGTACTAACGCATCAAGAAACGAAATGGCACTATTGACTAAAATTCCATAGTAGATTTTATATTAGAATGTTGTGGGTTTAGATATAGTTAGAAAAATATAATTAAATTTTCTTCTCCGTATAGCCATATTACAAAGTATCATCATCAACATATCCAAACCAACATTTACGTTTTAAAGGAGCAGAACTTAAAGCAGTGCTCGAAAGCCTTCATAAAGAGGTTGGCTACTGCAGGAGAAGGTTTGCTCATGAAAAGTCCTTTGAAAAATGAAATATGTGGATCTTTAGCATTATTTTATCAATTCAATTAAGATCGGATTAAGGATTTTATATTCGAATATGTCAGAAATTATAGAAATTGAATTGTCAATACGCACATTTGTTTACATGGTTTCAACATCAAAACTGACTAAAATATCACCAGGATCTATTGTAAAATATCTAAGTTACCTTGGATCCCCCAATTTTAGTCACTTTTGATGGTAGATCCCTGTATTTTTGTCATATTTCAACATAAAAACCTTAATCCGATCTTAAGTGAAATGATAAGAGAATGCTTAACGTCTACATATTTCATTTTTCAATGGACTTTTTATGAGCAAACTTGTAACGTTCCGTTACTCGCTTTTCATTGACCAATTAAAAATACCTGTTTCAAATTAAAATTTCAGTATTCGTCATAGAATATCAGACCAAAGTTGGCGAACGTTCTATCGATTCATAGATGGCGCCATCGAATTTTTCCTTTAGAATGCTAATTTCTCTTTATTTTTTAAAAAATATTTTGCAGACAGTTATTTTGAATTTCAGAAATAGCTAGTAATGATTTCTCATATAAGTTTTGTCTTAATAGAATTTCAAGTTGTATGGATAAATTAGTGGAACAGTGATCCCACTGCTTCATAGGTGCTGCAATCTATTACCTTCAAAGATATATTAATTTCTCATATTTTAATGTTTAAAATATTTTTCTGATTTGTTGTTTATAATTGGATATAATCTCATTCAGTTGGAATATTGAGGAAAGCCTCTGTTGTAATTTCGTTTTAAATGTAGAGTCGATAATGCAGGTTGTTAGATTTCACTTCTGGAAGATATCGACATCAACTGCATAGACAGCTGATGTCTGAATTCACTTTCATTATAGCTTTGTAGCTGGGTGGACTTTTTAAGCCCATCATTCCATATTTTCTTTTTTTTTGTTCGAAAAGTTGAACTTTCATAACCTCGTGTTAGAATGTGGTTGGATTCTAATGTCCTTTTGTTTTGTTTTTTTAGGCAATCCCGATAATAATTACGATAATAAATTACAGATAGTAATTACTGATGCTAATTGCAGTAATTGTAGATACCAGTAATGGTTAGTAGTTACAGTTTATAATCACTGTTACTAAGTAATATACTAGTACCAATTATTAAGCTAAGTGGTTAACTTCCATTTAATCAGTTAACTTTTGATGTTCTCAACACATCATTTTATGGTTGGTAATGGAAATGTTCAGTTGAAGATTGTTCGTGGACTAAGTAGGTTTATGTAGATCTTGAGCCCCATCTCCAAACACTCTTTGTGGATAGTTGGATGAGCCCTACCTTTTGTAGGAAGAACAGGCGACGAAGATAAGTCAAAATTAAGTCATATGTTTATTTTTAATTTCTAAAGGTAAAAGCACATTTTTATATTTTTTTATTGTACGTAAATAACAAATTCAGGTGATATTTGAATTCACAACCCCCTCATGTTAATAATTGCAATTATAGGAGGGTATCCTTGAGCTTTACCTATGTTTAGAAAAAAACTACTTCGTATAACATGATTTCAGGTTTTAGGAATTAAACATCTTTAATATTGATATTTGGGTTTTAGTGAAATATTTCTGATTTTGGCACATACTTAATTAAGGTAATTCATGGGACCGAGTTGTCAGCTGAATCTTATTAAACCTAATTTTTAATAAACCATGAATGGCGCCCAAAATTTAACCACTGGATTCAAGCTGGCAAGTCAGTTACAAGAGTGCAAACAATACTTAGTGAGAAGGTAAGAAAGAACCACCCCTATAAATAGCCACGACAGAGAGCTGCTATTCGTCATGTATCTCAAGGCCTAACCCTAACGTTATTGAATAACATGACGTCAAAAACTATCGCTATTTCATCTGGTAGCAAACTTCTTTATGGCTGTTTTCGAGGATATAGCCTTAAGTTCTGCTTCTTCATTAGCTAAATGTTGGTTTAGATATGTCGATCATACTTTTGTAATATGGCCACATGGAGAAGATAATTTAAATATATTTTTAGATCATCTTAACCAACAACATTTAAATTCACTATGGAAATTGAGTCAGATAGTGCTATTTCCTTTCTTGATATGTTAGTACAAAAGAAAGAGAACTGCACTTTGGCTCAAACGAATATTGCGCTGAAGATATTAGTCGTTCGATTGGGTATTAAAATAATCCCAGACTAACTATTGGATACTTAACCATCAAATAGTGCAGTTTTACCTTGTATCCAGGGAACGACAAATAAAATTGCATTCGTACAATCTTTAATACACACAAGAAGATTGGATAATGATTAAGGTCCCCAAAAGATGTAATTCCTTTCCAATAAGAAGAAGTTTATAAAATTGTTCCTGCGGTGAAGTGTATATAGGTGAAAGTGGATGGTTTGTGTTAACTATCTGAAGAAACATGACAGATGTATACATAAAAAGCAACTTGTTTAGTCCGCTGTGACTGAACACCATCATTCAACAAGGCACATAATTAATGTAAAAAATACCAAGATTCTTGCATCAGTCCCAGGTTATTATAAACCGATAATTAAAGTCTGAAGTCATCAATGCCTTGAAACTTTCAATAGAGCACAGGTAGTGTCAGGTATAAATACCTGAACTTTGCTCATAGCAGGTCATTCAGTATTTTTATCTTGTTTAGGAAGATCCCTGAAGATTTCTCTTGCAATCGCAGGCGAAACGTCGGAAAGCAATTCTAATTTATCTCGGCCTAAACCCAAGAACTATTATTTTTTTATTGACTATACCCGTGAAAACTTTCGTACTGAATATATGATAGTAAATAGATTTTTTTTCCTTGAATAATCGTATAGCCAAAAAACAATGTTAGATAACAAGTAAAATATTAACATTATTTTATTACATACTCTGGGATTAGGACTATGTTGTACACATGTAATATTGATCAGTTGAATAAAAATGCCCCAAATCGAGTGCTTCCAAATGGCGTATCCACCAGAATATTGATTTTCCTATTAAAGTAGTGGATACAATATTTTGATACGACATATAGGCAAAATCAGTCAATTTAGGTAATAAAACAAAAATGCTACTTTTGGTGGATACGCCTATTTGACAGAAATCCTCGAAATTGCAGGTATTAAAGCAGTACATATGTAACATAGTGAAACGTCATAAAAACGATATTGGAAACCGTGAAAACACTGATCTATTTTAAACCGCCGCAGAAACAAACCTATTTTTCTACTTTTTAATAATATCAGAAATATTTTAGTTTAAAATAACATACAGTAAACCTACAGTAAATTAAGATCGGCTATCAATACATTAGTTAAGAATGACCTAACCTAAGCATTTAACGAGAGAATATTCGAACAAAAGATATTCACACTCTAAACAGGAATAGTGATAATAAGCAACGTGGAGGTAAAGAGAATAGATATTACAAGGATTTAGGACATTAAGTACCTCTTTATGTCCGAGTTTCCTGTTTGCGTGCCATCAAGCGAAATTATATTATTCGACAAAACCTCCTTATCATCTCCTTAAACCTTTGTATGTAGGAACTAAGATTGCATAGCGTTATTCTGGGTCGCGTTCTGAGGCTTAATGCGCTTTTCAAGTCGATATAACACGATAGCGCATTTAGACCAACCTATATTTGCATAGTGTCCCATTTCCTCTTTTAAAGGGTATTTCAAACAAAGAGATTGAAATTAATAACGTCGAGGTATTGTGTAGTATAAGTAAATGGAAACATAATGTTAAGTTTTCTTATGAGTTTAATCATTTATGATGTTCTATAATAATTACCTTTTTTTTCGCGACCCTTATATCTATAATCATATAATAATTTCAGTATAAATCGTGTCTGCTAGATTGTCTTAATTTAAGTTAAGACATTTTAAAATCATTTTTGCAATGAGGGAAACCTAACTTTGAGTTTTCTATATCAGGTGAAACCTAATTTATTTTACATAACATCAGGAACTTAAATGTGCAAATTCCATTCCATTTCTTAAGCTGTTTACTAGTTAAAGTCTCGCTTTTAAGTATGTAAGTCTCAAGAAAATGACACATATTCACATCAACGAATGTAAAACCAACTTTACTATTGCATTTATGCTTTTAATTTCTAAAGGTTGTCTTCTAATTATGCGTATAATTCAAGTATGTATAAACAGTTTTCATGCCAAAAGAAAATAATGATTAAAAACCTTTACATACACCGATGTAAGTTAAGATTTCTAAAATAAATGAATTTACAGATTAACAAGTTTAACTTTTTGGGACCCTATTAAAGATATGGTAACAATTTATCCATTAAAAATAAAACACACTTCTGTAATTAAGAAATCTGCATACCTATCAAACGAACAATATACCCTAATTCATCCAAATTTTGTAAAATTTGTCTTATGGATAAATAGTGAATAGTGTATGTGTCAAGTTACAAAGTTATTCCTAGTAATTGTTTTCTACGTGTATTTAGGAAACTTTTAAGCTTGATTTACTTTGGAGTACTTTTTTTTAACAACATTTTTGTTAAAACGAATGTAAAATAAATGTGATATCATCTATATTCTCTCCCTATTTTTTGTTATTTGCTTTGAAATTGGGAGACTTTTTTGCGTTTCGGGCTCACTAGATTCTGAAAAATACATTTTCCCGTTTCTACCGGTTTTCTCTTTGTCGTTCTGTTCGCAACATAGCTACAGAAAGTTATATAATTACCTTTAAATTTAAATAGTAATTTTTAAATTGAACAGCTACGATGGTATAAATTCATATGTCCGAATAAAATGGCAATGGAATACAATTTATCAACAAATTAATTAAAGGTTAGGTTTCTTAACACATTTTATTTACTTAATAAAAAACTGGCGAGATTTAAAAGTCAAAAAATGAGAATACTTTATCAGAAAAAAAAATTGAAATAACTAATTTATAAAATATATATCTAAACATTTGTTAGAGTTGGGTTTGGGGAGCAAGATTAAGAGAATTTATACATTTAGACGAGCTCTAAGAGCTGTAAGTCCTTGGAAATTAATATATGTTTTCAGTTATTTGGACATCACAGTTCAGGGTGAGTTACCATTTTTTGACATTATATTTAATATAGCAAAAAAAAAACAATAACTACAAGATGTTAACGTATTTCTGTTTCAAGTTTCACCAACGTCACAACAAGGATATCATGATCTCTGTCTGCAGTTCCGCATGCGCAATGATCCATTTCAGTCAAACGCAATGATCCATTTCAAACGTCGATCGCAATTTCGCTTTTTTAGAGCTCATCAGGCCGCAGTAAATTAGCGAGCCCTGTGTAGGGCAAATGTACAAAATGGAATCACTGAAACAGCTACTCCTCTGGCTAATACCACGACTGGCATTTAATTATACTGTTGATTCCTGACTTTCGTTGGGAGAAATATTGTTACTATTTTTTTGTTTCACGTTGGTGTGACGTAGTTGTTTCTGTGATTCAATTTTGCGAATAACTACAAGAGTCGTAGAGTTTGTTCTAAAGGAAAAAAATTTGTGATGGTATAGGAACATTAAGTCAATAAAATGTTGTTTTGAAAAAATTGGTACCAAGGTTATTATTATTATTGAAAGAATGTTTATGTAAGCGTTATAAAAATAAAGTTAAAAAACCACCATATATATCGCTTTAATATTAGAGATTGACGAAGACGGTGAAAAAGAAACAATTATAAGTATTTTTATGAAAATATTAAATTAAAACCGTGTAAAAAATGCACCTTACAATCTCTCGAAATCTCTAGGGTGATTGGAAAACGAATGAATTGCTGTTATTATTCTATACTTGGGGGTTGACACATTGAGACCGATATAACGTAGAAACGGGTACTTGTACAGGGGATTCATTTTATCTTGTCCTCATTATAATCTGATATAACTATTTTAGTTTTCAAGATATCAGTGATCTAGAATTTATTTTGTATGACCAAGTTTTATATAACATTAACAGAATGCCAAAAAAATTGTCAAATGTATGTAGTTTAACTTGCCTTTTTTAAATGAGATTATAGATAGGTCTCCTTTTCCGAATTTTAAATATATTGGGTTTGACACCTTTATCTTTAAAATGATTATTAATAAATGGGAAAATGGAGAAGAACTTTGCGATAAGAGAAATGTGGTGAAGAGAGAAAGATAATCGTTGTCAGATACATTGGTCTTATGGCGTAGCTTTGCTTCATTTTCTCGTTTATTTCTTGAGATAAAGATATCAAACCCGATATATTTAGAATCAGAAAAAAGAGGTCTGTTTATTGAAAGTTTACAGGCTCTCATTTATATTTATAAGTTCGGAAATTGACACTTTTTTTACATTTTTCTATACAATTTATTTTTTTGGATAATTTTATTATCTTGAAAAATAGCAAAATTATAGCAGATTCATATATGAACCAGTTAAAATAACCACTGTATGTTAAAAAAAGAGAAGTGATAAACAATAAAGGTCACAAACTAGAGCAAGTTAGTAAAAATTCTTAGCTGTCGGTCATGAATAGAGGTTGATCCGCCGATTTGGAACTGCACGATTCACACCTACATATTTATCTTCTAGTTAGTGTAAACTTGTATATTAATTACATCGCCCGTCAAAACTGCTGCCGGAACCGGTTTTAGTGAACGACTGAACGTGCACCGTTTTTTTTTTGTTACGACTGTAATAGTCTAGTGTATTAAACATGTCTTCAGAAAGCGTTGTTTGCTCAAAAAAAAACATCCTGCCCTGTAGAGAATTAGAAGTAAAGAATATACGCACAACAATTTGAAAAACAGTATTTGTATTGTCTATTGTAAATTATCTTATTCAGAGGCCGATTAAAACTTGTAAGTGAAAAAATACTAAACCTGAGAGGATTTTTTCGAGAAGAACTGAAAAAAGTTAAAACTTGTTAACGTTTGGGCGCAGCCTCTGATAATCTGTACGAACCACACCTATGTTATTTAGATTTGCTTTTGTTTACCACAGGTCAAGAAATGCCAGTTAAAAATGTAGTTAATAAAAGGTCGTATGTCTATATCCATTCTCGAATAATTTTTAAAATAGTCAGGATCATTTTCTCTTAAATCTTTTAATATAGGAATATCACCTAGTTGTTGTTTTTTTAGTAAATAACTTCTAACTCATTTAAGACGCCTTCTTACACTGCTATTTGCTATTATATGCATATTAATTATTGCACACACAAAAGCCCGTTTTTTTTATACTTCACTTAAAACCGTTTACTTGTAAGTATAGAACTTTTGACAAGTCGAAATTCTACAGATCCGAATAAATCCGTGGATATATTGACAGTTTCCTGCACTCTAACACGCAGTTTTACATGGGCATGTGCAAGACTCATCCGTGGACTTTTTTTCTGCGACAGTGGACGGGGATATCCATATTTCTTTGAAATATACTCCAATAAAAAAAATTTGCTAAAATGTTTGTGATACTTACAGAAATTTTGCTAAATTTTCAATCTTATTCAATTGAAACTTAAAATAATTTCACAAAAGTAAAAGTGAAACATAAAAAGCTCAGTTCCATCGGTACTTTTACCACAGTTGTACACTAAAGTATTTATTTCAAATGCCTAAAATATAAATATAAAATTCTATCTTTGAGGATTTTTTGTAAAAGAAATATTTTGCTAACAAATTCGTAAATATTATAGCTAAATAAGATTGTTTTATCCCGTTCTATGCGGCGTAAATAGACATACTGTTTTATTGCTCTGGTATGCGTTACGTACCTAGTACCTAGTACTGTTCTTTTTATTTTGGTTATGAATAAAAGAAAAGGTGTTTTACTAACAAAATATAGAGGATATTCGGTATATGTAATAATTTAGCTATTAAAATAAATAAAATAGATAATAAAATATCGATAGTGTACCTTGTTGAACACAAATATATTAAAAATTAGCAAAACTTCCTTTCTTTTTTAGACATAATATAAGTTGTATAGGTATTAACATTCTTGGTCCAAATGGTTTATTTATATTATCTTATATTATCAGGTAGCGGTTATAATTGTGAAACAATTCAAAGTGCATCTGTCATATATAACTTACATTACATTACAACATTAAATCTTTCAAAAAATGCAATTGTTGGAGTTAACAAACAGTCTTTATATGCATATAGTTATTTGGGAATAACTTTATACAAATCCTATAAACTGTAATATATTTCAGTTTTTTATGTTTTAAAATTATTTATTATTAATTTATATATTTCATAACATTTTCTACCTAATCTACAAAAATAAATTATGTCAATTATTATGTTCCTCCATAAGAAGACGATTTTATTCCAATAACTAGAATTGTACCGAATATTTAAACTTTTATTAGGCCGCCATCTTGTTTTGCTATATAGGATTCGCACTAAAAATACACCAGTCACCTTTGTTTAACATTTGATTTTTTGCAAAATTTCATGTCAGATGGTTAAGTAGTTTTTGGTACTGAATTTTTAAACATATCATTAAGTCGCCATTTTGTGTGTAATGGATTTACAGAAAAAATTTACCAGTTTATCCATATATAACATTTTGTACTTGCGCAAATTTCGAAGTCTATTTGATGACAAGTTTCTTAATAATGATTTTTGCACTTTGTGAGGCCGCCATTTTGTTTCTCCATATTGGATTTTTATCAATGTAACCATTTCAGCCTCTTATGAGGGACCGAAAAACGCAAACATCCGCAAAAATCTAGGAGAAAAATAATAAAAACATTTAAACATACTAAATGAGGTTTTTGTTGTACCTTGAATAACTGTACTAGCATTTGATCGGTTTTAAAAATCTGCACAAACCAATCTAAATAGTTTTTATCATTATCAAAAACATTTTATTTTAAAATTATTTGCTATCAATACATATTAAATTAAGAATGGCCTAAGCTAATTTAAGCACATAAGAGAATATTCGAACAAAAGTTATTCCTACTCCAAACAGAAATAGTGATAATAACGAGCTTAGAGTTGAAGTGAATGGATGCTACAAGGATTATGCCCGAGTTTACTGTTTGCGTTCCATCAAACGAAATTATATTATACGACAAAACCTTCCAGTTATCATCTCCTTAAACCTTTGTATGTAGGAACTAAGATTGCATAGCGTCATTCTGGGTCGCATTCTGAGGCTTAATGCGCTTTTTCAAGTTGATATAACACGATAGCGCATTTAGACCGACCTATATTTGCATAGTGTCCCATTTCCTCTTTTAAAGCGTATTTCCAACAAAGAGACTGAAATTAATAACGTCGAGGTCTTGTGTAATATAGGTAAATGGGAACATAATGTGAAGTACCTCGGTAAGTTTAATCATTTGTTATACTTAATAACAATTTTCTTTTTTGGAACTTACTTTGAACTTAGAGTATCATGAGAAAAGTAATTTATTCTACATCAGAAATTTAAATATGTACATTGCATTCCATTTCTTAAGCTATTTTCCCGTTTAAAACACGCGTTTAAATATGCAAGTCTCAAGAAAATAACACACATTTGCATGAACGTAAAATCGACTTTACGATTGCATTCTTGCATTTTATTTCTTAAGGTTGTCTTCTTTTTATTCTCATAATACAACCCTCTAGCAAGTTTTCATGTCAAAAGGAAATAATGATTTTAAAAAATACTTTTATATACACCGATTTTGGTTAAGATTTTTATAATAAATGAAGTCACAGTTTTACAAGTTTAATTGTGTATAGTCTTACTAAAAAGATCGGAACGGTTTTTTCATTAAAATTAGCGCACACTTTTGTAACTCAAAAACTTGCATACCTACCAAAGTAACATTACACCAAAATTTTGTCTAAAATTTGACTGAACAAAAAAACTAAGTGAAGTTTTTAAAAGTTTTATTTTAAAGAAAAAAGATGCTTATTTTAACAATTATTTTACTGTATAAGATAATTTGCACATGCATCTTATTAGCATGTTTAATTTGCGATTTTCTTTAATGAGGGTAATTGGACTTAATTCGCAGTCGACAACTCGAATTAGTGAAATGTAGACCTCAAGTTAAAAAGTTGTTCTTATTAATAACATAAACAATAATATTAATTATTGTTATCACTTTATCCTATTAGCATATTTTAAGCTTTAATTATTTGGGACCACTTTTTTTGTAGTAAGATTTCTGTTAAAACGAATCTAAAATAAATTCAACGTCATTCTCCTATTTTTTGCTTTTTACTTTCAAATTAGGAGATTTTTTTGCCTTTCAGGGTCTCCAGATTCCGAGAAATAGGTTTTTGCATTTTTGTCGGTTTTCTCTTTGTCGTTCTGTTCTCGACATAACTGAAAAAAAATTATCCAATTACCATTAAATTTTGCATGAAAGTTATTTTTAAAATGAACGGTTACGATTTTGGTACAGATTCATTTTGTAATAGCGACCAGATAAAATTATCAGCAATTCAATAAAGGATAGGTTATTTAATACATTTTATTTATTTGATAAAAAACTAGGGCAAAATAAAAATAAGAAAATTAACCTAAATTATCAAAAAAAATTTGAAATAAAATGATAAAAGGTATAGATAAAATAGATATCTAAAATTTTGTTAGAATGGGGTTTGAGTTCAAGATTAAGAGAGTTTCCCATATATTTAGATGAACTTTACGGGCTGTAATTCCTTTAAAATTAATATATTGTCAGATACTTCGAGTCTTAATATCTTCTGTGCATAAAGTTTAACCAGGTTATCCACTCGGGCAATGAGTGTCTATCCTACTCTAACATACTTACCTTAAGTAAACGTCCAAGTCTTTCTTAAAAGCCCTGTGAAAGTGGTTAAGTAACTATAGAGCCCTGAAAAGTAAGAGCAAAGCCAAGCTCTAGCAATATATGATTTATAAGACAATAAAGATCACACCATCATTCCATAAATACCATCTGAGCAGCTACGCAACCCAATCGCACAAATACAATTCTTTTGTGGCAATATATTTTCAACTACTTGCAGGTAGGTATAGAGGCTGAGCAAAATAATTTTGAATTTTTGAATGAATCTTTATTTAAGCGATATCTATAATAGATATCGCTTTAATATCAAGGCGATGAAGACTAATCAGACTTTTTTTTCTTAAGTATTTTTGATAAAAAAAATTAGGTCTACTGGGAAACCATGCAAAAAATGCATCTTGCATTCTACCTCGAGACTTCTAGAGTGATGGGAAAACGGATGATTATTGTTTGGAGATTGACACATTGAGACCGAAATAACGTACAAACGGTTATTTGTACAGCATGGTCATTTTTTATTAGTCCACTTTTTATTCTAATATAACTTTCTTATTTTTAAAGATATCAAGTTTTATACAACATATATAAAGAATATGAAAAAATGTGAAATATATAAATATAACTTGTCCTTTTTTCATAGACACCCTGTAAATTTGACTTTCAATAGATCGGGCGCTTTTTGGATAATTTTGATAAATGAGAAAGTTTTAGCCTCGGTTTTAGCAGACTAAAATTTTGACAAGTTAAAGTGACCATATCGTACGTCAAAAAAGAGATGTGAAAAACATCGGTCAACAAAAAAACATAAGCGTTAATCATAAAGGTCACAAAATAGGGAAAATTCCTACACTTCCTTAGGTAAGTGTCATAAAAAGTGAGAAGACAATGTAAACATGTAACAAAAGTGTTAATAAAGAAAAATCGAAATTTGTGTTTTTTTCCTCTACCTTGCGATACTCTATTGTCTAACTTGAGACATAAACGAGACGAAAACGTAAATATTGTATTTACAGTTTCCTATCTTCATACAACAAACCCCGTAAAGGGTATCAAAATAGGGGATTCACCTATAAACGCATAAAAACTGCAATTTATTCATAAAGTATGTTTCCGCTTTGGTAAAGAAGGCATATATACATATATATATATATATATATATATATATATATATATATATATATATATATATATATATATATATATATACAAAATTTTATTTCTGATTAGGTCTGTAAAATGTTCAATGATATAGCTGATATAGCTCCAAAATTAGAAATTATAATTTCTATTAAATAAAATCCTGAAAGATATACACATTCCGACGATATTATTTATAAATACAGCAGCATGTGCACGTAAACAACCCTTCTGACCTTAATAACAAATCATGTAAATTAACGGGACAGATAAATGGTTTTTATTTCCACATTTCCCGTTTTCGAGACCCTCGAGTTCGGTTAATGCGGTTCCGGTTAGGAAATGCGAAGGTTTTGTTTGGACCACATCTGAAATAGTTTTATACTGATTTAATTCATCCTGGTAAAATAAAACTGACTATTCGTGATAATATGGTCTGGTTTTGGAATCTCGTATTTTAACGCAACGAAAGCATTAGTTAAGATGGTGGCAGCCAGTGGCGGTTCTTTAAAGGAAACGGTTTATAGATGTTTAAAACAACATTTGTACCATAGACATAATGACAGGGAGACCCACCATCTTGTGCTGTTTATTTATAAAATCATGTAGGTGTTGATGCAATAATAAAAGTGTACTGCAAGTAAGTTTGACAAATAATAAAATATCTCGCCTCCTAGTCGGACATCACAACGCTGTAAAGTGTTATAATGGCAGGCTTCTTTTCTCTCTTTTCTTTTGCCATTGTATAAAAAGATATAGGTATTTATAAAATATACCTGTGTTCTTTAAATGTACGTACATTGGTTTTACCTCGGAACTTTTAAACATTATTATGTAGTTACGGAAAAAGTGCAGGTATGTAATTTTGCTGCCAAAGGAACAATACAGTAGCAATTACTGGTGCTACTAACCCTTAAAGTAATTAATCGTACTTATAAATGAATAAATACTCGGAAAAATCTTGTACAGTGTACGCCAATTAATAAAGAAAAACAATAACATGTTGACTTACCCGAGAATAGAGACGTTATGATCTAAATAGTCGAATGTTTTCCACACTTCGCACTTATGCACCATAATGCCCGAGAACTAACATAAAAATTATCAAATGTCATCCAAAAACTCACACAACTCGCACAAAAACAATGCTTTTACGACTTTTACTCAAGGCAACACCGCTGTCTTCGATTTACTATTTTACTACAGGTTTCTAAATTCGTGCGTACTGCGATTCAAAACTATGCGGTCGAGTTTTTAAGCAATAACATTATATGAAAATAAACATGGTTTATTTGAATAATTATTTGTTAATAATAATTATATATTGTTAATGAAATATTACAGAGTTTATTATTACAGTATTATAACCATTTTAGAAATTAATTTTAATTTTACCAGCAAGTATAAATTTTATTCTAACATAGACATATATGTAAGATAGTTGACAACACTCTTTCGGATCAGTCAAATCGACCACATGTCCAAACAAGTAATAATTTTGACAATGTCAGATTGCGTTCAAATCAGAAAAATTCCGTCTCCTTGTTATTATATCTATGATTTGTACCAAATTATTATATATGGTATAAATTAATTATACCTCCAACATTCTGGGATTTCTTAAAAAAATGAAACAAGAATATATAAACGGCGGTCTGCAAACGCTTTGTTTTCGAGACACAAGGCCTTAAAATGGTATTTTTTTGTTTTTGTAATACACCTCGTAAATTTTTAGAGTTCTTTAAATCAAATTTGGTACCCAGTGTAGAATGACTAATATCAATAAGAGGACTGAGTAAATGTCATTTTCTTTTCCACATTTCGACCTCTTTAACCCACTCGAACTATTTATTTCGACTGCATTCCCTATTTTTACACACACTTTGTTTTACAACAAAGTCAAATTCCTTATTTTCTTCTGTAACTTTTTGATCTCTTAGATTTTTTTTATATTTTGCACCGTTTAGAAATTATTTAGCAAAATGTTCATTCATGCATAGCTCATTTCAAGGTCACAATTCACGCAGGAAAATGCTAATTTATAATTCTTAATGCATTATGACCTAATTAGATCTGTCTGAATGGACATTTTGCTTTAACAGTACAAAGGATCGACAAAAGAAACCAAAAGTTACAAAATTACTGCAGATTCTTGTCATTTGCAGATGACTTAAAAATATTCGGGAACTACAGAATGATCTATCACGTTTCTTGGAGTGGTTTAAACAATTTAATGGATCTAAATGCGTCAACTGTTTGATCATCACCGAATCGAGTCTACATTGATGATTGATTGATTCGACCACGGTTCTAAGATTATTGGAAAATAGGATATTGCATGTGGGTTTATGTTTTCTTTTTAAACTCATCAATGGTCTATAAACTGTTTAGATTTTCTGAATTTAATTGACTTGAAAGCAGGTGAATCACGTGTTCGAAATACGGAACTTTTTTATTTCCTTCTACAACACCAATTATGGACTTAATTAGTCAGTGACGGTTGTACTTAGATCTGCGAAGGCTAGAATTAATCAGATGGACCTTTTTTAAAGAGACCTCAAAAATTTCAAGGAAGGGTTTAAAAAATGTAATTGTCATAATATATTAAGTTAATTGTTACATACTTATCCACTGTGATCTTCGGTTTGTGTTTTCAAGTTTACGAGAAAAGAAGTGAGTGGTAAGAGGACATCGAAGTAACACTAAAGCGCGTTTTATCTAGAACGCGTTTTCAGTGGCAAAAGTTGTTTTGAGTTAAAGTTTCCAAAACATTTTTTTATTTTGAAAAATGATGGACTTTCCGATATTCTGTTATAAAATTTAGGTAAACTTTATAATTTTTTAAAATATACTTTGCGATTTTTTACAGAAAAAGTCATATTTCAGTTTTGTATTTGAATTTATATCCGACTCACTTGATAGACTAAAGCTGTTTAGACTAGATAATTAAAATAAATTTTAACACATGTATTAATAAAACTTTCTTTAACTAATATTATATACAAAAAATCATGATATAAACTTACACACCATTGAATATACAGCACAATTAATAGTTTTTTGTAATCAGCAAATCAAATGCTTTCAGAACCGCGAAGAAGGATAATTATAAATTTTTAACATAAATAAGTTTTTTATTGATAAATTGATTTCAAATAACTTTTTACCTTTTCTAACAATATCTGAAATAAAGAAAAATTGTTTGCTAACAAAGACCCCGCCAAAAGATCCTGCTTGCTGCGTGCCTGGAATTTGTACATATTTGCAAAATATTTGTTTTGGGCCCTTTTTTTTAAAGAGGAAAACTGCTTCGTTGGTTGGTTCGAAACCTTTTTGTTTTGTGAACTGTAAAACTTACAATAGACATTTAATAATAGGTGTACATACGAATTTTGTATTTGAGAAATAACCTTTCTGATCAGATAAATGTAATTTCTATTCTAGATTTATACTTCTTCCCATCGATCGATCAGCTAGTAAGGTAACATAAAACAGAGATAAATTGGACAGACGTATTTTATTATATCCTGTGATTTCTTGCTGCAACGTGTCATCCACCGATATAAGAGACGTTTTGAGAAAATGTTCCTTTCTTGATTTATTGTTTTAAAAATAAATTCCATATGTTGTTCAGTAGACAATACAGATTCTCTATATTATAGTAAAAGATAAAGATATATCGTTGGATTTTACGAGTTTTACTTTTAGAATCTTTTTAAATAAATTGATTTTTTTAAATCGCTTTCTTATTGCTACAAGTTTTATTGGTAAACAGATGAGGGGTAGGAGTTTTCTTAAATTGGCTTATATCGTTTGCATAACTTACAAGTGTCGTTATACCTAACAAGACAAATATAGACAACGGACTGTGATAACAGGCCATTCACGTCATTAAACGCGTCGATTCTAAAGTGCTGATTGGATTGGTCGGTCGTAGCTGCAACCGACACCATATATATATATATATATATATATATATATATATATATATATATATCAGTTTATTTTACTGATATAATAAGACCTAAAAAATGGCTGATTGATTAGGTATAGTTTGCGATATTATTTCGAAGATTTTTTTTATAGTCATTTTAATTCGTGTTAAAACAACTGAATAAATATAGAACTCCCACGGTTTTGGTCAATAATGAAATTAAGATTCTTGGGATTAGACCTTGTCAAAATAGAATCACTCCGATGTTTCGTCTTCGATTGCACGAGACATCCTCAGTTATCTTTACTTTAAGTCCGAGACCTACGCAAGAACTTTGGTTTTTTTCTAATTTCTAAGATCTTTAGTCGAATACTGGTGTTTAGATGCAGCAGATTGTGCAATTCTTCTTAATACATGGTCCATGTTCCTTAAGACTAGTGGATATGGAAATATGGACGGTCCAGGTTCTCCTACCTACACATCATCACAAGAATAAGAAATTTTAAATATACATCTTCCGTTCGGAACATTGATAATAATCTTCGGCTATCCACAGAGTTTAGTTTTCTTATATTGCTAAAGATTGCACGTATATTGATTCGACGAAATAATCTTTCAATCCTGTCTAATGTTCCGTGTTTGAATGGAAGAGCTACACTTTCTATTGGTAATTTCTTACTAATTTCCTGTAGCGAAGTATGATTAGTATGTTTTCTAAATGACCGTGTAATGTATCTACAATACAATATCCACTCCCTCTTAATGCTAGTCAGTTGCTCTGTTTCCTATTGTAAAAAAATTTGATCACGAATCGCGAGATCTCTATAAACCAAGGAGATAATAACCGATTGCTTCTATGCATGGTGATGAAAATCGATATTTAGATACCTATTCACATTTGTTAATTTTCTATATACAGAATGTCCTAATTTTATATTTGGGTATTGCTAATTCAGATGATTAAGAAACACGGGGAGATATTCTTGGGTCTATGAGGCCATATGACGGAAGTGTCATCTACATATCTGAACCACGATTCGACTAAGGCTTCCTGCTCAAAATTATGTGTTGAATGTTGTGTGAATCTTGTCTGGTCCTGTGGAGGAAGCCTCCGACTCAGTAAAATATGCGAGAAATTATTGAAATTAATTAATAAGCACTTTCTTATATAACCATTCTACATCAAAACTTAATAAATGTCTAATTCGCCTTGGGTGGTGTTACAACAATGGTTTGTTCTTACAATATCTGCTCTTTATGAAAATAAAGAAAATAATCTATATTTCCTTTAAATGTTTGTATTTTTCGACACATGGGTATACTTTTCTACCCAGTTTTGTTTTCTGAAATGGCTACAAGAATTAGAGAGTCTTGTGAGGTTTTTATGTTATGCAATGAAGGATACTTAGGTCCTAAAAGTGCTATGATCAATTTACTTTTTTGCAGCTTTTTATCTTCTCGGTTTAAATCTGTAATTCTATTTTTATTGAAATATCGAATAATTTTTTATGTTGAATTTTAGTACGAGTTTGGTGTGGACGTTTTCTTTTACATTACTTCTTTTTATTGGAAGAATCATTATAGATTATTTTATTTATTATTTCTTGTTAAAAAATCTGTCTGGACACAATAGTATCGGATATTCAGAAATATTATGTCAATTTACCAATATAATTCGCAATTGTTTAAACCTATCAAAACTCTCGTAGCTTCAATATTGGGTCTTTGTCATAATTATAACCCTATTTCAGAGCTCTCTGGTTTAAAACGGCGTAAAAATGAGAAAATAAGGTACTTATCTAGGTCGACTTTATATATTATCAAGCTGTATCGAGTTTGTAAAGTGCATTAAACTCGAGGAAGGCTTTATAATATACCTTTGCAATATTGTTTTCCGAACTACAAAAGCCTGAATAAAACTGGGAAGTTTTGTTGTTTCGTGTCGTTTAAGCTGACAACTCCGTAGACGACGAAATTGCATTTTATGGGATTTTGAAAATAAAATTTTACTCTCTGACGGGGCCATTAAAAGTGCTCCAAATTTCGAGGTAGGAAACCATTTTTATTACATACAGAATCAGCTACACAAGAATATTAAACATGATATTAGAGATGATCTACGAGATGGGATCAACATTAATCCGGAATATCCATATGAATGTTTCTATAAATAATTCGTAAAATAATTTCATAAAAATAATTTAATAAAAACATTATTGTACAATATTTGTATATTAAGTTTTTAATTCTGGCGCTTCTGTTCTAAGATACAATCGCAACTTCCCTTTTCTTTTTTGTTATTTCGCTTAATCAAAAAGAACATTATTATCCTTTAGCATAAAACTTTATAAAAATATTTTATTTAAATGTCAAAAAATACAAAGGAAGTTTTTAGAACCTTCAATTAAAACACAGATACGGAAGTGTTATTTAGATACAGGGTGCTGATATTCAAAAAAGTTGATTAGTATAATTTATTTTTTTCTGATACTATGAAATCCCAAGGTCCTTTAAAATGTCATTTTTTACTTTTCGGTTACTTTTGGAAGTCGTTCTTTTTTTTCCAAAAACCTTTTTTCTACTTCAGTAGTTAGCATATTCAGGCATGTATTATTAGAATTAACTGAATAAGATTTTACTATCTTTATTTAGTAATATAATGTAAGGTACACAAAATGCTAAAATTCCATTTTTTGTTTAAATTCGTAAATATATTAGCCTCTCTGGATCGACAAATCCAAATAAAACATACAGCATTTTATATAAATCACTAGTGCAAACATAAAATATTTTTCGAGCCATTGACACGAAAACAATTTGAGATAAAGGGCACCCTAAGAATTACAGTGTTTGAAGATATCAAAAGGAAGTTTCCCCGAGAACAAAACGTTGGCAACTCTTTTACATCAAAGTGGTTGACAGGTCTTTTGTGGTCGGGTTTCACAGATACGCCTCAATATTAATTTTCAGGTCTTTGTCGAGCATCACAAGAGAAAATAAGTCGTTTTGTGGCAGTCGACCGAATATTGGGACGTGTATATGAATTTTCGAAGCCATGCTGTGAGTTGCCTTCAGTGTTGGGTATTATTATATCTTTTATTTTGACAATGATTACTTAACTTACTCTATATTGTATACATTATTTTTTGCTTCTCGTTCATTTTGTAAAAAAATTTTAAGACAACAGGTTGGTTGAAAATAAGGAATTCTCTAAATCAATTCTTAAAGAATTGGCGCCGAAGAATTATTTTGAATTGATTCTAATACCTAACTAAAATGTTTTTTTCACCCTCTTACGAAATTTGTTGAAACAATATTCGTATTTTATTTCATTAGGTAATTCATTAAATGTCTTTGATGCTGCATCTATCGGGTTCTGTAGTGCTTTGTTAGTTGTAGCATTATTTAAGCGAATATAATTGCAATTTCCTTAGTAGTGAATTTGATTAGCATATGTACTAAGTAAACGAAAAATTGTTTAAAATTTCCAATTAATTTACAAAAACATATATTCATCAAAAATCAGAAACATTTTCTAAATAACGGTTTGTTTAAAAGAACAAATATTTATCGCTTGTGAAAGCCAATGTGACGGCATTTTTACATGTATGTTTTGGATATGAGAGAATTTTTAGAATATTTCAACTACAGCTGCTCAGACCCTGAAAATTATCAAAGTTATTTACAGCTCATTTAGTGTTACTTTTTCGATTGGCAGTTGCTTTGCGTTGCCATGGTTTCCACCATGAAATCGAAAATGAGTTGCTATATTAGTTAAAAGTTACTACTATTGCGTATTCATGTCGATAACTCTCTTACCTTCAAATGAATGCCAAAAATAATCGAGATTATATTTATCTAGGAATTTTCGCGTTTCCATAACTCACTTTTGAAATCTAGGAGAGCAACACTCTCCACAATACGCTAGTTAAAAAAGCAACTGCCAGTTTAAACGTGAAAACTTGACCGCTGTAGTGCTGCAATGAATAGGAGTTTATAACCGATATAAAATATAATAAAATGATTCCCTTTAATACATTTTTGTTTAGCAAGTATGTTTATTATATAATAATGAAACATTATTACAAATTAATATTTTTTACTTAATTTAACGCCTCAGCGAACCAAAAAAAAAATGTATATGTTCAAACTAATTTAAAACATTGTATACCAAAGAAAAAATTTGTATAAACCAAACAAAAAACAACATTTGTATAAACCAAACAAAAAATATTTGAGTCACATAAAATCAAGTAAACAAGTGTTTATTGAACCTTACTGACTTTTTTTTCAATGAGCTGTTGTCGATTTCCTCCAAGCATTCCTAATTCTTCAAGTTTAATACGTTTTTTTTTTTGGTACTCACTTCATTTTAAACGTTTTATCGTCTTTGTATTTTAAGGCTGTATTTTGACCTTAGTTTTTAATTCTGATAAGCTGTAGATGATTCTCACAAAGGTTAAACCGATTTAGATATTGTTTTTCAATAGTGTTTTAACAAAAAGTTAAACCTAGATAAATCCAAACAGTTTTTGTTCATGATATCAATTAATACCAATTAAGCAGCTTCCTGACTAAAACCAAGCCTGAAAATACGAACATCTATCAAACAACTTGGTAGTGAGCAGAAAATGAAGAAAAATTAAATATTGTTGAACATCGAGTTGAAGATTTATGATCTACCGACCATACAAACCAGCAATTATCAACAACATAAAATCGGTTATAAGAGAGGACAGGGAATGTTAAACACTGGATGAAAATTTTAAGCACTGGTATGAAATAAATATATCTATTCTGTATCGATATTTAATAGGTATGTTTGGATTATCCTTCGCATAAACACATTACAAATTACTTTACATATGCTAAATATTGAACAGAACTAGCGTTTACTTGATGGAAATCCATTTTAACTAAGTAAACTAAGTCTTCTTAAAAAATTTCAATTAATTTATTTTACAAAAACCACAATACATTACAATTGTTTCGCCAACACTGTAGCTTCATCAGATATTAAATCTTATATTGCTTTTTTGCTTGGTATGTGTTACCTTATAAATAAATTTTGCTTGTTCAGATTTAAGAGGCTTGCTGAGAGATTGGACTGTGACTAATTTATATAAATTTTCTGTCGAAGTTAGGCGGTCGAGGTTAAATAAGATTTTAAAAATTGTTTAATCTTTCAACTTGTATGAAATTAATTTCAGTGCAACTTCCCCAAATTGGAATTAAGTATTTAATAACTGACAAACAGTAGTCATTGTATACTTTATACACACTAGTGCTTAAAAAAAAACTTGCAACTGAACCTGTAGAGATTCAATGAGATTCTTTTATCTTTCATGAGATTTATATGATTAATTCAGTTTAATTATTCGGCCAGAACAAGCCCTAAATATTTAACACTACCGATTCTTTCTATATTTATGTTATTTATTTTTAAATGAAAGTTGTTTATTTTTGTTTTGTTTAAATAAAATAAATTTTGTTTTGTCAAGATTAATTTTTTAACATGTTATGTAAGTAGTACCGAAGTAGATCTGAATTAGCCTTGTTAATTAGATTATCGGTAATTTTAGATTTATAAACTAAGACCGTGTCGTCGGCAAAGATGTAGTATTGGGCATGCAGACCTAACAGACGCGAACTGAAAACATATACAAAAGTGGTCCCAAGACGAAGGCCTGTAGAATATCGTAGGATGTAGTAGTAATTATTTCGCTTCTCTAATCATAGCATTATATTGTTTGCAGTTAAATAAATATGATTTAATTAAGTCTAGCGCTACACATCTATTGCCCATATTTTCGAGTTTACAAACAAAGAATCGTGACTGACAATATCAAACGCTTTCCGTAGATCAAGGAAAATCCTTATAACGACCTCTCCCTTATCTAAGTTATCTGATACATAGCTCATAAGATCTAAAGTGGCACTGAGGGTGCTGCTGTTATTTAGAAAACCATACTAAAATGGATCGTGCAGAATAAATATTTCAAAAAATGTTGATATTCTTGCTTTTACACATTTTTTTTGAGAAGATACTGATCAAATCTAATGCTCTATAATTGTTTAGTAATGTTCTCTGTCCCGATTTATAAATAGTGCAAATTTTTACAAGCTTTAGTTCTTCAGGACATACTCCTTAATGAATAATAAAAAATGAAATAAATTATTGATATTTTTCTTATATACAAGATATAAAACATTATTGTAATGTGTTTATGCAATGGAGAATCCAGACATTTCAAATATCGATATAGAATAGATATGTTTATTACATAAACCTGCTTAAAATTTTTGCCAGTGTTTACCATTCCTTGTCCTCTCTTATAATGGATTTTATACTGTTGATAATTGCTGATTTGTATGGTCGTTAGACCGTAAATGTTCAACGCGATGTTCAAAAATATTTGATTTTTCTTAATTTTCTGTTTATTGTCAAGCTGCTTGATGGATGTTCGTAGTTTCAGAATTGGTTTAAATCAAGAAGTTGCTCAATTGGTATCATAAATAAAAACTGTTTTGGATTTATTTGATTTTATCTGAAATTATTAATTCTTGATTGGGATCTTATGATTGTCTAAATTTAGCTTTTTATTCCAAGACTATTGAAAAACAATAACTAAATGTGAATCAGTAAACAAGAACCATATATCGTTGTATATCTTTGTGAAAACCATCTAGAGCTTAGAAAAGCATTTTTTAAAACTAAGGTCAAAATACAATGCTTGTGAAAAATAATATCGCAGTGAAACACCTCACTGAAAAAAATGTCAGTAAAGTTTAATAAATACTTGTTTTCTTCATTTTTAATTGTTAATAATTATAATAATTTTTGTTTGGTTTCAACAAATTTAAATCAGTTTGATAATATGAAATGCTTCGCTGAGGCGTCGATTCAAGCAAAAAATATTAATTTGAAATAATGTTTCATTATTCTTCGAGTATAATAAACATATTTGCTAAAAAATATTTAATAAAGGAAATAATTTTTTTTATTTAAATATCGGTTATAGACTCACACTCCTATTTTGCAGCACTACAGCTGTCAAGTTTTCATGTTTAAACTGGCAGTTCTTTTTTTTATCTAGCGTACTGTGGAGAGTGTTGCTCTCCTAGATTTAAAGTCAGTTATGGAAGTGCAAAAATTGCTATATAAATGTAATCTCCATTATTTATGGCATTCATTTGAAGGGAAGAATGTTATGAACATTAATATTTAGTAGATTGCAGTAAATAATTTGAATCTTTTCATTTTCAACTTTAAGGCGGAAACTATGGCAACGCCAAGCCATTGTCAATCGAAAAAGTAGAAATTAATGAGCTGTAAATAACTTTGATAACTTTCAAGGTCTGAACAGCTCTATTTAAATTATTCTAATAGTTCTGTCACATCTAAAACATGCATATAAAAATGGCGCCACACTGGCTTTCACAAACAACGGTAAATATTTCTTCTTTTAAAGAAACCGTTATTTAAAAAAATTGCTGATTATTTGATGCTTATTTATTGTTATGTTTTGTTAATATTTTTTTGCTTATATTGAGGAATTTTTTTTTTGTTAACATATTACAAATGATATGATTAATGGTCTATTTACCTTATTTTTGTTAATAATCACTTTTATAATTTAAGAAAGATCTGAAAAAAATATACTTATATTATATTGTATTTATAGGTGGCGTCGTTTGTGAAAGCCAATGTGACGCCAATTTTACATGTATTTTTAATATTTAAATAACTTTTAATATTTAAATAATTTAAATAAAGCTGTTCAAGCCCTAAAGGATATTAAAGTGATTTATAGCTTATCTATTTTCACTTTTTCGATTGAGAATGGTTTGGGTTTGTCATGGTTTCTACCATAAACCCAAAAATAAATAAGTTGCTAAATCTGTTAAAACAGTTATTTACTGATATTTGTTAGATATTAATGTAGATAAAAATTATTCTTACATTCAAAAGGATGCCATAAATGGCCACAACTTATCACTCTTGAAATCTAGACGAGCACCAAATAATAAAGACGTATAGCATTTTTACTTCTCGCATACACAAATAATATATTTAAGTTTAATAGACAGGACGTTTCCTGCGTTTTTGAAATAAACAAAAAATTATATAATTTAGAAAAATGTATATTTAAAGCAAACAATAGTTACGAAACAAAACTTTAATTGGGGTCAAATAACACATTTATTTGACCCCCATTTATTTGATGAATAGTACATTAATTTAAGTTAACGAAATAAGTTTAAATACACTTTTAGTATTTAAAAAAATATATTTGTTTCGCTTGTAGGAAACAGATATTTGTTTCAGTAAACTCAATTTTTTTTTAAATCAAATTATTTGTATCACTATTGCCAAATCAATATAGAATAAAAACAGAATAACACATATTATACTTTTTTAAGATATTTAATATGTAGTGCTTCCTACGTAGGTCCACATATACTTTGTTCTCGATATTTATATATTGTGAAAACTATCATAGAATTTGATTGTGCCCATAAGAACTTTTATCCGAACATCGAGAACAGCATTATACAAACAATTTACCTAAACCCATTTTCCAGTGTCAAAAGTCCTCTTTGCGCCCTTGTTTACTTGACTTGAAGTGAATATTCTTCTAGAACCTCTCACAATATTTGTTTTTGGTAATATCTCCCATACATTTAGGGCTTGTTTTTATCAACAGAAATATGCCTATAGTGATGTTTGTAGGCATACAAAATCCCCTGTATGTATAGCCTTCTTTTTGTCGTCAAAAACATTCCAAATCTAAAAGGGTTTTTACGTTGTATATAAATATTATCATATAAAGCTGTCGCAAAACAGGCTCACTCGGTCTGAATTAGATAATGCAAATTTCTGAATAGGCTGAATATGCTCTTTGTTCGTTTGTGCCTCGGCTTCGCGGGTTTGCCTCGATATTAGTTCGAGAACCTTTGTTTAAAACGGGCCTCGAAAGAGGAAAAATAAGGCGTATTATGCAAATCTGGGGCGTTTTTGTATCGAGTGCGGAAAGTGCATTAGAGTGAGTTCAGAAGATAAAATGTTCTGCTGGCGATATTGTTTTCCAGGTACAAAAGACGGGGTTTAGCAGTTTGGTTGCTCGTTTGCTGTTCGAATAAGAGGAGGTCTTAGTAGTCAAAGGCTTTTTGTTGAAATAGAATATATATATATATATATATATATATATATATATATATATATATATATATATATATATATATATATATATACTTACTTGGAGATTGTATTTGTTGTTGTGTATTGACAAACACTTGACTTGTGCCTATCTACCGACAACCGATGGCAAATAAATAAGTGCCGAATATTTATAGTGTTTACAAGGTACGATATAATTTGTCAAGTACACCAGTTGTCACACATTTATGTATCTCAAGTCATTTTATTGAAATATTTGCAATGCATAGACTAGATGAAATGTGACGCGGTATTGGAATGATAGAAGCGGGAAGGCAACAAATCATGTCGCGGAGGCTTTGGGCACTACACAAAGGCCCTCACATATCGGAGATGTGAGAGAGCGTCATCCAAGAGGGCATCGCTTAACTACACCTCGGCACAACAGATGCAATATGTTGAATACCCGGCAAAATCTTTTGTCGACTACCAGTCAGTTAACAAATCACCTTTGTCAAACTCACGGAGTGACAGTTTCAAGGAGTAGCATTAAAGTAGTGGGTTGTTTTCGTGGGCAACATGTGTTTGTGGATTTTTTCATAAAATTGGGAATATAGGGAAATTTAGAATATCTGACATCACCATTGTCAGTATCTGTCTGTTTAATTTTGTATTGATGTACAATTCTGGTAATTAGTGAAATGGGAAAATTATTATTTTTCAGTACAGCCTTTACTTTATTTATGCTTTCGGTAGTAAACTGGAGGCTGCTGAGGTTATATGTACCATAAAGAAGATTTTTAATAGAAATTTTATGGTTGCATGTTGCCTCTAGTTTTCTGGTAATGATTGTATGAAGAAAAGCAATTTTTTTCGATATACCTCTATTTCAGTGGTGAATTTTAGTTAAGGTGGTATTGAATTAACGTAACAGAAGCAGATTTTTAGTGTCAGAAATAAGTTATATCTAGGTTCGCTAGTCTACAAAAAAAATTAAAAACATAATCAAAATGTACTTATTCCAGAGCGCGAAATTAATTTTTTTTTATTTTTGAGGTTTTTTTAAGCACCCTGTAGACAACTTTTGGTTTTTACCAAAGAGCACAATATCCCTTTACTGAACTGTACGATATATTCAGATATTTAAATTTTAGTCCTAAATTTTAATATCCCTAGACTTTTATGATGCGATGTGATTATAGTCCTCTGGACAATTCCAATATATGTTGCCTAAAGGCACGTACATCAGTATTATATGTGACAAATTTTTGCTTAAAGTTTTTAAATTAACAGTAACTAAATTAAATAATTATTAATAAGGGATCATAATTTAAATTCTTACCTTTATTCTATTCTTGCACATAAAAGCAAAGAAGTATTCCCCTAGACGCTTTATTTATCTTTTCGGGAACAAGGAAGTAATGTATTTGATTCAACCGTAATAATTTTCTCATTTACTTTCCGACTGAAATGTATTCATTTTCATTATACATGTCCTAGATTACACAAAGAGACAAATTCGTTTCGTAATCAAAGGATGTCTATAGAACTAGTCTTTTGATTTCAGCATTTGCTACTCCTACATGTTCATGTCTAGAAATCCGATTGCAGAAATATTTCAAATACGTAGAGGTAAAAGAGAATACTGTTCTGTTTTTAAAATTGTATTTAACATTTACCCCTTATTTTCATTGCTTTATCTTAAATGCAGTTTTAAAAAATATGCACTTTAATTTGTAAAGTGTGAATCATACAACCTAATATTGTGTAAATCTTTTGAAATGAATATTTTAATCCTTTTTTTATATCGCTGTTTAGTAATAATAATCTTTTGTTTCAGGTAAGCCTTTCTAAACTTTGCTGCTAAGAGCTCATTTTCAAGTAAGATTGCACTATTCTGGTATTTTTAGATTATCCTTCCTTTTTATCCAACAAAATATTTAATATTCCCCACAACTAATTTCGCTTTAAAAAAGAATTTTAAAAAATTACAGAAAACTTGTTCGTTGAGAAAGAAGTTAAAACGAGACTTGTCAAAAGTAGCGATGCGCTTCCATTAAATATTTATTACCTGATAAGCTTAGTTCATTACTCTTACTTTGGAGAGCGTAATGCCTGTAAATGATTATCTTTTAAGTTTTAAATAGAATATCTTAGCGCCCTTTGATTAAAGTTTTTAGTAAGATTTTAAGATATAATTAAACATGACTTTTATCCATATTAGATTTTTACTTATTGATGTTAAAATACCTTTGCTCCTTTTAGTGAACCAACTCGATCATTTATGGTTATCTTTGTAGGCCCTTCACGTACTTATACTACTTCATATAACACTGTACAGGGTTTCCCCAGTTCGTTAATAAAACATTTGTCTAACTAGTTAAGCCTGCTACCCCACGTTAGTAATGGAGAATTCGATTGATTTTAATGATTCGATGCATTCGAATCAACTCTCTTAAGTGATTCAAGTCTCTGATTCGAAACGCTGGATCTTTGAACTAAACGAAACATTTAATAATAAAGAAATATAAAACACGCTTAAATGAATATAAAATTAAAATTTAATCTAAAGTTTTCTTAATAAATTCTATTCAATTAACTAATAAAACTTGAGAACAAAAGTTGCAGTTTACTTTATTGTAATCATTTAAATTTCTAGTGAAATGATTCCAATACAGCACTTCTTTTGTTACTTGATATTTTTAAATAAAATAACTTATTAATATAAGATATTAAGGTAAATGACATAATTTCTTATGCTTGCTTATATATTATGTAACGAAACACTCCGTAGACAGACTAGTCTACATGTTGAGATATGTAAGTTTATTAAATATTTGCTTCAATTAATTTAAAGTTAAATATTTTTATTCAGTTGAAAAAGCCAAAAAAGATTTTTGTTTGTCAATCTAAACGCAACAAATATTCTGAACACATTTAAAAATAAGGTATTAGGTCGGTAATATGCACAAAATGTCATCAGAACAAATAAAAATGAAGCCAGCAAAAATATGGTATATCACGCCGAATATTATTACTTCCCTCGTATTGTAATCGTAAAAAAATCACCCTCCGATATTTTTTCAGATCTTTATGTTTCAGGATCGCTAGAAAAACATGTTTTGTTAATTTGATAAAAAGATAAAAAACTACTTACCCGATTGACTTCAAATTTTGGACAAAAATTAGGGGACATATGGGGATGACCTGGTAAAATTTTGGTAAAAATCCAATATAGCAAAACAAAATGGCAGCGTAGTGAAATGTTAAAAAAATTCTTTCTAAAAAACTACATATCCAATTCAAATTTTGTACGAAAATCGAGTATTATATAGGAATCAACTGGTAAAAATTTGGTACGAATCTAAGATTGCGAAACAAAATGGCGGCTTAATAAAATGTAGATCATAGAAATACAGACCAAGTGGTAAAATTGTGAATTAAATTCAAGAGGGCAGAACAAAATGATTTCATATTGTGTGCATAACTAATTGTGGTATGGAGATGAACTAGTGGTACTAATTCAAGATGACGGAACAAAATGGCGGCGAAAAAAAATATTTGTAAATATTACCCTCTCAGGTTTTACATATTTTCATGTTTTAGCGTCCTTAGATGCCAAAAATATGTTTTATCAACTCCATCGGTCAGTCTTTTGCAGTGGCGGCTCGTGGTGAATTATACTGGGAGGGCAATAACAAATTTAAAAATATGCATACTTAAAATAAAAATAAAGATTTTATTTTTAAATTGAGCTTTAAATTCTCTTAAAGTTCAGGTCTACTCTTCGTTCTTTAGAACTGGAAAAATGCTGAATGACACGTTCGTTAAAATTGCACGCACATTTCTTTTATAAACGATTTCTCGATACTTTGCTAAAGCGGATAGTCTATCTTGGCCCAACTCCTCAACAAAATTTATAAGCCCTCGAAAACCGCTGGATTTTTAGACAAAACCGTTTTATCATGGCCACGTAGTGCCAGATCGAATGCCCCACAAAATTTTACACAATCTACAATTTGTTTAAAATATAACTATTTTTGGGTACATTTTCATTAAAATCTCTAAGGGATTTTCTATAAGCTGTGTCTAGCTGAGTGCGAATATCAACACTTTCGACCGTGGCATAGTTCACCGAACATTTCATGTGATCTGCAGAAAACACATGTTTTTTTATTTTTTCTTTTAAGTGTTTTAAATCTTTAACACCGGTTTTGCATCATAATGAGTCCGACGAGTCCTTAGAAAACAACAAACATAACAGTAAAATGAGTCAGAGACTTCACCACCACATATCCACTTAGCTAAATCGTACATACTTTTGCGAAATTTTCGACGAACCTCTTTATTATTGTCTTTACTAGCTTTTTTACTTTTTACTAAGTTCTGGCAAATTGCGACCACTTACCTTGAATTCGATTATTTTCTGAAAATTAAGTTCGTTAGCACTCTTTAGTTGTTTAATTTTTTGCACTACCGGCATTTTATTTCCTCTACATTCACAACTCAAACATAGACCACCTTGAAATTGGTTATTTTTGCAAAATTAAGTTCGTAAGCACTTTTTAGTTGTTTATTTTTTTGCACTAGTCACTACCAACATTTTATTTCCTGTATATTTCCAACTCACACATGGATCATAAAAATAAAAAAATATATATTACAAAAAACAGTATATAAATGAATTTTCATCGATTAAAAACGTCCGAAACAATATCGAGTTGGAATATCGACCACGCGACCTCTGAACAATTGAACTTCCGCATGCCGACTTGATATTCAAATTCAAATTCAAAATATGCTTTATTGTGCTAAATACAAAGTACTTGTTGACAAAGCTCTGACAAAAATCATAAATTAAATTGCCTAATAAATAAAACATACCTACAATAAAAAACAAAAAATGGTCAGAATACTATAATGTAACTACACATAATTTAAGATATAGCTAAACACTAAAAGTTTGAGGACGTAACACATATTTAAAATATCATTAGTTTATGTCCAATTATCATTAAAATAATCTAGCAAACTATAATAGGCTTTTTCCCTAAGTCGTGCTGAAACTAACTTTTTAAACACTTTTAATGTGGGTGACAATTTTATACTATTTGGCAGGTGGTTGAAAATTTTTATGCTTTCATAAATTAGTGAATTCTTAGTAAGAGCGCTTCGGGGAATTGGTACTTGTACATTATTAACCAGTCTAGTATTGTAATTACTAGATCCAGATAAACTAATAATATGATGGTATTTTTTAAATATAAGACATACTGTTTCCAATATAAAAATACAGGGAAGAGTCAAAATTTTCAATTTTACAAATAATGGTCTACATGATTCTCTTGTATTTACCTGGCAAATATACCTTATTGCTCTTTTTTGCAGGACAAAAGTAGAATTAAAAAGGTACCGGCTACAAAAGCCCCAAAAAGCAATACATAACGCAGATGACTCTCTACAAGGGAGAAATAAACAGATCTAGCAACAGACAGTCCCAGTTCATTCGAGATAACCCTTACAGCATAACACCCACTTGCAATTTTTTTGTTGAGTGCCACAATATGGTTTTGAAACTTTAGCCTGTCGTCGATCATAATGCCTAGGAATTTATTTACTCGTCTATTTTCTAATTCATAACCATCCAAATTTAAACCAGAAAAGGCAAACTTAAAGCTAAGTACGCTTGTTTTCTTAACATTAAAACACAGTAAGTTGGAGTCGCACCATTGTTTTACCTTCACCAGGTCTTCAGAAACAATATTCATAAGTTCATCCTGCTGTGGGTGTGCCCATAAAATAGTTGTATCATCTACGAATACAGTAAAAGAACCCCTTATGTCAAGATGATATAGAGCAGAAAAAGGATTGGGCCAAGCACCGATCCCTGTGGAACTCCATGATTCACATTGCAAGTCTCAGACATAACACCCAATGACTTTACAATCTGTCTTCTCCCAGTCAAAAAGGACTCGAACCATTTAAGTGTATTGCCTCTAAAGCCATAGTTGGAGAGTTTATCCAGCAGTATTCTGTGATTTACACAATCAAATGCCTTGGAAAAGTCACAGAACACCACTACAGCCACGTCTCCCATATTTAAGCTTGTATATAACCCTTCAAGAAAAGCAAATATTGCGTCATTAACGCCTTTCGATTCCTGAAACCCAAACTGATTCCTGCTCAAAAGATTATGCCGCTTCAAAAAAGAATTCATTCTCCTCTTAACCAACGATTCAACGACCTTAGATAAACAGGGCAAGAGAGAAATGGGCCGGAAATTTGTTGGATCATCCAGCTCGCCCCCTTTGAATAATGGATTAACTACAGCCAACTTCAGACATGATGGAAATTTGCCACAATCAAATGACATATTTATAGACTGAACCAACCCATTGAGAGCTTCATCGGGGAGATTCTCGAGAACCCTGAGGGATATCTCATCAATGCCCCAGGACTTATTCTCTATTGATTTAAAAATAATTTTTATCTCATCAATATCAGTGTGAGCCAAGTAGAAAGAGTCGCGAATAGACACATTCTGAATGTAAGAAAGTGGATTGATTTGGGGTCTTAAGTTCTTTGTAATTTTTTCAGCTATTGTACAATAAAACTCATTAAGTAAATTCACATCAATAGGAATCCGATTTACATCCGCTGTTCTACCAGTCAAGTCATTAATAATACTCCAGTTTTCTTTAGTTTTGTTACTTGCCCTCTCTATTCTATTTCTATAATACATTTGCTCCGCAATACTAATTACCTTTCTGTAGATCTTTCTGTAGTTTAAAAAATAATTGTGAAAATAAAGATTTGTGGTATATTTTCTGAAGGTATGTAATGCCCTCAAATTTATTGATGAAGTTCTTATTCCAGAAGTTACCCAAGGTTTTCCTGATTTCTTTTTTAATTTGTAAATTGGGAAACTTTTATTAAAAATTCCTAAAACAAGCTCGTTAAAGTAATGCAATGGATCACAAGACTCACCTATCCGATGCCAGTTAACACCCATACTGTACGTTCGAAAATTATTAAAGTTAGTGGAACTATATATTCTACCATACCAGAATTTTTTCCCTTTTTCTTTAAATAAACCAACTCTTAGTAAGACAGACTCATGGTCGGACAATCCCGAAGGAATAACTGATGACTCCCATTTAATTTCAGAAATAAAGTTCAAACAGAAATAATCTATTAAACTACAAGAGTGGTACGAAATTCTTGTTGGCTGCTGTACTACTATTGAAAAGTTAAATGACAAAAATAAGTTTTTTAAATTTTGAGTTTCATTTGAATCCGCCATGTAATTGATGTTAAAATCTCCACAAAGAATTATTCTGGAATTCATCTGAATACTGGAAACAAGCATTTCAAGTGATTCCAAAAACTCCCCAATGCTACCATTAGGCGGTCGATATATACAAATTAAGAAAACATTATAAGTCTTACTATATATAACACAAAATTCAAACTTTCCTTCAACAATCAGGAAATCATATTCATTTACAGTGATAATAGGAAAATTTTGCAAAAAAGTATCTTTGAATAAGATCATTGTACCACCATGACCCATCTTCTCCCGCGAATAACTAGCTACAACAGAATAACTGGGAGTGAAACAGGGTTCTCCGGGTTTAAGCCAATGCTCAGTGAGCAGCAGTACATCGGGAGATCCAAGAGACTACAAAGACAGTAAACTCATCCATTTTATTTCTTAGACACTGAATATTAAGAAGTAAGAGTGATACAAAACTGTCGTTATTTATAAAAAATTTAAAGGCTCCCTTTCACAAGTAGCAGTTTTATTTGTAATTCTATCAAACCCCATATGAGTATCATCTAGGTTGGTCGACTGAATCAGTGTCGCTACAACAAATTTAAGGTTCGTTGTTATATTAGAACCAAAATTATGGATGCAGGTGCCAATAAATGTTGCTAACTTAGCAAGACCCTTGCCATTGAGATAATATCCGGAGGCACAAAAATCTCTATATGAAAATTTATTACAGATGTTTAAAAAGTCTATATTATTAGAAAACCGTTTTAATCTTTCAGCGACAAAAGAAAGCTTCCTATTTACATCAATCAAACCATTGAAGTGACTGGTCATATTAATATAAAAAGGTAAACTACATAATACTAAATTAGTTCTGAAACACTTATTAGCTAACAAAGTTATATCACTTATTCTAATTTGGACGTCACTAACACCTGCCAGGACAACTACATAATCATCATCAGATAAGTCCTGAATGTAACAGTCACAAGTATAAACTAAATCTCTAAATTTTACAAATGGTTTACATACTAGCTGAATATCAAAATTACCCAACTTTTTTGACAAAAAGCTATAGAGAGCTCTTCCAAAACTGTCTGTCAAAACAATAATTCTATTTCACGATTTATTACATTTAACAGGTGAATTCTCTACTGATATTGTTTTAGCCATCTCACTGCTCTTTGGAACACTGGGACTAGCAACTTCGGAGACTAAATTTACTGTTTCTTCATCATCGACTACTTGTAATTCATTGCAAATGTTTTTTTGGAAAATGTCATTCTGGAGTTTTTCTATCTCAGTTGATAACATATCATTATCAGCTGTAATCACTTCAATTGATGTAATCATATTTTGATTTATGCAGTTTAATTTAATTCTTTAATTCTGCTATATCCATTTTTAATTTGTTAATTGTGCCTTCTTTTTCCTCAATTTCAGCATTGTTTATTTTATTTATAAAGTGTTCCGTTTGTGCCACTGCATTTACTGTCTTAGATGTAGTTTGTGTCGATCCTTCTGAAAAAATCTTAATATTCGTTTGACTATGGCTTTCTCTCGTACTTGTGACGTTCGTTTGAGATGCAACAGATTTATAACACAACTTTGGTTTTTGACTTTGAATTTTATTTTCCAATTTGTCAATTGTTAATCTTTGGTTCTCAATCTCATTCAGAAGCTTTTTCCTCATTTGTTGTTGCCACATCAGCAAATGAAGCCGATTCCCTTTTGATTCTTTTAATAAATCTATCTTTATTTTCCAATTCTGAAGAAAGTTCCTTAATTTGCTGTCTTAACTCACTAATTTCATTATTATCTTGATTTGCTGCCTCAGAGCATTCCTGTGAGCACCAGACATGGTTTCCATATAGTGGGGTATGATTGCTTACTCTTTCCAAACAACTTGGATGAAAGAGTTTATGACACTGAGCACATACCAGGTTTTTAACTTCTTTATTGTTACAACATCCGAATCTATTCATTTTGACTAATTTAGCTAAGCTAAGCAAAATAATAAAAACAAAAGCAAAATAAATTCAGACACAGCAAGCAGTGAGATGTAACTACCTACTCAATTCAGCAGCACACCACCACTATCAGCATGCAAAGTAAACAATTAAAATAAGATAAAAGAAAAATAAAATAAAATAAAAATAAAAAGCTGAACCAGCTACACTAAGTTTTCAAACAGCCCTGGTATTTAACACCTTCAAGCAAATGAATATTATATGCTTATCAGGTCAATGTGCCTTTAATTAAAATAAAGTCATGGTAGAAAAGATTGTCACAAAACAAAAAATGTCAGCATAATAATAGAGCACTAATAATTCCAAACAAGAACTATTTATTCCAAATAAGCACTATTTATTCCAATAAAGCACTAAATACCGCGACCGATCGATAGAATTATGAGAAGAGACCGGCTGATGACCCAAATTGCGATTTCATATTCCATTTGCTATCACGTTCGGCTGCCGTTCTGTAGCTGTGAAATCTTCGGTTACTTTCGTCAAGCTTTAAGATGATCAGGGCAATTCTGACTGCCCAGCCTAGCTTAGTATAGCGTATTTTATTATGTCTAAGGAACGCAACGAGACCATTCGAACTACCACGCGCGGCTAATAGTGTAGCGTATTTAACTTTTTCCAAGGTTGGCGTTTTATTACAAGTACTAGGAGGGACGGTCAAACGAATAATTTTTTTTCTGAAATATTTTTGGGGGGTCATCGACCAAATGACCCTATGGAAGAGCCGCCACTGGTCTGTCGGTTTGTCTGTCTGTCGGTCAGTTCGCGGCTTAGTTTAAAAACTAGTCATATGAGAATGACCTGGTAATATTTTGGTAAACATCCAAGATGGCAGCTTAGTGAAACGTTAAAAAAGTTATTACTATAAAAACTAATCATTCTATTTCCTCAAATTTTGCACAAAAATCAAGTGTTACATAGGAATGAACTGGTTACATTTTGGTATAAATATAAGATAGCAGAACAAAATGGCGGCCTAATAAAATATTTAAAAAATCGACCTGAAAAAACTACATACTAGATTAGTTTCAAATTTTCTGCAAGCATAAAGTTGTGGTACGAATTCAAGATGGCGGCCAAATAATTTTTACTTCCCACGTAAAAGGAAAGTATTGCAATCGTGAAAAAAATTACCCACCGAGATTTTTCAAATCTACGTTTCAGGGTCCCTAGATGCCGAAAAACATGTTTTCTCAATCTGTCGGTCTATCTGTTCTCTAGTTCGGCAGTTATCTATAATTAATTAACGGATAACGATTTTCATTCTTTTTTTAATGTATAAAATGTTTTCGTGCTATTTCAAAAAAAAAAATGTGCAAGTTACCTATTATTATACAACTGTACCAACTTTATGAAACAATGCTCGGTTTGGTCTCATCTACTTTACCTACATCTTTTTGACAGCGAGTGCTTTTCTAACTGTTGAGATAACGTTGCTAAATGTTTACAGATGGTTTTACTCGAATCTTGAAGTTGAGACCTTAATAGGTCATGATATACACGTTCCTATACATAAATTTCTCCTAAGCTCGCCTTGAGTTGTTCTAATCTCAGCAAAATATTTTGCAACTAATTCTGGGGCGCGCTAATACACTTTAAAGTAGAAACGCGTTACAGTGTTAAGCTTAATCGCAGTTGAGGTTAAAATTTCATTAAAACGTCAAATGTAATAGCTTTACTGTTGTGACGAATTAACGTACACGTGCGGAAATTCTGCATTAACTGGAGCAGTTAATACGAATAATTAAATATCGTGATCAGGTATTTTTTTATAAAGTGGCAATACTAAATATTTAATTATTTTAATTGTAATTGATTGAATTATTGCATTTTTCCCGTTTTCGTTACTTTTGAATGGTATCTCAGTTAATACTGAAGATGTGGGGCGCTGTTTTCACGACACTGTGAAACTTTTTTGTAAAACAAAAGATGCCGTAAACAAAATATGCATGGCCTCCTTCGTTTTTGAAATACAGGGCGAAAATGAAATTTTGCATTTTCTAGGCACCCTTCGTATCTATCTTAGTTATAATATAAGCTAACGAAAAAGTAAAAACGGATTATTATAAAAAAAATTTATGTGGAATTCAATGGCGTAGTTAGTTTTTTTTTCTAGGGTCCTCGAATATTGAATAACAGACCAAACTTGTATTTTTTTTTAAATGTAACACCTCGTGTAACACCCTGTACATTTTAATGCAGCTAAAAGCACATCCTTTCACGCTTTTCAAAAATACATAACACTTTATTATTATTAACTAATAACAATTTTACAAGTTGGCTGTGGCTATAATACTGAATATTTAAAAATCACCTTATTTAATAATAATAATAATAATAATAAAAGTCTTTTATTTGGTATATACAATATTTAAAACAATTACATTGTATTCATCAAAGACAGGCTCAGTCTAGCTTTATTGGCTCCTCTACTGAACCCATCAGGGAAGCTATAAGTAGGTATATTGGTAACATAATACTAATAATAGTTAAACTATATTTATAAATTAAATGAAAAATTGGTAAAAAAATTAAATTCCACCATTCTATGTATGTAATATTAGGTCATTTTTATATTTAATCTTAAAAGAATGTACATTTAAGTTAATGAATCCATTCAGTATACCATTATAAAAATATACTGCATTATAAGAAAATGAACGTTGGACCATAGCACTCCTATGGAGAGGGATACACCATTTATCTTTTACTCTATCATTTCTATTATGGACATCACTTCGAAAAATTAATTAACCGTTTTCTGATTGAAGTAGGAGATATTGGTTCGTTAATTGTCTTAATTAAAACAGTACAGAAATGAAGAATACGTCGATAGTCCATCTTTAGTCAATTTATTTGTTTGTATAAATGTGAAATATGATCGAATTTTCTAACACCGTAAACAAAGCGTAGGCATGTATTTTGAACCTTTTGAATACGAGGCTTACTTTTTTGATCTAAGCAAAAACCATATATAAAATCGCAGTAGTTAAAGTTAGATGAAATCCAGTTTAAGTTTTTATTAAAAATATCTTTATTATTGTATAAGATTTTAAGCGAGTAAAATGACTTTTGTATAAGTTTTTCCCAACAATTCCCAAATTCTTTATTATTAGTTAGTTTATTATTATATTGAAAATTTACCTTATTTTGATTACCAAAAATCATAAAACAAGATTTAGAGAGATTATGGCCTTTAGATTTTTCATGTATTTTACCTAAATCCTTTATTTATGTGTAAAAAGTTTTTTTTTCAAAATATTGACATGTCTGAAAAAACATTGGATTGATAAGGCAGCAATGAAAATTAGCAATATAGTACTATTAATATTTTAAAGTTGAGTTTTAAGCCAGAATATATCTTATCCCTTAATAATATCTAGTTAAATCAGCAATTAGGTTCAGGCCATTTGTTTAAATCTGTTATGTGGGGATTTCAGGGATTAATGTTTTACCCAGAATTATTTTAATTACACTTAGACGCACTACGTACCATTTCATTTTAATTAAGGGTCTTTAATTATTCTAATCACGTTGTTTTGTTAAACTAATTTAAAAAAAACTTTGTGGCCTAGAAAACTTGAATGGTCTTATAGAAATTAAATTTCTAGTAGCTGCCTAGCCGGTCCGCCATAGTGGTTTAGCATAATTTAAATTAAAGTTGAAGCTAAGCACACGCTGCTGTGACAAACTCCAGTACAGTTCTGGATGAAATTTCATTACAAAAGCTACGTTTTCAAATTATATCGTATTAACTTCAGCGTATGGTGATATTTTGCAATTATGTTATTCAATCGATATCTCTGATATATGGCCCAAATAATTGATTTTTTTGAACACGTTATTTCGCAAATCTAAAATAAAACCGTTACGATTAAATTAGGTATGCCTCTTTGTTTTCCATAGGATATTTAATTATCAAAATTTTAAATAAATCGGTTTCTTCAACTATTCAATAAATACATGACGTTGGTTGCATGGTTGTTTTAAAACCATAAGAAACATGGTTTAACTGACAGGAGCCAGTCAAACATATAAATTCAGCCAGAAGATCCCTAAATCTGTTTAGTTTTGTAAGGATTTGAGGGATTATTGGTTTATTCAGGAGAACTTAGAAGCACGACGTACCACTTCATTTTAATTAAGGGTGTTTAATTATCCTAATAGCGTTGTTTTCGTTAAACTAATTTTTAGAAAAAATCATCTAGTAAATTTCTAGTAGTCAGTCCGCCACAGTGGTTTAGTATAATTTATATTGAAGTTGAAGCTAGCACACGCAGCTGCTACAAACTCCAATACAGTTCCGGATTAAATTTCAATATAAAAGCTGGACATAATAGCCTTAGTACGTTTTCAAATTATATCGCATTAATTTCAACGTATGCAGCTATTTTGCAATTATGTGGGTCAATCGATATCTCTGATATATGGCCGAAATAATTGTTTTTTTAAACGTTATTTTGGAAATAAAATTGTTAGGATTAAATTCGGTATGCCACTTTGTTCTCCATAAGGCCAATATTTAATTATGAAAGTTTTTAAATTGCTATCTATTTTTTTTTTGATTTGCCAAGTTTGCGTTAATTAGTTCTCTAAAATATGTTTCAAATAAATAAATACCTGAAATTTTCGTTAGTTTTTTTTTTCATTTCATAAGTGTTATTACAACTTGGTCTGATGAGTAACTGTAATTAATAAACCTAATGTTTTTAAAGTTTCAGTATGAACCTGGAAGATTTTAACATCTTCAGGAGTTTGTATATTGTCTGTTAGGATTTAAGCAAATGACAATACCCATACTCTTATAAAAACATTTGAGTTAAGGGCGACATGGGGGAATAATTTACTTAAGTTTTGTAGATTTTTAAAAATGTTTAATTTCCACATATTTAGGTTCTGACATTTCGAAAAGGTTATGTTATTCACCCTTATAAATCAAGGTTGGACACATCTTTCAGACGATACGCACTAAACTGTATTTCTTTTCATTTAAACTTTTTTGGCAAAATGGCCCTCAGCCTCGATTTAGAAGTTTTAAATAGATACTGGTGCGGGATAAAATTACATATGTTATTTAAGACCTATAATATAAAACTAAACTCAAATTTGACTATATTAAATTCAAACAGTATATTTATTAAAAAATTGAAAACTATGATATATGCTCGTAGTGTTAAATAACCTATATGAAACGGAATTCCTTATTGCAAATTTTCATGAATTTTTATGTAAAAAGCTATAAAAAAATAATAGGCTGGTGAACTTCTGAGAATCAATCATAAAATTGAACTAAAAAAGCAGAAGAACAGTTGGGTAATATGCAAAAATTGAACACCACAGGCTAATAGTAACTAAAAACTCAATAAACATACGGTGCTTAAGAAAACATAAATTAATATTTTAAGAGAAATAACTGTTATGTAATATGCAAGGTATAAATGTCAAAAGCTAATAATAACTGGAAATTAAATGTGAGCTCGGTGGTTGCAACTTAAAAGTAATGAAATATTTAAGAATAATTATTAAGTGCATATTTGCGAGAAACGAAATGCTTATTTATTAATTAATACTCCAGTATCGATTACTGGTTGTTAAACTAAATCGATGAAATAAACTGCTCAAAAAATTAGTCGGCACAGCAAATTGTTTTGTCATTTTTAGGAGACTGTATCTCGGAAACGCCTCAGCCGATTTTTAAAAATTAAAAAGATTCCCAAGGGCTATTATTTGTTTAATCAACAACCTGTAGTGGTCTTTGATAAAAATAGTTTTTTTTGGGTTATACAGAGTGTGAAAAAATATAATATGAAAATTAAAAATTTAAACTCTGTGCACCTCTTGCAATAGTTATTCTAGAACTTTCATAATACTCACATTTAGAAGCTTTGTTCGATATCTCGGACTGTATTTTGCGGTTTTTTATTTTTTGTTTAGAAAAAAAGTGACAGGGTATTTTCGAGAATATGTATTTTTTAAATTAAAAAAATTAAAATTTCTAGAGTTTCTTTTATTTAATGTGGAAATATCCCAGTTTCTCTATACCCAGAAGTATAGAGGTTTTGCATTTTTATGTTTAGAAAAAAAAAGTTACAGAGCATTTTTCAAAAAATTATGTATTTATTAAATTAAACAATTTAAAATTTCTAAAGGTTCTTTTTAATTTATTATGGACTTTATTATCCCAGTTTCTCTATATCCAGAAGTATAGAAGTTTGCATATTTTTGGTTAGAAAAAAAAGGTACAGGGTATTTTCAAAAAGTCTGTATTTTTTAAATTAATTATAAATTTCTGTGAGTTCTTACCTTTATATGAATGAACGAATGGGCCAATCAACGAATTGACGAATATTTCATTCGCCTTATTCATACATATTGATTTAATTCATTCGCAGGGATTTCATGTGCAAAAAATAAAAGATTTGATGCGGACGCAAGATTCGCAGCACTCAAAGCCTACTTAATTATTCGCCCAAATTAGTAATACGGTATAATTAATATTTTAAAGTTGAATTCTAAGCCAAATATATCCTTTCACTTAATACAATCTTATTATCTAGTTAAGTCAGTAATCAGATTCAGGCGTTTTGTTTAAATCTGTTTAGTTTTGTGAGGTTTTGAGGGATTAATGGTTTACCCAGAATTATTTTAGACGCACCACTTACCATTTATTTTAATTGAGGGTCTTTAATTATGCTAAACACGTTGCTTTGTTAAAATAATTTTTGGAAAAAACTCGGTCGCCTAGAAAACTTTAATGTTCTAATAGAAATTAAATTTCTAGTAGCCGGTCCGCCACAGTGGTTTAGTATAATTTAAATTGAAGTGAAGCTAAGCACACGCAGCTGCGACAAACTCGAGTACAGTTCCGGATGAAATTTCATTACAAAAGCTGGACGTAATAGCCTTAGTACGTTTTCAAATTATATCGTATTAACTTCAGCATATGCAGATATTTTGCAATTATGTGGGTCAATCGATATCTCTGATATATGGCCGAAATAATTGTTTTTATGAAACGTTATTTCGCAAATCTAAAATAAAAGCGTTATGATTAAATTAGGCGTGCCTCTTTGTTCTCGATAAGGCGAATATTTAATTATGAAATTTTTTAAATTGCCATCTAATTTTATCAAAGAAAAAACTCTTTAATTAAAAACTTGTTTTTGAGTCCGTCCTGACAAGCCAGCATTAATTAGTTCTCTAAAATATATTTCAAATAAAAACCTGGATTTTTTGTTAAAGGCTTTGCTTTTTTATTTTAAAAGCGTGTAACTTAGTATCAACTAGTTCTGAATGATAACTAAAATTAATCTAGTACTCTTTAAAGTTTGAGTCTGAACCTGGAAGATGTTTACAGATTTAGGAGTTTGTATTATATAATTATAAGAACATTTGAGGTAACGGTGACGTGAGGAATAAACTATTTATGTTTCCTAGTTTTCTAAAAATGTTTAGTTCCTACAAATTTAGATTCTGACACATATACGAAGGGTCGTCATTTCGAAACGGTTAATGTTATTGACTTTCGGGATAAATCAAGGATGAAAAGATTTTTCAAACAATACGCTAATATGTTCTTTTCATTTCCACTTATTTTCCAAAATGGCTCTCAGCCGCCATATAGAATATTTAAATAGTTATTTTCTTGACTACTGCGGGAAGGGTATTTCGTTGCTATCGTCTTCTTGTATTTTCCGGACCAGAAAAAGGCGCTTGCTTGAAGATGATTTCAAAAATAAAAATTTACTTGATTTTTTGCAATAAATACTAGACGTTTTGGTCGTTTATGTTTATATGGTGTCAGCGAAACGGAACAAAAAAGTTTGCTGAGACGATTTCAAACAAGTTATAGTAACCTCACCAGCAACATCACAATCTGTCCAACGCCATATGCATCGCCTCATGAATATGACATCAGTAGTCGTCCAGTGTTCTTTGAATTAAATAATGCAACACGACGTTCGGGACAATATATTACAAATTTTCCACAATCAGTTTTTCAAAATCATACCGGTTATTTTACAAAACCTAATATTGTTTGAAAATATCATGTGTGTAAAATACTTTTATTTGTTTTATTAAAATGCAAAATAGTCCTTTAATAACTATAATTTTAAGCTTATTTCTAATTAAATAGTTAGTAGTACCTAACCTATAATCTCTAAAAGTAAATAATGTATCTTAAACTTACCTCCAATTGTTTTTGGGGTAGTAAGTAATATTTACTTCAATGACCTCTACGGCGTTTACGCAAACAGAACTTGGGTCTAAATTGAAATTTGCCAGAAATAAATTGCAATAGATATTAACATGCAGAAACAGGTCTATATTTTAGGGACATGTTAAATTATTACATATTTATGTGTATCTATAACAGCTGAAAAACTTGCAGAAATATAGAAAATATAGCATATTGGCAATGGTTTGTCTAATAATTCCATAATTATAGGTGTGTTTTGTAGATTTAAAAGATTTTATACATTTTTTAAGAAACTCTCTTAAAAACATAATAATCGTCTGATTCTTCATTTCAAAGGCATACTGTATTGTTATTCGAAGTAACACGATATCTAGAATAGTTTAAAACGAAAACTATTTTTGGGTTTTTCGCCACAGTGACAATACAAAATCAAAATGTGAAAAAAAAACTCTATCTATTTACTTTATAAGCTTAACATGCAGACTTTAGTTCTGGGTCCACTATGAAGGTATCTGAGGAACGACACTGAAAAATTGCTCTTATAAAGAATTTTACCCATGGAATTTGACAATTTTAAAATATGCATTTAAAAGATTACCTTTTTTTAATAATTCCTATGCAAAAAAATTTATGGAAGAACCACTTTTTCAGATGTGATTTAAAAAATTCAATCCACAAAAACAAAGGTTTTGGAAGGTTGCACTGAACTTGTGTTTGGCGTATCGCTAAAAATATATTTTTCACAAACTGAATTTATGAACTACGTAAAAGTTATTTTAGGATTGATTTTTTATTGTGGAACATGTTGAGTGCGATACTCAATCTTTCGAAATTCATTTTTTGAAAATAGTAATATGCCGCCCCGAATAATTATTTTTTTGTTATAAGAGTGGGCGTGCAAAATTCGTGTCGGCAGTGCGCAAATTAATTATGGACATACTTATTACATACATAGGTGGATCAGTACCAGCAGGAACGCGAAGAGACTAGATGGATTGATACCGGGTTAACACCAGGTTAGGCGCCGTAGGCATCATCGTTAAAACCCTAATCAAACTGCGAACAACAGCGAAGTGCATCACAGTGATGCACCCCGCTGTTGATTAGAGTTGATAGGTGGATGGGTACCAGCAGGAGCCCGGAGGCATTAAGTGGATTGGTACCGAGTTAGCACCAGGTTAGGCGCCGTAGGGATAATCTTTACAGCCCTAACATAAAAGGCGAACAACAGCGAAGTCCATTACTGGCGGAAGTCTAACATTCGGAATCAGCACGGGGGGGGGGGCAAATGCGTTACTATCGGGGACAAACATGAAAAATTTGAGCTCCATACATTAATGTAAGTTTGGCAACAATGTAAGAGCCTTTCTTGAAATTATCATATTAAGGAGTATGGCGCATTGAAGTGCAGTGAAAATATTGAATTTCTTATATTCAAAAATTCTCAAACTCCGTGGGTTTAATTGTTTACAAGAACCCTGAAAAATATCTATTTTCTAGACAGTTCGGGGGAAAGTCTACTCCCGTCTTCGGCAAAACTAAAATCAAGATATTACTTATGTTTTGTGTCAGAAATATAACCAGAATGGCTAATCTCTGACAGAATGTCAACGAATGTTAATTTAAAGGTGTTATTTTAAATTGTTAAAATAAGGTAAAAATAAGTGTACCTGGAGTATGTTCATTTTAATTTATTTTATTTTGAGATGTGCTTTTTTTACGTCAGTATTTAACAAATTTAACCATGTGTTATTAAAATTAACGAAACAGTATGCTACACAATTTATATAACATTATTAAGGCACTTTATTTTATTTCACGTTTTTTGGAACATGGTTCTTTTCCCAAAATTACTAGAAGCATTCCGATTAGTTTTATGATTGTTATCTAGTGCATGTTGGCAAATGTTTGATTTTTTAAATTCATTATTTTTTATGTATGTTTGGTATTCTTTAATTCTTTTGGTGTTTGGTATTCTTTAATTCTTTTGGCTAATGGCCTAGAGGTTTCACCTATGTAAAATTTATTGAATTGACACGGAATTTTATAAATAATATTTTTTTTATGTTTTTGTTCATTTACCAACAACATTTTGGCATGGCTATGGGGTCTCCTCTATCTCCTTTACTAAGTAATATTTTTATGCAAAACTTTGAGTTAAATTATGTTTAAAATTGCGATCACTTGTTTGGTGGAGATACATTGATGACATTTTTTGTATGTATGAACATGACGATCAATATTTAAATGCTTTTTTAAATCATATTAACACCAAAGAACCGACAATTAAGTTTACTATTAAAAAAGAAACAAACCAACAACTTCCATTTTTAGACATACTTATTAAAAAAGACATACACACTTTTGAAACAAAAGTATACATAGAACACAAACAGACACTTAAATTTTTCCTCAAATCATCCAATCATAGTTAAAAAGGGAGCTGTAAAATGGATATGATAGAGCAAAAATAATTTGCAAAGATCAAAATTTTGGTGAAGAAGAAAATGTTATAAAAGATGTTTTAAGTCAAAATAATTATCCTAATGATTTCATTGAAAAATGTTTTTATGAATTTGTGAGTCCAGAATCAAACAAATCCAAAATAGACCAATTACAAACCTCTTTATACCATACATACTTAATTTATCAGATAAATTAAATCGAATAGGTAAACGTTTTGACATAAGATCTTTAAGACACAAAATACGCCTAGAAGCAGACTTACAAAACCAAAACTAATGTACAAGAAAATACAAAAAAAGGTTATTTATAATATTCCGTGTCAATGGAATAATTTTTATATAGGTGAAACCTCTAGATCATTAGCCAAAAGAACACCAAACATACATAAAAAATAAGGAATTTCAAAAATGAATAATTTGCCAACATGCACTAGATAACAGTCATGAAATTAATTAGAATGCTTCTAGTATTTTGGCGAAAGAACCATGTTCCAAAAAACGCAAAATAAAAGAAAGTGCCTTAATATTGTTAAATATAGATAAATGTGTAGCATCTTGTTCCGTTAATTTTAAAAACACATTTGTTTGTTTTGTTAAATTTGCTAAATTCTAAAGTAAAAATCAGAGATTAGCCATTCTGGTTATATTTCTGATACAAAACATAAGTAATATTCTACTTTTAGTTTAATATTTTGCTCACCCGGAACGTCCAGAAAATAGGTATTTTTCAGTGTCGTTCCTGGGGTATCCGAAAATAGTTTTCGTTTTAAATCATGAATCCGCCACTACAATTTCGTAATTATCTAGAATAGAACATAGTTTTTTATGTCACCTCTTTTCCGCACTAAATCGCGTGCGAAAAGTAGGTCCTTTCCGCACGGTTTTATTTTTTCTTTTTAAAATGTAGTGTAATCTGAATGGCCAGCACATGTCGCGAACGCGAACTTAATTAAGTACAAAACTGTGCCGAGGACCATTATGATTTTTTTTTAATTTTGAAAGCATTGTAAAATAACTAAATCCATTTTAAGACATCATGGTTTAGATCTACATACGGGGTCGCGCTCATAACTTTTAAGTTTCTTCTAAATCTCTCCGCGCCTACGCACAAAATGGGCCTTTTTTTCTATAACGACACAAACAAGCTGAATTGAGTTTTGATATAGTGTAGGGTGCTTCGCGTTCACGGCGATTGAACCTTTTCTAGCGAGACCGCTTCCAATCAGAGCCGGTTGTGAGCCGGTAAAGAGCTCCGTATTCTACGAGAACTAACAAACTATTAGTGATTTGATCCGTCTTAATTTTGGAAAGATCTCTACATTTTCTTTGAGATATTTTGAACCGAATGTATATTTATTAACTGATGTGTAATTTATTTGGATTTGTTAAGATCGTGCTGCAAGTTAGCTAATTACTGCAATTACCCCATATCAGCGGAAATAGATAAATCATAAAGATGTTTATTAGCAACTATCTAATTTATTTTCCCGTTGTTGTGGATATTTTAGAGTGTTCAAAAACATCACCTAAAGTGTTTATTTTCGGTTTAATCAAGTTATGTCGAGGTAAACAATATGGTGGTAAAAGAAAAGCGAATATAATAAATTCTTTTCGTTTTCAGCCATTTCGTTTGATTCTAAGATTTTATTTCCTTTTTATGTATAAAGTAAAACCAATTTGTGAGAGTGGCAAGCACGTGCTTGGCAATACGCGAAAACGTGACTGCGAAGTTAGTAAAAATATGAATTCTTTCTTTTTATTTGAAACCATGTTGCTGTTGACGTTTTTAAAAATATTTATTATGTTCATTGGGTGTATAAACGGAAAGAAGTCGGTTATAATTAATAAGATACTTAATATATATTCACCCAAATAAGCAAGTACGCTAGAGGTCCTATTAGTTTTCTAGGAATCATTCATTATTTTGCCTGCCATTACGCAAGACATTTTCAGGGATTTTCACTGCATGATATGAGCTCCGATGAGTAGAATTCGGGTAATTATACCCGAGCCGTACCCGCACCGAGCCAGGGCTCTTTAAAGTTCCTTAATCCCATACTTCTTACCAAAGCAAAAAGTCGCATTTTTTACGTGTAACAGGAATATGACATGAAACAGCTCATGTGCTCTCAATCTCTCCATCTCTAGGTCGTCCATTTGATCCTCCCCCTTTAAGATCTGTTCCAATGCCATATGAATCACCTCATGCATATAACATCAATCTAGTGTGCTTTGAATTAAATAATGCAGCACAACGTTTTAGACAATAGATTAGAAATCAAACTCGCCATTTTCCACAATGAGATTTTCAAAATAAGACCGATCATTTTACATAATCTAATATTGTTTGAAAAGGCCAACATTTGTTTGAATACATATCATGTGTGGCAGTTTATACCCTTATTTTTATTTGTTTTATTAAAACGCGAAATAAAAGTCCTTTAATAACTATAGTTTTAAGGTTATTTCTAATTAAATAATTATTAGTACCTAAACCTATAATTTGTAAAATTAAATAATCTAGCTTAAACATATTTCCAATCTTTCTTTTGGTGTAACTGCCTCCAAATTGTATCTTTTCTTTTTAAAATTTTCTCCAAGTTCGTGAGGAGCCTGCGGAATGTGAATTGTGTCTAGAATATTGACAAAAAATGTGTCTCATCGTAGCACTTGAAAAAACGACGTGAGCAATTCCTCTTGAACACGTTTTGTTTTTCAAACATTGTGTATCAATTTTTTTTTCGTTTTGACCCATTTATTCCATTTTCATTCTTTTCTTCGTCTAGCGCTGTAGCACTCATTGCCAATTCGCTGTTACTAAGTTGGAGAGCATTTTTGCTTTAAATTCTTTGTACTGCTTCCTTAGGATTTTTTTATCAAACGTCAGATTTGTGTGCCGTGTGTCGGAGATGTGTGATTTGGTATACGTGATAAGACACGGTCGTCCTACGATACGGGCTCGATGAGGACTTGGTACGGTCATGTGTAGCCCGACCTTAATGTGCTTATGATTTCAATAGACTCTTATGTTCCTTTTATAATATCACAAGACTGATGCAAGAACCTTGGTATCATTCACATTAATCATGTGTCCTGTTGAGTATTCAGCGACAGCGGATTTAACATTTTGTATTCTAATAGACACAGGGCGTCCAGTTTTCTCTATATACAGTTTACCGCAGGATCAGGTAATTTTTTGAACTCTTTCTGTTTGCAAAAGGAATTACATCTTACGGCGATCTATAAGCATTGATTGCCGAATCCCTTCATGCATTTTAAAAAATATGCTGTTAGTTCTCTTGAGAATGCTTGCAAGATTATTCCTTAGATGACTCCAGCAGTGACAACATTCGTACTATGTTAAAATAGTTTCTTGTACTCTATTGTTCTTTGTATCTAGCGTTTAAAAAACTTTTTCATTACGTGTGACTTGCTGGCTGTGGAGGTGCCGTAGTTGGTCCTTGAAACTGTAAAAGACTTCGAAACCATTGGTAAGGATGTGTCGCAAAAAAAGGTCATGAATTTTTTTGGCTTTAGGCGAAGAAGTGTGACACCATCTTTTGTTCTTTTAATATCCATGATAGTGAAACCGGGGCCTACCCCCAGTCAAAAAGGCATCTGCATACCGACGCGAAAGTTTTTCACAAGCGTAACACTTGCTTTATGGAACTGGAGGAGTTGGTGCATAATAGGGTGAACAAAAACTTGATTCATTTTTGAAACTTCAACCACACGGCGATTTTCTTTCACTGAGGCTTTAACTAGCGGTATCGTCTCTGCTCTGTAGCTGCAATATACGATACATATGAATGGTTTTCACTTCTTCACTATGCAAGAAATGAATAATAGAACCTATGGCTCTCTCTCAGACTTTGTTAAGAATTCATAATGCGCTCGCCTTCTGATGGGTTGGTGGTTGCGCGCTCCATCAGTAATACGCTAAAATCACATCTCAAAAAAGCGTCGTTCGGATTCGACGATAAACTGTAGGTCCCATGTACCTGTGTAAATTACATCTAAGACACACAGCATAGGTATATACGAGAGGTAGGCCGATATCCAGCAGTGGATTAAAAGGCTGTTGATGATGACGGCTCTCACACTCAGGGACGAAAACCTTGTGTGGGGCGTGTTTTCAGAAAACCGTGTTTTTCGACCTTTCGGCGGCCATATGTCTGAAACTATTAGAAATAGGACATTGAATTTGATATGTACTTTTAGAGGAGACGTGGATCTCGAGTTTTGTTTAAAACATTTTTCTGTGCCACCTTTGATACCGAAGATATGGTACCGTAAAGTTGACAAAAAAAGTCAACTTCGATGTAACACGGTTGAGGTCACAATTTTAATTTTTTTCTGACGCAACTTTCTGGAACGATGGTTCTTCCGGCCTTACAGAACCCTATTGTTTTTGGTTGAGTTTCGATTTCGTTTGAACGATTTTACGAATTCTTTTCATTCTAAAAAACTGTGTTTTGGCGCGCTTATATATCAAAAGTGGGTCAGACCTATCGAAATTTTCCAAGAGACGTTTTTCATAAGAAATATCTAGAAGAACAAAAATCTAAATACATCTCTGTCGGAAAAACGGCGAAAAAATAGAAATTTTTAAGAAAACTTGAAATTTTTCGAAAAAGTCATAAAAAATTAATTTTTTAAGTCACTTTTTCTTTTCATCAAAAAAAGTAGGCATCTCATCTGGTCAGGAAACTAATTACGGCAACGGAAAGTGCACAAGAGGAACCATTTAGAAAGGGTCTTGGATTATATACAGGGAGTGCACTAACGAGGTGAAGTTTGCACCAAAGTTCCCAAGAATGTGTAATTTTTTTAACATTATCCAGTATTAAAAGGAAACTAATATATCTAAGCCCGTAGGGTATTTTTTTTACGAAAAAAGATGTGACCAAATTTCGAGTTTATAACTTTAACGGTTAAATTTCTTTAATTTTTTAAAGTGGATAATTTAAATCCAACTTTAACCTGATTTTGCCGCTTACTGCCGATAGTAATCGAAATTATTTCCAGACTGTCGGATAGAGCAATTATTTGGCTACAAAAAAGCTCTAATAACATTTCCCTCTAACTACTCAGCAAGTGGGTGAAAATTTGATTTAAGGCAGAAAGTGCACATATCGATCAAAAATCGATAGGTACCGATTCATATATGACGCAAAATGATAGGTGGGCTTGGCCTAGGGTGTAAATTAAATTCACAGAGATATCTGACAGTTATGATAGATGTCACGGCTGAGTTTAGGTTTGTTTAAAGCAAATATTCCTCTGATATTTTTGATTGCTTCGATTTATGTTTGTGCATTTTACGCGTTAAAAAGTCTTTTTCACTATTTGTATTTTAAACTTACGAGTTTAAGTGTATGTGTATCAGAGAACTCTCTTGTGAGAAGAAAAGTATGTTTTTCCGCGAGTATTTGCCTGAATTATTGAAGAATCGAAGACAATATTAACGTGGTTCAAGGCATTTGCCCAGGCAGTTTCTGTAAGTGACCAGATTGTGTGCCGTGTGTCGGAGATGTGTGATTTGGTATACGGGCACGGTCATCCTATGTTACGGACTCGGTGAGGACTTGGTACGGTCATGTGTAGCCCGACCTTAATGGCTCGTTTCTGAGCACGTGGCCTGTGTTCCGATTGAATTTTTCAGGGTGCTTGATCGTTTCAATAGACTCTTATGTTCCTTTTATAATATCCCAAAACTGATGCAAGAACCTTGGTATCATTTACATTAGTCATGTGTCCTGTTGAGTGTTGGTGTTGAGCGACAGCGGATTTAACATTTTGTATTCTAGTAAACACGGGGCGTCCAGTTTTCTCTATATATGGTTTATCACAGGATCAGGGAATTTTTTGAACTCCTTCTGTTTGGAAAAGGAATTACATCTTTCCGCGATCTTATAAGCATTGATTGCAGAATCTCTTAATGCATTTTAAAAAATGTGCTAATATTAGACCTCCTCAGAGTGCTTGCAAGATTATTCCTTATATGACCCCAGCAGTGACAACATTCGTACGTAGGATTAATAATCTTGATCAAAGAGTTTACTTTATTGTTCTTTCTATCGAGCGTAAAGTTTAAAAACACTTTTTCATTACGTGCTGGCTGTGAGGGTGATTCAGGTGGTCCTTGAAACTGTCAAAGACTTCGAAGCCATTGGTAAGGATGTGTCTCAAAAAAAGGTCATGAGTTTTTTTGGCTTTAGGTTAGAAAGTATGACACCATCTTTTGTTCTTTTAATAGCGATGATAGTGAAACCGGGACCCACCCCCAGTCAGAAAGGCATCTGTCTGTCGGCGGCCATATGTCTGGAACTATTAGAGATAGGACATTGAATTTGATATGTATTTTTAGAGACGTGGATCTCGAGTTTTGTTTGAAACATTTTTCTGTGCCACCTTCGATACCGAAGATATGGTACCGTAAAGTTGACCAAAAAAGTCAACTTCGATGTAACACAGTTGAGGTCGCAATTTTAGTTTTTTTCTGACAAATCTTTCTGGAACGATGATTCTTCCGGTCTTACAGAATCCTTTTTTTTGTTTGGGTTTCGATTTCGTTTGACGATTTTACGAATTTGTTTTCTTTCTAAAAAAGTATGTTTTGGCGCGCTTATATATCAAAGTGGGTCAGACCTATCGAAATTTTCCAAGAGACGTTTATCATAGGAAATATCTAGAAGAACAAAAACCTAAATACATCTCTGTCGGAAAAACGGAGAAAAAATTGAAATTTTTAAGAAAACCTGAAATTTTTCGAAAGTCATAAAAAATGAATTTTTTAAGTTACTTTTTCTTTTTTATTAAAAAAAGTAGGCATCTGGTCAGGAAACTAATTACGGTACCGAAAAGTGCTTAAAAAGCTACACAAAAGGTACCAATTAGAAAGGGTTAACATTATACTGTATTAAAAGGAATATATATATATATATATATATATATATATATATATATATATATATATATATATATATATATATATATAAGCCCGTATGGTATTTTTTAACCAAATTTGGAGTTTATAACTTTAACGGTTAAATTTCTTTAATTGTTTAAAGTTGATAATTTAAATTCCAACTTTAACCTCATTTTGCCGCTTACTGCCAACAGTAATCGAAATTATTTCTAAACCCTCGGATAGAGCATTTATTTGGCTACAAAAAAGCTCTAATAACATTTCCCACTAACTACTCAGCCAATGGGTGAAAATTCGATTTAAAGCAGAAAGTGCACATATCGGGCAAAAATCGATAGGTACCGATCCATGTACAACGCGAAATGATAGGTGGCCTTGGCCTAGGATGTAAACGACATTTACGGAGATATCTGACAGTTGTGATAGATGTCACTGCTGAGTTTTGGTTTGTTTAAAGCAAATATTTCTCTGATATTTTTTAACGCTTCGATTTATGTTTGTGTATTTACGCGTTAAAGAGTCGTTTTCACGATTTGTATTTTAAACTTACGAGTTTAAGTGTATGTGTATCAGCAAACTCTCTTGTGAAATGAAAACTGTGTTTTTCCACGAGAATTTTGCCTGAGTTATCGAAGACAATATTAACGTGGTTCAAGGCATTTGTCCAGGCAGTTTCTCTAAGTGACCACCACCTCCGTTTTATAATGTAACTGTTTGGTTGTTAATTTTTTTTTAAACAAAAATCGTAATTAGGAATTAGTAATATCCTAGTATCATATTTTACATACATTTAATAGCGGCCTTGTATTTAAACAATATGATGATTATTTATTGTGGTTTCAAACTATTTTATTTGATTAATACGTGTAAATTTGAATAAGTTCTTCCGAAGAAGTTATCCGCTTTTGAAATTGTCAATTTTAACTGATTAATTTTTTGAAATACGGTTTTCAAAATTCGATATAACTTTAACGTAATTTATTTTGAAAAAAATATGTGACAGCTCTAAAAAAAAATTTATTTTTTTTTCCTGACTTCTGAACTACTTAAAAATTTTATATACGGCTTGCACAGTTCCATATAACTTTTGGGGGTGTCGTTTATTTAAAAAAAAATAATTGACATCTGTCAAAAAAAATTGATATGTCAAAAAAATTATTTTCCCCATAACTTCTGAAATGCTTAACATTTTTACGGTTTTCACAGTTTCTTGTAACTTTTATGTCGTAATTTATTTTAGAGAAATATTTTTGCAGCTGTCCAAAGGAACATCAAGTATCCCTGACTTTTAAATAGCTAAACTTTTTTTAATGAGATTTTTATATTTTTATAGAAATGTATAGCATAAGTATACATAACCGGATGTATCGGACTAGCGGATATTTGTTAAACAAAAATAGCTGTCAATAATAAAATAGGATCGAAAATAAGTGTGTAGGACTAGACACCTAGGGTCACGCACACGACTAATACACGCACCCAGAGTCGACAGGGACAACCTGACATATTACTTGTTACTCTCTAGAGGATTTGCTATTTTTAAGATGTCACTGTATACGCTTTCTTACGATATGTCATTAGCATCTTCTTGATCTTAACTTGTAAAACTTCGGTGCAATTTTAGGGTTTTCATTTGACGCTGAAAGAAAAGAAGTGTCAGCTAAGAAAACACATGTTTCTCCCGATCGGGCATCGTCAGACTTTTAAAATTATGAAAGACGTGGACTATAGATAGACCAATCAAAATAAATAAATCAACAAATACACTGACAGTTGACATGGCTGGACAGATTTTTCTATTAGTAGGTATATTAACTAGTAAACAACCAGATACAGGTAGTATTTAATTTAGTATCACTTATGGATGGGTTTTGACAAAACATCGTAAGCAATATAGTTGTTTTATTATCTTAAGCGCTTTTTAAACAAAAACAACTAGATTCATATAAATTTTAAAATTTACAGGAATGTTAATATTCTTGTTTAAAGAGCTTTGACGTTAATAAAACAAGTTTGTCGCTTACGATGTTTTGTCAAGAAACCATAGATGTACTCCGTGATCGGTCTGTCTTGCATCATGTTCCCATGGAGGACGTGATTGCGTCTAGATGTGTTTGCTCTATACCATTACAAAATACACTTCGTTAAGTAATTTAGTTTTTCTTTAAATAAAATTTATTTACATACTTACTTGTCTGCAAGGTGCATTTACTCGATTAATCTTTTCTAATAATGCTGAAGCATACTACCTACCGAAATGTAATTACAATTATTGTAAAAGCACCGAGCGAACTTATTCATTCTCAAACAAATCTAAATCCTTAACGATACCCGAAACTGCCATTCATTTGACACAACCCGAAATTCATTTGAAAGCCCATTGTGTAATTAAATTTAACCTCTCACTAAACGCAGCTTTGTCGTAGTAATGAGTCCCCATTCTAATGTATATTATGCTGACGCCACAACAGCCACGTAATATTTTAAAGGGATTACAGAGGCACAAAGACAAGAAGGGCTGATATCTCATGTTCGTGTAGGTCCCTTGTAGATTCGCTTAGAGAATTACGACCTCCACAATTTAAGTCGTCTAGTCGAAATTCTGAAATTTTTATAAGTAGAAGTTGCTAGCTAGCTGGCATTCATACGGGCAAAAATATCAGGTATAAAATTATCAACTTTCACCAGAAATAATGCATGCAGCATAAGATCTCCATAAAATCGATATAAAGTTTTACCTTATTTGTAAGTGTTAAATTTGTTTGTTGTAATATTACATTTATTTCTCTTTTTTTTCATCCAACCAAGAATCAATCAAAAAACAGCTGGCAATCTTTTTGACTAAAAATGCATGTTTGCAAAATTATTAACCGAAATTTCTACATAAGCCTTCTTTGATTTCCATTGATGAATGGTTTTCTATCTCTTATGCAAATAACTTCTTTTAAATTCCACTTTATACCGCGCTTACACTTCTCTCTTCCGTCAGTTTCATTTGTGCAAAGCACGCAGAAGGTATTGAAATATGACTAATATAGCAACAGGGTGTTACAAATTCGATGACAAAGTTGAAAAATTCGGACTACTTCCGAAGATGTCCGTAAAAATCGTCATTTTCCTTTTTATTTTTTTTAGGTTGCATTTGAAGAGCTATTACAAAATAAATTTAAAACTAATTATAGACACTTTTCTTATTCTACAAAATAATGCACTAAGATTTAAAATCCTACCTCTCAAAACCAACGATGTTTCACACCTAATGTCTGAACAGAAGATTTAAGATTTTCCCATAAGAGACAATGTGTTAGAGAGAGGCGGAAAATCAGAATCTTGCCGCAAAGGAGAATTTTAAAACACTCTAGATATATGAGGGCATTACGTCATTTGTTTTAAGACATCAAGGGCTTGTTAAAAATGAAATTAAAATCAAGGTGCGTATTTAAAAAAAAATTAAGTTAATGATGAGACCTCGAAAACGAAATGTCGGATTTTAAATCTAAGTGCACTATCTTGTAAATAACTGTCTTCGGCGTACTAGTCCTATGATAAGTTTATAATGCATTACAGAAATCATGTCTCTTCCTTACAGAAGAATGTATCTACTTCTAAGATATGCTACCAATACTTGGTTCACAACCTTCCTTCCAGATCTTTTTTCCAAATTCCCCCCCTTAAAATTATCATTGAAATACCAAACACCAGCTCTAAAGTACCATGTCATCTCATGTCTTCTCTACTGAACATAATCATGTTATTCATGCCATCTCTACTGAACATAATCTTTTTTTACCCTCGTTTCTTGACTCTTCCCCTCACAAATTTCCCCCTTGGGTCTACCCTAGGACATCTTTTCTCTTTTGCAGATGACACAGATCCACAGTTAATATTGTCAGAATGCAATCAACTTTGACTCACAACCTGATCTACACCGAGGGATCAAAGTTCCCTTACCAAGTTGGTTCAGCTTTTTTCAGCTCTTCAAAAGAGAACCAATTTGTAATGATTAACCACACCAGCGTCTTTACTGTTGAGCTTGCAATTTTCCGGTCATTGATATACATAAAAAACAATCCAGATACTGTGTATCATCCTCAGATTTCTTAAATTCTCTTCGCGCTATTAAACGTTTCTATAGCAAACATCCCTTGATTCTCAGAATCAGGGATTTTACTTGTTGATCTTGATAAGTAAGGCAAAAATATATTCTTTCTATGGATGCCAAGTATAGGACAAATGCATTAAAAGGTTTATTTAGTAAAAATCGACTAGGACTTATATGAAGGCCAAAATAAACAAATTAAGCCGAAATTCTACTACAATTGCCAATTAACCATCCAAACAGAGAAGAACAATGCATATTTAACGGAGTGACGATTGGTCATAGCAGACTAAAACACGAATTTTTACTGAATAACAAAAATATTGGCACATGTTTCTTTTGTAATACTCCCATAAGCATTAAACATTTATTTATCGAGTGCAATCATCTTCGAAATTTCGGAAATAGGTATAATATTGACCTCGGGCACATGAGAAAAAATTTTTCATTTCCAGTTGTCTTCCTTTTTCAAATTTAAATTTGGTAACCCTAATTCTAACCCGCATCGCACACATGTCCGATACTACATACTCCGATGCATTATCCCGTAACCATGCCAGCGTGATAGCTTTGGAAAACTTCTATAACGTAGTATGGTTTAAATAAGTCACAAAGACTGATGTCACAAAATCTAATTTCTCGACATACATCGTAACAATTAGGTGAGAGTATATGTATCTTTAAAGGTGTTTATACCTGTACAAACACCTCGGATTTAAAAACTAACATACCAGTAAAATACTTAAATAAGTTTTTTGACACTAATGATAGACGTCACGAGGTCAGAAATTGCAACTGTCATGAGACATAAATATTGTTGGGCAACTGATTTTTCCAGACTAGTGCTTTTACCCACTTTTAAATTGTTTTTATATATTTTAATTATAGTTACTCTGTACAAAATTACATCCGACTATTTATATTCTTAAAAATCTAGAGACAAACTTAATGTCACTACGTAAACATTTTTTAATGTCCAAAAACATTAATATCTGGATAAATCGGGAGGTAAATAGGATCTTAATTAATGGAATAGGACCTTTACTATAAAAGTTAGAATATGAATCTACAGAATGCCTAAAGGATGACAAAAATGGTGTTTCAATTTCAATAGAACCTGTATTAAATAATCTAATTTGCCTCTATCTAGCCCTATTGTCAGTAAATTTCCCGTAACATTCCCATTACATGAACTGATTTACAAAGCTCCCAATATGCCATAATATTTACCGATCGTGGACCAACGGGGGATAAATCAAGGCAATCGGAAAACCATTATAAAACCACCGAGAACGATTAAATTCTACCCCGCACGGCACAGAGCGTTGTCATGCTAATGACTACATACTCCGATGCATTATTCCGTACAAGATTAACCATACAGGCGCCCCAGAAGCGGTTAGAATCAGGTCTGGTTTAAATAGGGCGCACACTTACGCGTGTATATCACGACCTTTCAATATGTCAGTTTCGAGCTGCACCTAAAATCTTAGGGCAATAAAGAACGCCAAGGGAAAGAAAATTGAGAGTGTACACGGGAAAGATTGAGATTTTTATTATATAGAGAATAAAGGTGTGTAACAATAGAAATTTGCTGGCTCAGTATTTAGGCTAATGTATATATAAAGGCCGTTTTACATGCTGCAATTCTTTCTTGCAAATTGCAATAGTCTTGAACAAAAGCATGCGCAGTGGCAAGACATCTGTAGCTTTTGTCAAACTGCGCATGCCTTTGTTCAAGACTATTGCATATTACAAAGAAGAATTGCAGCATTTAAAACGGCCTTTAGAATTCTACGGAAGCCGGTAGTCGATAAAAATAAATTGTTTCATTTGAATTGAAAAAGTTTTATTCATAATTCAAAATGTCTAGTTCTTTAAAGCGCAATATGTACCTGGGCTTGATATTTGTATCCCGTGTAAAATATTATTGTGTAAAGTTGTACTCAAAATCTGTGCACGAGTACGAGTATGATTCGTAGAAAACCCCTACCGACATCAACAAGCAGGTTGCTTTTAAAATCTTTTATGAATAGACCTAATTTAATGACTAGTAATTTGATGACCAGCAAACCAAAGAAAAACAAATGACCGCAAGTTTTAAAAATCCTAGAGCTACCAAATTAGGGTCGAAATATTAAAGTAAAAAAGCATAAAATAACCTAGTAACAAATTTCTAGTCCCTCAGATTGAGGCACGTCCCTGTTTAAATTGTTTATAAAAAGTAAAGGACCGGTGGTTTAAAGTCATCCTAGCGTTTACAAAATTGACTCATATAATCACTAAATCAAACAGCATAAAATGGTACAGTATCAACTTTCTAGCCCCACAGATTTCCTTTTGCATTTTTTCATATAATATGAATGATCAATCATTTACAGTTACCAAAATTGACTAAAATCTTTACCTAGGCAAGCAGTATAAAATGGCATAGTTAGCACATTGTCTCAAATTGTCTACTAAAGCAAACATCATAACATAACCCAGTATTCACTTTCTAACCTTTTAGATTGGGGCTCTTCCCTGTTTCAATTTTTCATATGAAATGAATGACCAGGGCTTTAAAGTCATCCTAAAGCTTTCAAAATTGACTGAATGTTTTACAAAAATGAGCAGCATAAAATCGCCCGGTATCGATTTTCTAGCCCCACAGATTGAGGCACTTCCCTCTTGAAATTTTCTATTAAAAGTGAATGACCTGAGGTTTAAGGTCATCCTAAAGCCAACAAAATTGACTAAAATCTTAAAGCAGGCAGCATTAAACAACCGAGTATCAACTTTCTAGCCCCTTCAGATTTTACATATTTTCAGGTTTTAGCGTCCCTAGGTCCGTCTGTCGGTTTGTCTGTCTGTCTATCAGTTCGCGGCATAGCTCAAAAACTACTCATCATATTGACTTCAAATTTTAGTCAAATGTTGGGGATGATCTGGTAGTATTTTGGTTAAAAGCCAATATGCCGAAACAAGATGGTGGCCTAATGAAACGTTAAAAAATTATTACTAAAACATCTAATAATCCAATTTCCTCAATCCAAAAATCAAATATTACATAGGAATGAACTCGCAACATTTTGGTATGAATATAAGATAGCAAAACAAAATGGCAGCATAACAAAATATTAAAAAACATCGGCTTGAAAAAAAATACTTTTTAGATTAATTTCAAATTTTTTGCAAGTATTAAGTGTGGTACAGAGATAAACTAGCAAAGTTGTGGTACGAATTCAAGATGGCGGGCAAAAAATTTTTTTTTATCAGCGTAAAAATCCTACTCAAAATTGCAGAAAATTAAATATAATATAGAAATAAACTGGTACAACATGACACGTAACAAAATGGCGGTCTGTTAATGTAAAAACTACTTATTGAATTTATTTTAAATTATGCCCAAGAATCAAATGTGGCATAGGTAGAAACTGGTAAAATATTGGTAGGAATCCAATATGGTGGAACAAAATGACGCCCAATAAAAAATTCAAAAGATAGTCCTATATATGTATTACTAAATTAGACCACTCTTCACTATTCCTAATAAAAGGAAGATTCATAACGAGGGAAGAAAAGGACATTTACCGATTTTTTACCATTGATTATCTAAAACTTTAAACACTGATGTTATTTTCACTTTCAATACTGCTTTAAAAATATCACAACAAAGCTTGCATGCTAGTTTGATAAATTTGATGATGCCAGTGTCTGTTGAATATCGGTATTTACTTCATCGGCTTGGGACCTAGTATCAGATTTGGGAAACAGTTAAAAAAGAAAATTACAATTACCTTTTGATGTCTTTGCATCTTATCTATTGCACATCTGTTCTGGAACAACAGAGTGAGAGAGAAAAGTGCTTATCATCGTTATATTTAGTGTGAAAGAACTAATCAACGAAGAAAATAGTTCTTAAAGTTGGAATACATGAAATATAAAAATAATGCTTCTTGGTTCAGCTTTGAACTATTTAAGTTCATTTAACGGAGGGCATTTTAGACCCTAAGAGACTATCACGGGCTTTTTAATATAAAATGAGGAAACACGTTGTTACTCTTAAAGTAAACGGAAAAACTTTTTGCTCTATTCTCATCATTAATTTACTTAATTTCTTCTTTTCTCGCACCATTGTGGGAATTTAACTTCAAGGCAAAAGTAAATAGTTTATCTGCGCTATCTCGTACTATCCGACTCTCGGTCAAGTTAAATCTAGTTTCCAGCGTCCGAAAGTAGTTTAGAGTTGAGGCTGAACTAATTTATTTTGCCGGAAATGATGCTACTTAGGGGAGATGCCCATTTCTTTGGGCACTGTAAAATGAATACACTGGGTGAAAAGAACAAATATACTGACAGCCAAAGTACAGAGAAAAAAAGTCTTATAGCAGGAGAGTAAGCTACGGGTTTATATCACGGCATTTCAAAATGTCTTGGGGCAATAAGAACGCCAAGGGAAAGAAAATTAAGATTATACGCGAGAAAGATTAAGATTTTCATGATATAGGGAATAAAGGTGTGTTGAGATAAAATTTACTGGCATAGTATTAGGGATAATGTAAATATCGGAATTCTACGAAAGCGGGTGGTATATAAATTTTTTTCCAGTTTAGTCGAAAAAGTTTTATTGGTAATTCAAAATGTCGAGTTATTTCTACCGTAATATTCACCTGGGCTTTATCCCGTGTAAAATGTCATGACGCAAAGTTTTGCTTAAAAACTATGTATGAATATGGTTCGTAGAAAAACGTATCGAGTGCAAAACGTAGGTTCCATTTAAAGTCATTTATAGCTGTTTAACTGTTCTCTATCAGAGGAATGCGTGAATATGACAATGTAAACGTAATGGACAAAATTCTATTGTATAATGTAGTTATTTTTCATTGATTTATCTAAAAAAATGCAATTCTGTGGCAAATTTCGATTGCGGTTACCTTGTTATTTGAAATAAACTGTTGGCCAGATGAAGCCGATCACCCTAGGTTTCACAAACATTTCAAATTGAGTTAATTAGGAGATCGAAAGCAACGCCAACATGCAGTTTTCGGGAGTTATTAGGAAATTTCCTTAAAATTCTTGCTATTTTTAAGTATACTGGTATATACAGGTCGTTAAATAGGACCTTTATAATTTCGCAAAAATGTATTGCTTCCGAAAATCAAAAATAATAATTATAAGATATTCCTTGTTTTACTTAAATGATTAGGGAACTTCACAGAAAAATCTTGTTTTGGCGTTTTCTCAATACTTCAGTTATTTTAAAAAAAGTAATTAGTTTTTGAAGTTTTGTTAATTTTTTAGTTGCCTCTCTCCAACTTATTCAAACACATTGCACTAGCAGAGTTTTCCAACGTTATTCATTTTAACTGACATATCTTAACTCTTGCATTAGCCAGCCGTTTAAATATATTATACAGGGTGTGTGCAAGATTAGTGATTAGTTTAAGTTGATATCCTTATCTAGCATTTCAGTCATAATTTTTCGTGTTAACAGTCTGCCACGAAAAAAAAACAATCATATGTTTTAAAGTTTTGGGAGTGATTTCTGTAGATGTGTTTATTATGACGAAACGGTTTTGCATTTTTTTTGCATTCATTCATCAGTAATAAATTCACGAGGATTGTTAGAATGAAAAAAAAATAAATTTGTTTAAAATGCTAGGTTCATCAAAAAATGAAGTTTCAATTTATTTCAGCTCCATTAGTTAGTTTTGTTAAATTCCGCTTTGTTTTGTTAAATTCCACTTTTTGTCAAACGAATGATGACAAGTTCAGCACTTTTTTAATGTTAGGTGAAATGGATGACTCAATATTTTTTCTTTTATTTACCCATTTATTTTCTTTTTTGAGTATATGGCGATTATCTCTTAAAATATATTTAACAATTGCAGTCGTAAAAAGTACGTTTATACCGAAATATCACTGCTTACGTCAAAGCGCAAAACAACCGAGCAAAAAATTGTAAATAAATGCGCCTCATTTACTTTCTACACGTGGTAAGCAATTTAAGCAAATTGCCGGACAAACCAAATTTTTTCCTCTATCCCATTCTCCTCGTCTCATCGTGTTTGGTCTAGTGGGCAGTAACAAGCGAGTAAGCGGCATAAAAGGTTATGCAAGAAAATGAATAACGATATCGTGATTTTGTAGGCTGCCTTCTTTGGACAAAATTGCGGTCTGTGGTTATTTACAAGACTGATAGGGGTCAGGGTTGCCTACGACTATCAGCGTGTTTTTTCTTTACATAAGACGCCAGCAATTTTGACTTAGATATATTTTTGCTTATATTTATTGCATTAAGTAAGAATATAACAATTTTTTACCTAAAACATCCATTATATTAAAGAAAATGTTTCCGCCAACTCTGTGGCTTCTTCGGATGGTTTAAAATACGAAAAGTTTTTATACTTTTTACAGTATAGGAATAAAGTAGCTGTGTGTAAACACTGAAATTTAAATTTAATGATATAATTTCAGTATGCACCAATAGATCTTCCTACAATTTTAAAATTAAAAGTTCGTCAAATCATATTACAAGATTGCTGTAGCCGAACCCAGTTCTTTTTTAGTATTGAAAATACTATTGGGATCACTTTCAATTTTCAAACTTAATACTGCATGTCGTAACCTCGACAAAGCAAAATCCCGACACTGAAACTGCGATAACGTGTTCAGTAAAAGAATACGTATGGATTATGAGTGCGGACGCACTAAATGAATTAATAACATTATGATATAAGAATATAGAAATAAAAAAGTCCATTGTTTTGTGTATGTATGTGTGTACCAAATTTCTGAGTCTTATATTAAAATAAGGTAAATACGGATTGCTAATGCATAGATGAAAAAGATTTAGTAAAAACAAAATAGTCCATTGTTTTGTGTGTGTGTGTGTATACAACACAATTTCGAGTCTTATTAGATTAAGGCTGCCATGATTAAATACGTACGGAAATGCACGAAATTATGATTGCAGCCGTTCTCAAAACTAATTTTTTTTGTTAAAATAGGGAACTTAGATATATTATATGTATGTTATATTTGAGCCGATTTTTACCACAAATTATTTAATTTTAACTTAAACAAAACGTTCTAGCTTTTTAACTCTCTCAGATCTTATTATGTAACTTATCAATGCTAAATGAATTAGTAATAGGTACGGATTTATGTGACAGCACGGCAGTTAAGTATTCTCAAGTAATAATAAAGGCTATAGGCAAAGAAAATGCTCACACGTATGTATATTAATCTAACGTTTAAATGTAAATGGAATCAGAATTTAATCGCATCCAATGTTTTTTGAAAACATTGGGACAGGGAGAAGGCCGACAATTTAGGAAGAAATATAGGGAGGGAGGTCTATCATTTTTGACAGAATTATAGTAGTAACATTTAACCCATCTTTATTAATAATATTAAAGTGCTATAAATGTCACAAACCCTGATGAACAAAATTTTAAAAAATTGGGAATGGAACGATTTTTATCTTTTAATATATCGGGTGTTGTTTTATACGGCTATACCATTTAATTTCAGGCCCTCTCTCCTGAAATTTCTTCCATTCCAATGTGAAATATAAAAAAAAGATGCCAAACAAACAACATATTGCAAACGGGACGACATTTATTATTACAGTTGATAATAGGTAATTTAATAATAAAACCGGTAGCAAAAACTCTAAATCTGCTATGAAATTGAAGCTAAAAATCACTAATTTAACTAGAAAATATATTAATTTTAGCAATATGAAAGTGCGTTTCAAAATACAAGGTGTTCCAATTGTATTTATACACAAATATATCCCCCCTCGTAAATGACATAAAAAATTTTTAAGACAAAAAGTTCTTCGTTTAAAAACCAATTTGAACAGCAGTATCTTTGCATATACAGGCTGTCTCAGAAGTATCAAAAACTTTTTTTATGAAACTCATTGTATAATATTGATATAATTGAATATAAAAATACAATACAACCATGAAAATGGGCAAATCTCCATAAATATCAAAAATTATCAAAGCTAGTATATTTTTAATCAGCAAGGAGAGGCCAGTTTAATGAAATAATATTATACAAGGTGTCCCATTAAAAGAAAACAAAGGTGCTAATAAAAACTATATTTTTGAGATAGTTATATACACAGAGATATACCAAACCATGAACTTTTTGGCTTACGGGGGCTAAGATATATAATTTATAAATAGAGTTGGAACACCCAGTATATTACGAAAAGTATAATATATTCTACTAACTAAAAAAAATTAAAATTTATGCGCAATCTTGTACAGAAGAAAATCGCTATCGATGTTCACAAATTTCAGAAATTTAACAAATCTCACTCTTGGTGTATAAATGCTTATAATAAGGAGTGAGAAAATATATTAGTGTATTCCTAAGGCCCAAAGTCATTTAATAAACACCTAAAATTAAATTGGATGTTATTTTTGTACCGAATTTACCTAAGAGTCGGATACAGATGTTTGTAAATAGAACGAAAACAAGAAAAGCAAGAGTTTCTAATTTCGTCCGCCTCGATTCAGAGCGTTAAAAATAAGTACTTACCTAATTGGTGACACATACACTCCACCTTTAGAGAAATTCGATATAGAAATATAGGAATCTTTATATTTAGTATCTTACATCGCTGAGTTTTAAGGAAATTTGCTGTCAACACTGTTAATCAATTGGCATTTAATAAAAATCAGTCCTCGTTTGACTGTTTATATTTTTTATTTGAAGTGATATTGTTTTTAACCGACTTAATAAAGGAAGAGGATATCAATTATTCGACCGTTGCCGTATGTATTTTTTTAGTGCACATCGATTACTCCGCGATGGATGGATGACATTTTCAGGGAATATTCAGAGACATTGCCGGAGTGGTCCCATAGGATATATATTTAAAAAATGTTAAACATGGCGGAATTGCGCGTCATTTTTAATTGTTTACGCGAGCGATGTAGACAATATATTGCGATCACCATACTATCAGAAAAAAAAATATGTGTTACATATGCAATGGAGTCACTGTCTTTTACAATTCTTTTACATTATAACTCGTATAAATAGAATTAAAAAGGACAAAGTAAGAAGTTTAATAAAAAAATAATGGCTTTAATGTTTCCCAGAGACCCCCTTAAAAACAAGATCAATAGAAACTATTGTCTTAAAATCCATAAAACGATTGAATGTCAGTGTTGCCAGAACTTTTTGATTAATAGTCATAAAATTGCTGTTAGACTAGACATACAGTTAAAAAAATAGATCAGAAGCCTGAAAACAGAACGACTAAAAAAAAGGTCATCAAAATATAGATTTCCTGAAAAAATAATAGAGTAATAGATCTATTACAATAGTTATTATCTATTACGATTGTCATAAACTGACACACTAATGAATATGAAATAATGAAATCCATCTGATTCTGTCGTGAGTGCGCGAGTACTAGAACGAACAGTAGGGCTAACAAAGGCGTTGCAGTGCAACGTTGCCGTATTATTCATCTTAGGTATTTTTTAAACGACTTACTCCGGGATGCTTTTAGTGATTTGGATAAATTATTTAGGACATGTCCGGGGTAATTCCGAAAGCTCCCATAGCAAGCATAATGGTTTGATATGTTGCCTTGAAATTTGGAGTATGAAGTGTCATTAACTAAGAAAGTGATTTCGACCCATTAGTATTTCGGGGAGAATTATTTTTTCGTTATTTTAAATTTTAAAAATATAAAATATCTTTATTTTAGGCACAAAATATTTGGTTGGCGTTAGTGGGAAGGGAACTGAGGGGGAAAAAGGAGAATTATAAAAATATCGTCAATCGTGTGTTTTTCGGGGTTTTTAATGGAACGAAGTTTAATTTTATCGCGCTTTTTATATAACATTAATATGGTGATTCTGCCATAATTTTAACCTAAGTGTGGGTCTCAAAACTTTGTATAATGGATGAAATTAAATTTTTTATAAAGAAAATAGAACTGATTTAAAAAAAAAGAATTAAAAATTAAAAGATAATATTTTATTGCACCTTGAAAATTTGACTTTATGAGGTCGGCGTCAAACTAGTAAAGACATTGTTTGTTTACTGGGGTATATAATACACACTCCGTACATACATGTCTTTTTGTAATTAAGTAATAAAGAATTAGACGCCGACTTCATAAAGTAACGTTTATAAGGTGGAATACATTTTTTTTTCGGTTCCATTTTTTATAAAAATATTTATATTATACTATTAATACTATGTAGTGTTTGTAGCATAATCTGCGAATATTATAAACAATCTTTAATTTCCACACTGTTATCTCCTTTATATGTCATTTAGCATATAAGCAGGTAGCATATAAGTAGGTACTGTTATTTTCAAAGTAAACAAAAAACCAGCGGCGCCACATTTTTCCCGTCAAGATTTTCATACACTTTTCTATTTTTTTTGTGGTATAAAAGGCGTTAAAGAAACAAATAAATATGAAAATGTTTTAAAAAAGATTATTGGTGTGCCAAATGTGTCAACTTTTTTAGGCTTATCTTGGGATATACAGGGGTCCCGAAATTAAGGGTCAATATTTTTAGAGTAATTTATTTATAAGACGAAAATGTCATGTTAACGTAATATATCGAAAATTTCTTCGTTGGGGGGCTACAGCCTCGAGAATAAGTCCCTCTAAAGATCGAATCCTGAACTCACAAATATAATACCATTCAATACTAAAACAAGGGCGTCCCGAATTGGCGGGGGAAAGCGAAAAGTCGCTATAACTTTTTCTACGTAGATTTTTTTAAATTACAATTTTCAGTTATATAAATCTAAGGTTTTCTAGAAAAAAAAGATACTCTTGGTTTAATTCAATGTACATCGTTTTCGAGAAAAAGTGATTTGAAAACTGTCCTACATTAAAAAAATTTTTTGGGTTCAGTAAATAATTAAATCAATTATATAATTTCGTTAGTACCAAATATTGTGTATTTAATGTCATGTAAGACAATTTTCAAAAACATTTTTCTCGAAAACGGCGTATCATAACTTTAACCAAATGTTTCTAGAAAATCCTAAGTTTTTATAATTTGTTATGTAAAATAAAAAATCTATGTAGGAAAATATTAGGGCGACTTTTCCCTCTCCACCTCCCGTTCGGGACACCACTGATTTAGTACTGATATTTCGAATCAGCGTAATTACCAAAATACCCAAAATTCGTAATATAGTCTAGCCCCCTAACAAAGCAAATATATATGTTTACATGCCATTCTAGTTTTTTTTATGCTGCCATAGATTATTCTGTAAAAAAAAAGTAACCCTTAATTTCGGGACACCGTATATAGTCACGACATAAAGTACTATTTCTAGACATGTTTGCCCGTGGTATATTACTGTTTCATATCTAATAAATATGTTTTCTTCTAATAAGTACTCTATATATATATATATATATATATATATATATATATATAAACCAACCATAATGTAAAGCAGTATCTGCTGTCAATTTTCAAAGAAACAATAGATGAATCCCAAAATGAACATCAATTTTTGTAAAATTGAAACGAATTATCAGTGCAGTAAAGTTAAAGTTTAAGGTAATATCTCGGGAAGTTTTTGTCAGTTTTTTAGTTGTAGTCTTGCAACCAAAGAAAACAATTAATATTCTAAAACATTTTTTTGAATAATTTAGAAAATCTTACTACATTTATCAATCTCACCAAGTCTAACTATTTTAATTTTAGTATAAAAATTTCAAAAGCAATACATAATTTTCCACAAAACTGGAGAAGTGGAACATGTAACAATAAAACAAAGTTACAGGGGCCCTAATTTATCAATATTTTTACATTATTTTGACATGTGACATTAAAGCTTAAAATATTATCTCGAAAAGTTTTTTCAGTTTTTCTGGTTCTTGTACTTAATGGTTAGACTTTTTTAGACAGTCTATATTTGTTTTGGTGTTAACTTTATATACCAAAATAATTTAAAAAATGTATTGACAAAATAGCACACTATTAGGTTATTAATTTTTACCTGAACTCTGTGATATAAATAACTGATATGTCGCTTTACCAGAACTTGTAGATTTATTACTCGATTTATTAATTCATAATTTCAATTTTCGAATTATTTTTTAAAAAATTATTTAGTACGCTTGTGTCTAATTTGATCTTTATGTGGCAAAGCAATTAAAGTTTACAGCTAGATAAAACTTCAGCGTCCTCTGTCCTAAATCTTCCAACTTTAAACTATATCACCCCTTCGCTGTATTAACCACACAACTAAGGGATAACCACTCTCTGCAAGGCTCATGTAGGGCTATGTACGTCGTGACCCCACCATGTATCAATTCGACGTGTGACACGAGGAAAAGAAGAATGGGGTGACGATTTTAGTCTGGAGTTAAGGGACATATTTTTTAACAAATGAGCCTTGTCAGCCTACCGGGGTGATTCGTTTGGTCGAATTATTTAGACATATTATTTCTTATTGAAATTTTGTTATCTAAATAGCGAGTTATTTGTTTTTGTTTAGTTAAAAAAGATAATAGAGTCTAATGTGATTTTAGATTTACAAGTGTCCACCATATGGATTAAAAAAAAGTGGATAAAACCGATATATATATATATATATATATATATATATATATATATATATATAGAAACAACTAATAAGGTCCCGAATAAACTAACAGGTGGCGTGACTTAGGCGAATTAAGTATGTCGACTGGGGATGCTCAAAAATACATAGGTTTAATTTATTGACCACCTCAAACAGTATCTATTCCTGATACCGAGCTTGACGGAATATTTTAAGGAATCTAACTGAAGTCGAGCCATTTTCTCGTGGTGAATCCTGGGTTGTTTTTTAGTAAAAAGTAAAAGCAACAAGCTGCATAACAAAAATATTTAGATTTTAAATTTGATCTTCTTTTTAAGATTGAAAAATTCCAGGGTAGGTTAAATTTTTGATATGTTGTTCCTGACGGTCAAAAATGGAAATTCCCAAATTGACGTATCTCTATTTCCGTTGAATTAGCTGCCATTTTGAAAACATTTTAGATTCAATTTATCTCGTGTCCTGTTCCCCGGAAGGGAAAAAAATTTCTTGTCTTAGACCGAACTCTTTATAGTTCAGTCTCGAAAGGATAGAGGGCGTTTTGGTCAGATTAACTTTTGGGAGGTCAAAATAAAAAAACTTATTTTTTGGCGAGTTTGGCTCCCTATCTTCTATCTTTTCGGATATATATTAGTTCGGTCCGAGATAAAAATAAATGTTGTTAATTGTGTGCTCTACAATTTTTGTCCTTACAGTTTTTCCTCTTCGACTTACAATAAACGAGATTAATCCAATCCAATTTTTTTTTCAAGATAGCGACTAACGAGATAGAGATAAAGATAAGCCAGTTTGAGAACGACATCAAAAATTTGGCCTACCCTGAATTTTTTCGTCCACTTATAAAAGGCAAATTTTCTTCATTCAGGCCCATCAGTCTAAAAGAAATAAAATATAAGGAAAGTTTTCATTCTACCCTAATGTTGACTGTAGGTTTAAAAATATGCCAATTAGGAAATACTTCTGCTTCTAAGATGTTCTAGAATTGTGACATTGAAAATAAAAAACCAAACCAAGGGAAAACCTTACTTGCTCTCTATTTAAATTTAATGGCGTGGTTATATGATGTAAGTAGTTAAAGTAAACGCTGTGACTAACGTCCCGGTTCCGATATTCATATGAATCCCGGCTGACGTCACCATATTTTTAATATCCCGGTTTCTTCTCAGACAGATACATTTTTAGGCTAGGAACAACCGGGATTTATATAAATAAGGGTATCGCATTTTTTTATATTATTTTGTATTTGAAAACGAGATCTATAGGTCTCGTATTTAAGAGCACATTACTTTTTGCACGCGAATTTGGAATTAATATTATCAATATGCACATAAATTTATAATAATACAATAAGATATTCTATTAAAATTTTCTGTAGAAATGATACTGAAAAATTCGCATATATCTAATCTAGTGTTCGATTAGACATATTTGTAAATAACAAATATCTAAGTTTCTGAATTTTTAGTTACGACTGTGAAGGGAAAATTTAAAAGATGCGCTGTTGTCAGATCTATCGAAATTCGATAGTAACTTTTAAAAGCAAATTGTTGTACGCTAAATTATTCTATTTCTGAATTATTCTTAGGTTTTTAAACATTTAATAGCATACCTCACACTTAGTTTGTTTTTAACTAACTTCAAAGAAGTAGTAGTTGTGCCGGGGTGGTCCCATAACAAGAATATTTTTAAAAAAATATTAAAAATTGAGGGATACGTTCATTTTTATATATTAATTTATTTATTTATTTGGGAAGCTGTTTATATGATAACTTTGAAATAATTTGAGTTATTACCTCGAAATGTTGTGTAAGAATTGTAATTAACAAAAAAAAATATTGTGAATACTCTGAAAAATACTCAATCCAGAGAAGGGAAATTTATTTTTTTTAGATAAATATGTTTTATAATGGATTTATTCTGGGCATAAATATGTTTGTATCATTAAATGAGGTTTGGAAAGCAAGAAGGAGGAAAATTGAAAAATGTCATGTTACATATGGTTTTTAGAGGTTTTGTGCCTCAATTTGATAATACATTTCGTGTTTTGCTGGTACATTCTTGGTACCGGTCGGGTCTCCGACACATACACAGTTGGTCAGGCTCCGTGATCGCGCTAGTTTGTTATTATGCTATATAGTGAGACAAAAAATTTTTTATTTCTTTGACACATATGAGCCAATATGCTTATTAGATATTGCTCTGCAGATGGTTGTAAAAAACATGTTATACCAATTCCGTCGTTTCGTCTGTCGGTCTGTCTGTATGTCTATTAGTTCGCGACATAGCTTAAATACCTCTTACTCCATTGACTCTAAATTTCGACCATTTACTCCATTGACTCTAAATTTCGACCAAAAATTAAGGGTCATATGAGGATGACCTAGAAAATATGTTGAAAAAAATGTTAGAGTGGTGAATTATTTGGAGTTAAGATCCAGTAAAAAAAGCAAGTTTTTTTTTTAAATTGTCGATGTTTCCTAACTTTATTGTTGCATCCTCAGAACATACATTCTATATCCTGGATGAAACGCATATTATTAGTCTTTACCTACTCCGTTGGCCTGCAGATATTTCCCAGATATTAAGTGTCTAAATGGTTTTCGTTACGAATCCTCTTGTTGTTATGTGAGAGTGGTGTATTATTTGGGGTTGGGATCCAGTAAAATAACAACAGACTTTTTTAAATTTTCGACGCCTCGCTATTTTATTGTGGCATCCTCAGGACACATATAAATTCTATATCCTGCATGAAACCCACATTATCAGTCTTTACCTACTACGCTGGTCCGCAGATATTTCCCAGATATTAAGTTCCTAAATGGTTTTCGATTAACAATCCTTTTGTTGTTATGTTAGAGTGGTGTACTATTTGGGGTTTTAAACTGTCGGCGTTTCGCTATTTTATTGTTGCATCCTCAGGACACATATATAAATTCTATATCCTTCACGAAACCCATATTATCAGTCTTTATCTGCTACGTTGGTCCGTAGTTATTTCCCAGATATTACGTTTCTAAATAGTATTCGTTACCGATCGTCTTGTTTTTATGTTAGAGTGGTGTATTATTTAGGGTTAGGATCCAGTAAAAAAAACGATACTCTATTTTTAAATTGTCGACGTTTCGCAACTTTATTGTTGCATCCTCAGGACACATATATAGATTTGGATCCTGCATGAAACCCATATTATCAGTCTTTACCTACTCTGTTGGTTGGCAGATATTTGCCAGATATTAAGTTTCTAAATGGTTTTCGCTAAAGGTCTTCTTGTTGTTATGTTAAAGTGGTGTATTATTTGGGGTTAGGAAATATCTGCGGATCAATAGAGTACATAAAGACTGATAATATGGGTTTCAATTTAAGATGGCGAAATGAAATGGCGGCCAAATAATTTTTTTTAAAAATCATCGTAAAAAATGTTGTCAATGTTCAATCGACTTTAAATTTTGCAGAAAAATTAAAGGTGCAAATGGGATAAACTGGCACGAATTCAACATGATGTAACAAAATGGCGGTATGTGTCAATGTAAAAACTGTTTATTGAATTTATTTTAAATTATGCTCAAAAGTTAATTGTGACAAAGGTAGAAAGAAAATGGTAAAATATTATTAGGAATCCAAATCATGAAACAAAATTGCGCCCAATAAAAATAAAAAGTATATGTTAACACTTATAAACTGTGACTGTGTACTGAAGTAAACTGAGTAATTGTAAAATATTAAATTAGTCCGACGATAAAATTCAACTCAATATTTTTTTTCTAAACTTAAATTATTTATATTTTTGAAATTCCCTGGTAGATAAAAATTCGTAGCGCGAATGCAAACTACTTTTAAACAGATCGGTAACAGGAGCCGGTGTCGATTGGGTTTAAAACTAGGCGGCTCGCCTTTTATCTGCGATTTTCAAAGTACCGACGGCCCAGTGCGGCAACTTATATTTTTATTCAGTAAACTTTGGTATAATATAAAAATTTGAAGAAAATCTGTAGTTAATTAGGACACTACTATATGCGTTTTCTTATAAGTAAACTGGAAAAATACACTTTAATTTCACAAAACACTACCACAAACAATACAAAACTTAATAAGCTTTATTAATGTCGTTAATATACTGCAATTAACCGGGATTACTGCTAATACCGGTTGTCAGCTTACAAATCTTATAAATCCCGGCTAATCGTAAAGTTACTTGCATTATTTCATCAATCAGCCGAGAATGATATGAATCCCGGAATCGGGAGGCTAGTTACAGTGTAAACTAAAAGGATTTTGTCATTGTATCATTTCCTTAAGATCCTAAGGCAAATACACTCTCATTACTTTGCGTATATTCTCTGTTTCGTGTTATGTTATTCGAGATAGTTTAATTAGAGTACTAGCGTCTATGTAACTGTGGATAAAGCATTTAGAATGAAAGGGGGTATTTAATTCAATATGGGCTCTTTAGAGAAAGCAGATTTCCTTTTAATTTTTCAAGAACTTATCTCCTAAGTTTTACCTTTTATACAGGATAAAATTACAATAATTCTGCAAAGATCTAATATTCACACAATTCTCAGTATGCACAAAAATAATGGGCAATGTTTAAAGGCAGAAAGATGCAATTCCTTTGCATTCAAAAGGATTAGAATTCCTTGTTCCTGCGGTGAACTGTATATGTAAAACTCGACGGTCTGTGGTAACTAGACTTAAGGAACCTGAAAGGTGTTTAAGTAAAAAACAAATTATTCAATCCGGTGTTGCTGAACACCAGCACTTAACAGGGCAAATGATTAATATAAAAGATACCAAGGTTCTTGCATCAATCTCGGGATGTATTAGAGAGTATCACCTCAGAGCACCCTAAAAATTTCAATAGGGATGCGGACTACATGGTACATCATGTGTGGTTGAGCACAGGTCGGGTATAAATACCAGAACTCCGCTCCAAGATTTCGTATAATATTTTGATCTCATGCAGTGAAGATCCCTGGAGATTCCTTGTGAAATTGCAGTCGAAACGTCCTAAAGTAATTTCAAATTGACACGGTATAAACCCCAAAACCATGTTTTCTTAATACATATATTCTAGTATCTATTAAAATCTAAAAGAACCTAAAAACAATACAAACCTGTGCAGTTTTTTAAACTCTGTAAACCTTACTTTTCGATTATGTGGTATTTACTTTTTCTTTTTTCGCCACATTTTTTGCTTGAAGTTCTTAGCTATTTTATTATCCAGCAATTTATTTTAAGCAAATAGGCCATGTGACCTAAATCTAGCTTTAATATTGTATGCTGACTGGGCAAATACTAAAAGCCCTTCTCTTTTAACTGGATAGCTTCCAAACCTTAGAGTAAAAAATAGAGGTCACTATTTACATATTTAGTCAATGCCAATAATACCTCACAGTATAAGGTCGATCCTACGACGATGCCAAGTCTAACCCACTCTATACGAATTTATATTAATATGGATTTGCTTAGTCATGATGCAAGAAAATTATCATACAAAGAATAGTAATGTTTTTCCAATATTAGTTTCTAAGTGATATAAAGGAATCACGAAAACATTTGTGAGGTTTATTTACTTTTTCTTGGAAATTCGGAATTACTTAACTATAGTGCGGCAGTGTGAAGTTTGTAAAAAAACAGTCTGAATTAGTTATTAGTAGGAAATTTAGAAATTCATTTAAGGAACTGGTGGAGTTAGCCATAAAATACTTCTTACTGCCATGGTCCAATGCAGAAATTGAGAGAGCGTTCAGCCAGATGAGGATTGTGAAATAACCTCACAGAAACCTACTTAAGATACTACGGTAACTGTAATCCTCATCATCCGAGCTGGCCTCCGTATATTGAATGTGTGCTGTTCGATTTACACATTCTCTAATTGGACTTCTTTCTTGGGTATAGGTTTATTTGCAAAATCAAACAATGGGATTAACTTGACGTTTCGCCTATCATAGTAGGCTTTCTCAAAAATTACTCATTCCTTTATTTTTTTTTTGATATATATGGCTTTCCTTACCTATCTACAATTAATTTAAAAAATTAAATTAATTATCAAAGAAATGATTCACATAAAAAAAGAAAAAATGCAGTAAATGACAAACAAGACATACAAAATTTAAGTCAAATATACCACAATTTGATATTTTAGTATAGTTTTAACTTCATCTAAGCCATTATTTTTAAAATGTAGTATATCATTGTGAATGTCTGATTCTACTCTAAGGTTTAAATTAAAAAATACCAAAAATTATCTTTAAATTCCTCAAAAAAAAACGTACTACGATAAGAACACCTTTTTACCTAAAACTGTGCCATAAGTTGCCTGTCAAACCACTAACTTGCTACCTATCATTCAAATATAAATAAATAATCAACATGCATTTTTCGAGGTATGTAACCTTTTTTTTTAATTTTGTAATAATTATTTGTCAATAGTATAAAATTTTAAATCAGTTTTAGAAAAATTGTAAATGTCATTTTATCATTAGACCACTAAATGTTTTTTTAGTATTAGTATCAGTATTAAATTATATATATATATATATATATATATATATATATATATATATATATATATATATATATATATATATATATATATATATATATATATATATATATATATGTATATGTGGAACATGATCTGTTATAATAATGTACTACAATTTGGGCTCTATTTGTGCCTTAATTAAGAACTTTTGTGACACCGTGATTATTTTTACTTTTGCCTTTTAGTATGCGCCATTATGAAAACAATTTGAATCATAGTAGGAAAATATTGGATAAAAATGATGTGCACTCTTAAATGCCACCAGATATCAATTTTCAGTCAACCATGATATTTCAAGTGCCTCATGCACCAACTGAACAGTTTATTTTATAACGCTGTGACAGAAAGAATAATTATAAAGTAAAACATAACATACCAATCAAAAATTCAAGACTGGTCTCCTGCCGAGTTGTAAAGTTTTTGTCTCAAATTTTTCGAATAGTTGCAGAATTTCATCCTTAAAAAAATTGAGCTCATACATTTTTTAAGGAAAATATTTTCGTCCTGTTTTTAAAAACTGAATACCAGTATCTGTATAAGCTTATAGGTTAAAACTTCCTTAATGGTGAAAAATTTATAATATTCATATAACTTTATTCCATTTTACTGTAGAAAAAATTTAACAACGTTCGATCGGTTTGTTTTTGAACTTCTTATATAAGAAAAACGTCTTTGAGTGGACACTCAGTCAACGACTTGATGTTATACGCGTTAATGTTAAATAACTTTGTCTCATTCTATTGGTCTTATTTCTATAAATGTTTTGTTGAAAAACTGCAGCAAGACATAAACGCCTTAAATGAATTTGCAAGTGGGGAATGGGTTTAATATTTTACCGTCTTTTTAACCGACTTAAAAAAGAGATTCTTTTTCGATCTGTATGTATGTGTGTGTCCGCAATTTTCTCTACAACTACTATCTAACAAACTGCTTTAATTACTTTAATACCTACATGTTTATAAAAGTTTAAAAATGAAAATAAAATAAAACATATATAAATAATAAATATGAGACAACTAAAAGTAGAAGAAAATAAAATTTTAAATAAAACCGGACCGAAAAAGGCACTGGAAAGTAAAAAATGACAATTTAAACCAATCTAAAAATTGATTTATTAAGTGGGCGTCAAACTAATAACAGTAATAGATATTTCCCCTTATGTCTTTAAAAAGTATTCTAAAACAAGGCTACTCATATTAATCACACGATTTTTCTTAATACCTAGTAGTCAAATAGTAATTTGACTTCATAAGTTTTTAAAGTCGTTTAAAAAGTTTTTTTTTACTTTTCAATGCTTATTTGCGGTTTTATATATTTCAAAAGTCCGGTAACTGAACATACCACTAATAAGATCTTTGTAGAAAGAGTGTAATGTACAACTCGCACGGAATGTTCATTTCCTGCTCGTAACAACGCACTCGTGGGAAATATTAAGTGCCATATCGTGCTTGACAATGCTATTGTCCGGGTTAAGATGTTTACTAATTCCACTTTTTACACACTTTCGTACTAATGTTCCATCTTCCCATCGATTCCCTTCATTTAGCATCTATTATATACTAGAAACCGGCGACCCTGAAGTCAGGCCCTTAAGTATTTTAATCAGGATCCAGCGCAACGCAAAGACTCGAGGGAGATAAATAAGCGCCTAATTGCGCCGTTTTGTTAAACGACGAGGGTCGTATCCCTGGGTGCGAGGAGAGGCCCTTTAAAAATCCTAATTGTCAAATAATTGTGATTGCGGAGGCCAGACTGTTGCCTAGATCTAATAATTAGCTGATGAGGTCACGCCTGTCTTTATTTTACATGAAATTGTTTTGCTGTTCATTTAGAGGGTTGAACGATGGTGATAAAACGTGCGTTTAAAAGGATTTACGTGTCAGTTTTGCGTTTTGCGATAAATATTTAAATAGGTGTTTACGGCATTCTAAGGCCACTTAGTTAAAATGCCGAGGAATATGCTGGTTAGGCGTGTTAATTGACAATAATAGAGTGGTTTTCTTTATACCAGAATCTACTACTATAATCAGTTTCAGAAATGTATAGAGTAATAAAATGGAGAATTCCGTCCAATTTGGCTGAATTTCGGGGTCATCTATAGGCGTAGGGAAACTTTGTGTATAAAATACTTAATGGAGGCAGGTAATAAAACACAGATTATAAATACTTCTTAATTGTGTTTTAAACATGTTAATATTTGCTGTTACGCCATACTCTTAATAGTATTATAAGAATATTTATTAAATAACGACATTCACTCCAACAAAAAGGTGTTCGAATAATCCTCAACTATCAGTGAGTGAAAAGTTATTATTTCAAATGTGCACGATTACCCTACTTTTATTGTACAAGTAATTGTTGAACGATGTTCCCCAATGACTGGAATTGGAAAGACCACCGTTTTCAAATTATTGCGGGAGAGAAACGTAGCAGGTCAAGTGGAACCTCCCAAGAAAATTCCAGGAAGACCAGCAAAACTCCTTCATGAAGACACCAAATGTGCAATTCGAAGAAAAGTTCACTCTTTTTTATTTTAAAAAAGATATAACCACTCTAGATAAAATATTGATGGAGCTTGGTCAAGTATTCCTTTGATCAGTGGCGGCTTTCCATAGGGTCATATGGTCAATGACCCCCAAAAATAAATAATAGTTGTAATAAAACGCGAACCTTGGGAAAAGTTAAATACGCTACACTATTAGCCGCCAATGGTCTCGTTGCGTTCCTTAGGCACAATAAAATACGCTATACTAAGCTAGGCTGGGCAGTCCGAATTGCCCTGATTACCTTAAAGCTTGACGAAAGTACCCTAAGATTTCACAGTTACCGAGCGGCAGCCGAACGTGATAGCAAATGGAATATGAAATTGCGATTTGGGTCATCAGCCGGTCTCTTCTCATAATTCGATCGATCGGTCGCGGCATCACGTCGGCATGCGGAAGTTCAGTTGTACAGAGGTCGCGCGGTCCATATTCTAACTCGATATTGTTTCGGACGTTTTTAATCGATGAAAATTGATTTATATACTGTTTTTTTGTAATATATATTTTTCTATTTTTATGATCCATGTGTGAGTTGGAAATATACAGGAAATAAAATGTTGGTAGTGACTAGTGCAAAAAAATAAACATCTAAAAAATGCTTACGAACTTAATTTTGCAAAAATAACCAATTTCAAGGTGGTCTATGTTTGAGTTGTGAATGTAGATGAAATAAATTTCGGTAGTGCAAAAAATTAAACAACTAAAGAGTGCTAACGAACTTAATTTTGAGAAAATAACCGAATTCAAGGTAAGTGGTCGCAATTTGGCAGAACTTAGTATACGACAATATACGACAAAAATAAAGAGGTTCATCGAAACTTTCGCAAAAGTATGTACGATTTAGCTAACTGGATATGTGGTTGTGAAGTCTCAACCTCATTTTACTGTTATGTTTGTTGTTTTCTAAGGACTCGTCAGACTCATTATGGTGCAAAACCGGTGTTAAAGATTTAAAACACTTAAAAGAAAAAATAAAAAAACTTGGGTTTTCTGCAGATCACATGAAATAAGTATCCAACCGCACGCCTTTGGCGCACCATTTTCAGTGTTTATGAAAAGATAATAATAGGGAAAACGTATAAATTGACTCATAACCGGGTGGTAAAACCTGCACTTGATGATATGAAAGAATTTTGCAATGAGATCAATTCCAAACTATGGAAGTGGCATAAATTATTGGTGGGTCACCCTGTAGTCATTTTGCATACCTAATGAGGTTTTATTACTCCATACTTTTCTGAACCAGAGTATAATCTCTAATATGTTTTTAATCATTTGATGATCAAATGATACTAAACCTTAATTGAATTTGACACAAATATTTAACTTTTATATATACAACAAAGAAATTAGAAATTCAATTAAATCTAGGTCTTGCCGCAAAGTGTCTTGTGCTAATTGCTATAAATATTGCATAACTTCGGCACCTTTACAGTGATGAAAACGATTTCATATTTTTGCACTTAAAAGGATCGCAGCGGCTCTTTTCAGACGGAAAAGCAACACATGGTGCGTTATTGAGTTGTGAAGAAAGAAGCAGAAATCTTTGTCTCTCTAAACAAACGTGAGTAAACTATTTTTCCACGAAACATTTGATGTAACGAAAGAAAAAATGCATATTTACAGGGTTTTATTGTAGACTATGTTTGTGATAGATTTAGCGCCTTTCCTTGTAAGTCGTATGCTTTAATTGGAGTAAATTGAAACTTTCTACTGGCAATTGTATTTTATAACAAGCCTATTCTAATTACAAAATTGGGGGTATTTTTTTAACTTTTTTAAGAAAGTTTAAATTTAGACCTGGTTTAAATATTTTTTCTAAAAGTCACAACTGAAAATGACAAGTCATAAAAATGACATAACTGGTGAACCAAAAGTGTTAATTTCCATCACAATAACTGTTTGATATCTTTACTGTTACTGGACCTGATCGACATAATTTATAAAAATATCAACACTAGGGATGGGCATTTTATCGATATATCGATAGCTTACAGGCCGCGGCATATCGAATAACAATTAGTAAATAAAAATATCGATATATCGACAGTTTTCCGATAAGTACGATACCTAATTGTTAAATTATTGAATGAGTTACATATTTATGAAGCTAAGGATTAGAAATGTCTCCCGAAACCACCTTTGTCCCAACTATCGATCGCTAGAAATAAACTGTCGATAGGTAGCAATAACTATCGATAACTAAAATTGGCAATTGTTTACTTTTTTACATCATTGCTGATTTTGATGATCTTTTGTACATAGATGGATTTTATGGTCTTAATCACGAATCCGAAGTGAAATTTTTTCGATTGCGTTTCGATTTTTAATTATTCATCCTCAAAATTCATAGACTTTCTAACTCCCATTTCCTCATTTTTCTTTTTTTTTTATAAAAATTGACTAGTTTATGAAACAAATAATTATTAAAGACATAACAAAACTTTCTACTTGATTTTCTTGCCTTATTTTATCTAAAAAAAATAGGGCATTGGGAATACTCAAAAACAGTCATACTTCATTATTTTTGGACTAGTAACGTTTCCTTTATGTTGGCATCTTGACATCGTGAAAGACCATCGAGCTACAACTTAAAAAAAACATATTAATTCATACAAATTAAAGAAGCTAATGGGTCTTTAATACAAATTAATTATGGATATTTTGTTACATAGTTATCAGTGCATTTTTGCAATACATCCGAACAGACCGGAAGTCACATTACTTTGATATTGATAGAAAGGATTAGTGATATTAACTTTAAAAATCATGATAGTTTTATTTTACATTCAACTATTTTTGGTTAAAACGATAAATTATTTAACAAATTTGACAGCTATTTTCTCGATAACCATCAAAGATAGGTATAGGACATATAACATGTTTTATACTATATATATATATATATTTTATGTAGAATTTAAATTTTGAAAAATATACGGGGTGCTTTATTTAAAATATTGAAGTTGATAGAAGTTCGGTCGAGCTGGAAGTGACCTAAAGATGCTGTTATATCTTAAATCTGCAGCTTATTCAACCATACAACTTCCCATGATCTCAAATTGATATATTAATTAATAAAAAAAAAGACTAACTAATAATTTCTTGGTTAAAAATTCTATTTTATTAGCTAACGGAAATTCTATAAGCATTGCAATATAATAAGAATTCCAGGTTCAGGACGTCCCAAAATTTCGGATACATATTAAGATGCAAGATTAGTTATTATGAAAAAAATCTATTTGAAACATCAGTCGAAGTAAATGAGGGGGCGCATTTACTGGATCAGGCTGTACCGCTCGCCAAAGAATTTGCTGTTCGAATGTTATTAAAACTCGTGCTGTTAACAAATTTTTTCTCACCGGAATAAATAAGCAAATATGATTCGAATTTGAAAGAAAGTATGTAAATCAGAATAATAACATGTAGGAAAATGTTTTTTTTTCAGACGAGAAGTCATAATGCACCATTATAGTTCCATGGAATGAAAATAAATATACTTATAGTTAGTCAAAATAATTGATTTTCTATTAATGTTTAAGCTTGAATTAGCGCCAGAGGAGCAGGTGTTTGTGCGATTATTAACCTGGCCTTCGAAAAGCCTCAACTTAAACTTCAGTGAGAATGTTTGACGGAAAATGACAAAAGTGATTTATAACCTGGACTTTAATCTAGAAATCAAAATGATCTGTTGCAAAGGATAGTTGAAAATATTGATATTTTGTTATATGTTTATTATATTATTATTGTGATTTAACCAGATTTATTTTTGTTCTGATTTATTTTTAGTGACCGCAATAGTAATTTTGAGATGTTTTAGTTTAGATGATGGTCAATAAAAGGCATACAGAAAATCTATTGTTGTAATTAGTCGATGTTCCTATGAGGTCATCTTCAGGACTCTAAAAGTTAAAAACTGGTGTTATATATTGTTTTTTTTTTTAATTTTAAGGGGCAATGTTCTTCCGAAAACCTATATTAGAAAAGAGAAATAAATAAATTGTTTTACAATAATTATACGTATATACACTAAAAACGTATAGCGTATCTTAGTTCATTTAAAATTGACAATACATATTAAAACAGTTTTAGCATATAAAACAAAACACACAATGCGCATGGCACAACAGAGTTAAAATACAATAAGACTTAAATAAGGACAAAATAAATTTAGATTAAAATCAACGTTAATTAGCAGGCATTACCATACTTACATACAAATGTGATTTTGTTAAACTTAAAAATATACAGTTTGCGGAACATTATTAGATGGTGGGTATTTTGTTAATGTTGTTGATGCCATTTGCCATTTAGTATCGAATAATAAAACTGCTGTTCTTAAAAGAGTTTGGTCGATAGGTAGGTTTTGAATATTATCTGTGTTTGAAATAAATAAAAATGTTTTTCTTTTATACTTTTTGATAAGATTATTTGCAGCCAATAATAAGAATAGAATGAAAATTAGTATATCAACTGAATTTACTAAAAAGAATGTTGTACAATTTTTAAAATATTATAGTAGGTTCCACTTAAGCCTTCTATATCCTGTTTTTGATTAATGGTTTTGTACTTCTTTATTTCCATTTAGCAGAGGTTTTTTAAAGTTGATCAAAATTGAAGGGATGTTGTTGTTTTTGTTACATATGTGTCAGCCTTATTTATGTATGAAAATTGTAGTTTAAACATTAAAACACCCGTATGCATTAAAGAGGTTTAAATTTAGGCCAGATCTAACTAGATAGTTATATATTTAAGATGATATATATGCAACAATTGAACAAGAAATGTTTCGAAATGTCACTATTACAAAATGACATTGATATAATCAAAACATAATTGGTGAAGTAAAACTTTTAATTCTATAGCAACTAGAACCTTTTTAGTGAATACGGGGGTAAATATTTTTATGTACATATATAAAAACATATATTAAATAAGGAAAATGCGCAGTATTTGTTTAGTTACCATACATTTTATGATTTTTTTTATAAATTGATTTATTGGGAACAGGATTGAACGGAATTATAATGCTAATTTAGAACACTTTCACACTTTATTTCAAATGCACGAGTATATAGATTTACACAGTTTTTTTTTTGTTTTTCAGGTGAGTGTTGGAACTTGTCCTTTAGATGTACATACCATCTAAAACGGTAAGAAAATAAATCAAATAATAAATATGAAATATACTTTTTGTATTTTCTATTACGATTAATATATTTTTTATATGCTCAAAAGAATGAACCTTGCGTTTAGTTAGAAATCATTCTCTTGTGCTGAATTCGCAAATGTAATTCGTTTCAATATTCTGGAAATAAACACTATCAAAGAATCCTAACCTTAGGCTTAGCCATACATCTGTAATGAAAAAAATCATAATTAAATGGACAATTAAGGAAAGAGAAACTTCTTAATAAAAGTGTTATTTTTATATATCGATGCTTTTTTTACAAATATCCGATTTTTCTCTGTAATCGTTTTTGTGTCCACGGTTTAATATGATAATATTTAATAAGTCTTATTCAAATTCCTTTAGAGTGCGCTCTCAGGAAAGCATCTTTAACAAGCAGCTTGACAAATTTATTATAGAGCAATAAAATGAAAATTATTTTTAACTCGTAGAAATAATAATTTCAACTAAATGTCACTTACAGTTTACGATTTTTTTTACGATGTTTACTGGGCATAATAGATACGAGGTCATAAAATTATGTTGAGTACAGATCGACCGAAAAGCATTATAACGGTCACCCACACTATACTTTTGAAATACTTGCATAAAGGTGCTGCATATAATTTGCAGCTTTTTGTTGAATTCATTTAGTTGTATTTCCAGAGTTGATATATAAAATTCCAATATTTTGAAAAGTAAATAAAACGAATCAGTGGGGTTTATAAAAAATATTAAGATTAAAAGCACATACGAAATCAGTCTCCAAGCAGCTGAATTGAATTCCAAATTCATTAAAGTTTTGACTGCGAATTAATATCGACAAGGTCGCCGTTCCCAGCTAAAAAAAAATCTTGTGTGGTCGGTTTTCAAAAACTTGCTTTTTTAAGTTTATTACATTTTTTTTAATAATTAGCTGTAAGTCAGGCAATGAAAAAATACATCAGTTCCGAAACTTACCTTCCTTTTCTAATTTTGAATTAGGCAAAGGGCAAATATATTAATCCTGACCTTTAAATTACCTTGAAACACATAAGCTATTCAATAGAGCCTAGATGGTTGCCTTTAACAAATTCAAAGTGTGATCATAAAAATGGTGCATGGATTGCCAGTATTTCTGATTCGATTAGGGCTCTTCTGGCTTCCGTAAAATCAATACAAGGTTGCTACAGGGTTTACTGTTCATCTTGTATCACACATTTTCCTGGAATGTCCACACATACTATTTAAATGAATAATTAAATTCATTAATATTCACCTATTCATTTTATTATCTCAACGATTATTTTTCTCCTGTTAACTTATATACAAATCACTTTATTCATCACAAATCACACTTGACCTTAAGTACTGATATGGGGAACAGCTTTTTTCCCGATTGTACAGGTCCTGCTTCATCAAATTTTCTCTTTAATGTATGTCTAAAGGTTGTAGACAGAGTGAGTATTCTCAATAAAATTCACTGGTTGGGCTTAGATTGTCTTTAGCGTTTCTATCAACCATGCATCTCTGGTCCTTATCAAGGGTAAAGTAAATTCAAAAACTGCGAGCCTATATAGTCGTAATGTGAAATGATGCGTGAAATGTTTCCACGTGACAGTGGGGGTCTCCAAACTAGGGATGGATGATATTAGATCACCTATCGATATGTCAATTTTTATCGATCTAATGATTGGTCATATTGCTACCTGTCTTTATTTGCTACTATCTATCGACATATTTTACAGTGTCCTTGAAAAAGTTCGCATAATATGGGATTTTTTTATTAGATAGTTTTTTCAAAATCTAGCATTGGCAAAAATTTTAGCTCCATTAAGTATGAAAAATGGCCTATTCAAAAATTGTCACGTGACTGGTATTAGCTGTCAAAATTAACATTTATTTATAAAATTGCAGAAAGCGGCTTATTTGCTCAAAATATGAAAAAGTTTTTTGATTTTTAATTTTAAATACATTTAATTTGGCCCGAAGTTTTAATATTTAATTTTCTAAGGTGAAAAAAAAACATTTATTTGAGTAACCTCACCAGTATAATATTTATTTATTTCTATATATTCCAAAAAGACTGTCTTTTTCCGAGAAAACTAAAAATCACCTCTTAAAAGTATTTTAAGTCTGGTGCAAAATTGGCGCGATTTTAGGAATTTTAGGTATAGATTACTTTAACCGAATTTTTTTTATACTAAATACATGTCATAATACAATAAATAAAAATAACAGTAAACTGATTTCGGCGTGCAATCGGAATCTTAAATTGTTTGAAACTTTTAATAATTTGTTGTATAATAAGGTTTATACCTATCTTCAACCGTTTTGAAGTTATTTGGGTTTGTATTCTAATAATTTAATTTAATGCTGATAATGGATTAGACGGTAAAAAATAATAATCATGAATATCAGAAACAATATTTTGCGGTCACCGAAAGTTGCTTTTTTCTTACTTTTAAATCGTTCAGTTAGTTGCGATAATTATTATTAACGATGGTTTATTCATGGTTTATGGTTTAAGAAAGGGAGAAATACCAAACTCTCATACCAAAATGGGAGTTCTGCAAGGGCTACTGCTCGGTTATTTAATGAGTTACATCCGGACAAGTATGTGGGTAAGTTAATAAGAAAATTTGAAGAAACTGGATCCTTGTCTAATATTCGCTGTCATCGAAATCGACCACTGAGCAACAAAGCCACAAAAATAGCAGTTTTAGGACACGTATCACATAACAACACTCAAATCACTGGTCAACTGGCTATTTCTTCAGGACTTAGGGCACGACTATGCAAAGAATTTTGAAAGATCATAAATTTCACCCGAACAAAACAAATTTGTTCACACAAACTTAATGAAGACGATTCTGATAGGAGATTAGAGTTTTGCGAAAAAATCAGCCAATGTTTAATCAGCAATCCGAATCTGTTATTTAATATTTGTTTTTCGGATGAATGTACGTTGTATTTACATGGTGCTACAAATAGACATAATTGCCACTACTGGATTGACTCGAATCGACATTTGTTTCGAGAGGTACACTCGCAATATCCTGAAAAAATAAACGTTTGGACAGGCATGTTCGGAAATAATGTTGTAGGACCTCTCTCTAGTCCTGGAAACTTGACGGGCGAGGTATACTTGGACATGTTAGAAAATACAGTAAAGCGACTAATTACGAAAATAATAGAAAAAAATTATGAAAATGATCTTCACTTCCAAGAAGATGGTGCATCACCGCACTATATAGTTCCAGTAAGACAGTTATTAGACACCCACTTTCCTGATCAGGCGATTGGCAGACGAGGCCCAATTGAGTGGTCGCCGAGGTCCCCGGACTTAAATCCTTTGGATTACTTTCTTTGGGGACATTTGAAAAGCAAAGTCAGATTCAATCGAAGATCTCTAGCACCGAATTACATCTGAATGTAGAAGAATAACCCCAGACATACTAGAATATATATCAATAGATTTAAACAGAATCTTTATTACTGCATGGAGGAAAATGGACACCAATTTAGGCACTTATTACCATATTACTGTGTGTATAGTCGTTTATATTTATTTATTTTTAAAAAATACCTAAATAAACACGATATTAAAAACTAAACTTTTATTTTAAATTATCAAATTCCTAAATAAACATTTTCCTCGGGTAATTTCTCTATTTTCATTCGTATGTGGAACAACTTGACATTATTTCGTTATATCAGAAATGCTCCGTTGGCAATTCTAAAAGGAGCTGCAATAAATCAATTCCCGTTTTCTTCCGTCTTTATATGGTATTTCTGAACTTATTTATGCTTCTCTGTGCATATTTTCAAATGTCGCACAAGCGTTTACTTCTGAGAAAATATCGATGATGGAAAACTGTTTCGATAACTTTTGCAACTGTTCTGCATAAAGTCGTACTTACTGACACAGAAATATGTATATGAAAAGGTTAAATTGACAGACACAACAGCATAATGTCATGTTTTTTACTTAACTAAGTATTTACTTTCAATTTTTTTACTTGACTAAGTAATTGTAAAATCCCCTTCCTAGATGTTTCGACATTTCACGTTTGAGGGTCCCTAGATACCATATTTTCTCACTTCTATCGGTCTGTCTGTCTGTTGGCGGCATAGCTAAAAAACAGTTACCCGATTGACTTCAAATTTTGGTCAAAAATTAAGGATTAAATGTTAAATCCTAGATGGTGAAACAAAATGGCGACTTATTAAAATGTTTAAAAAAATAGGTCTAAAGACTACTTATTCTATTGATTTAAATTTTTTCGCAATAACTGAAAAATAACTAGCATAGAAAACCTTCTTATTCAGTTGACTATTTTTCAGAAAAATTAGTGTGATATATAGGGAAAAAATAGTAAAATAATAGTTTTGAAAAGATCAGTGTAAACATTAACTCAATTTTCCTATGAAGTAATAAAAGTGTATCTAGTATTTTTGAAATTTATTATTCACCCTCGCAACTGCGTCCCCTTATGGTCAATTCCGAAATTTAAAAATATGGTCATTCAATTGCTCTTGGCCACTTGACAAGGATAATTAACGCCTTTAAGTAACCAGGCTGTATATATGTTTCTATTTTCACGCTGGGCATCAGCTCTTGGACTAAGAAATTTGCCTAGATATAAAGTTACGTTATTTCGATAAACTTTGACAAGTAATGTCCCAGTCCCATGTTCCCCGAAAGCAAGTGAGGATTAAATATACCTGTTTTTGTTAGCTGAAGTGACCTCTATAAATTGGTTTTTAGTTCATTGTTGTATCTTGTGTCTTTTGGAAGTTACAAAGTCTGAATTAAGCAGAAACGATTTTTTACTTTTGATGTTCGTCGGTGTTCTCTTAATATATACTGCATAAAATATTAATGGCCGGTTGCAGAAAGCTCAATTAAAGTTTAGAATGTTTAACGGAATGTCAAATTTGACAGCGAGCTCCTAGATTTCTATAAGCAGCCTGTCAAAACCGAAAGCTCGGTTAAATATTCTAAACAGCAATTAAGTTTTGTGCAACCGGCTGTAAGCCTTGATTTTTCTACAGAGTTTGACAAATTACGTCCTATGTCACATGTTCCTAGAAAGTACGAAAAGTAAGGATTAAATATATCTGCTTTTGTTAGTCTGTGTCTATAAACTGTTTTTTGGTTCATTTTTATACCTTGTATCGTTCGGAAGTTTCAAGGCCTGGAACAAATTTGGTTTGTTTCAAGAATTCCTGTATTTTGCATTGTGAATATTTTTCACTGCCGGCTAAACTATAAAGCAAATGTAAATCGGATTTTGGTTTATTTCGTGCTAGTTCAAAACCAGGTTTTCCAATAATTTCATCGTGTTGTACGCCTCTTCACTGAATTACTGTTAATGCTTGGCAACAACCTAGACGTGGCATACTCTGTATAATTGTGAATTTGGTCAGTTTTCATGTTGCTCATGTCGTCTTTTGTAGAGGTTTCCCAAACATGTCCCAACATTTTTTAATTGGATTCATATCCGGTGATTTTGCTGGTCATACCATTCGCGAAATTTGACTATCTTTAAGAAATCGTTCACAATACCTGTAGTTTTGAATAGCAAGTGTGCCACATCATGTCAAAACATTAATTTCTTCAAAAGATGGCCAAACAAGATATAAATGTTTAAGATTTTATGTATATAAGCAGACCACAATGGCCTGAGTACTTGGTACCGTGGTTGCTTTAAGTGAAAACAGGGAAAGTTTATGCAAGCAGGATTCAAAGATTTGCAGATTAGAGAAGAGGAAAAGGCATTTGCTGGTAACACATTTCATAATCGGGACAATCTGGGAATAAAGGAGAGAACAAAGTGGGAGGTTCTAGGTCTTTGCAGTTGGACGGTGAAGGGATACATGTGGGTCCTTGCTCGTTGCCAAGAATGATTAAGGAGGGCATAATGGATGATAAAGCATCAACGGGACTCCGTGCCCTATAGAATTCTACAATTCGAAAAAATTCTATGCCACTGTTTACACACACGCTTACTATCGACAAGAAACGATATATTCAGACGCTTCGTTTCTACATCCGTTAAGGTGTCGAATTCTACTGAAAGAATGCGTATTTTTGTTTTAATTCCAAAATTCGACGTTTGACGGCAAATGGCTGCCATTATTATTTGTTTTGTATATTATTAATTAAATATTGTACTAGGTAGCAAGGTAGCATCACGATTTCGGGAAAAAATGAGGGTTCGTACAGAACACTGGAAATTGTTGTTAGAAGTGTGTGAGAGCAACCTAAACCTCTTCACCAACTATAATATTTATATTGTTTATTGGCAACATAATTATTTCAGCAAAATCAAATTTACAAAAATAAACTTAAAAACCCACAGTAAAGTCAGCCAACACATCAAACGGACAACCATCAAGTAAACGAAAACAATTAATAAATTAACTTAAAAAACTTCAAACTTCAAGGGAACCGTCACTTTGGATTATAATGTCAAAAGTTACTAGAGTTTCCACCAGACGTGGCGCGAAGAAAAGTCAGTATTGAAACAGAGTAACAATAAAGCACTCGATCGACTTTGAAAATAGATTTCTAGAATGGAAAGCGATATATAAAATTCTATAGGCCACGAAGTCCTGCTACAGAACAGGAACCGTGGTAATATTGCTCGCCCACAATTCGACTATGCTCTAGTAATGAAAGCTTCTTTGTGATGTTTAGATCATCTTTGAGCAGAGTCAAGGAGCTCCCCATGTGTGCGAGAAATGCTCAGTGCTGAATTGCGAAGTGCAAATGGTATACGAGTTGACAGAAGAAAAGTATTTTGGAGCTCGCAAAAGAAAACCGGTTGCTGTGGCAATTAAGATGATATGGTCATGCCAGCGAAGATCTAAAGTGATACCAACTAGGCTAATGGAATCTCCGGCTTTAAGCATTTAAGTATTCATTTGAATGGTGTGGGCATTGGAAGATAATTTCTTAGATAGTAAACTTGATTGTATCTTAGTAGCGTTAGATTGGACAAGGTTCTTTGCTGTTCATTCTACGATTTTAATGAGGTACTCGGTTAAGGATAAAGTCATTACGTCTATCATCAATTCCAGTTTTGGAAAATTGTGTGTTGGAATGGAGTGTACTATCGTCAGCATAGCTGTGAATAGGACTGGAACGTCTGCGTTGATTTGGTGGAAAGAAAACTGGCAATCCAAGTACAACGTTTTGTAGGAAGACCATATATCATATCGGAAGTTTGTTAAGAAATGAGTCATGCCAGACTTAATCAAATTGGATATGTCGAGGGCAATAATTCGGGCTTCTCCGTGGAATTCGTAGGACCACTTATGAAATAAGAAGGTAGAAGGTTTGACGTGCATCTTTGGTGGCGGAAGCCGTATTGCCTCTCATGGATAAGTTTATACCTTTCAAGGTAATTTTAAACATGATTATTGACGTACTTCTCCATTGCCTTACTCATAATATTTGAGAATAGGGATATCTGTAGTTGCTTTGTATGTCATTGTTTTCAAAGAATGTTAATTTGTTTGTTGAATATCCTGGATTTAAATGAATTTGTCAACATAATCCAATTTACGTTTAGTTTATTCTTTATCCGCAGGCTCAAAATAACCGTTATGCACAATATCGTAATTTCTTAAAAAAAAACAATTTTTTTTCAGACCCTGTAACTTCTAATAGGCACAAAGTACAACAGTGAACCAAAAAGCATTTACAGGGGATATTTCAGCCTACAAAAGCGGGTATATATGTATTATTCATTTACTTTCTTAGGTCCCATGTAACTTGTCAAACGTTAAAAAAAAACAAAATTAAAAATAAAAATATGTAAATATCTTGATTTATTTACAATGAAAACGTCTCAGAAATCGTATTACATTTTCAAAAGCCGTTTAGTATATTTATTTTTTCTTATTTGTTGATATACCGATGAAGTTTTTTGTTTAAAATTTTGACCAATAGACCAATTCCCTAAATAATTTTATTCCAAATTCCACACTCTAAAAAAATTATGCATAAATTCTGCACAATTGTGTAGATTTAGTGCACAAAATCTGTCTGAATGTGTACTTGGAACAACTTTGTGCAGAAAATGTAGACACGATTGGTCAAAATTAGTTGTATATATTTTCTAATTTTGCATATTTTCTGAACAATACTGTGTTGAATTGACATACAATAATGTATAAGATTTTTGCACAAGAGAATGCATATTTTTTAGACAGTTTTGTATAGCAAATATTTTAATAACATCAATATGCATTTTTTTTTCGAACAATATTGTGCAACAAATTAGAAATTTTTTTTTTGAATAATACAGTATATTTTTTCAGCACAAAATGTGCATCCTTTCTAAAATATGTGTGTGCATAATTCTTGCACAAATTGTTTTTAGCACAAAATTGTACATTATATTAGAAAATACTTTTTTCTGGATAATATTGTACATTTTTTATGGACAAAATGTGAGTGTTTTCTAAACATTTTTCGGTAACTATGAAAATATGTGAAACAAAGAAGCCAAACCACAATCAACTACAGAACCTTTAGTCAAAAATTATATCAAATAAAAAATAATTTTTAATAAAAAAATGGTTTTATTCATCGTAGCAACTCCAACTGGATGTAGATAAACTTATTGGTAAATCTCTTTTGAAATCTCGAAGTTATGTAACTAAAACAAAAAAAAATCGGTGTAAAAGTATATGGTTTTTTAACGAGTGAACATAGTACTTATCCAAAACACAATGTTTTGTAAGGTTTTTTATTTTAAAACATAACGGGTTACTGCATTGCTATATTCTAAATTATACAAGAGCCAAACATAATTTGCCTTTTGGGAAAATAAAGCGAGTTAGAGTTTGAGGCATATTTAATACAAATTCAAGTTCTTTCACATTTTAATGTGTTACTCGGGAACTCATTTTGTTTTAAAAAGGGTTAAGTATCTTAAACTGATATATCTTCTTTGTTTTTATGTAAGATTTTATGAAATATTTGTTTAAGCATTCAATAAGACTTATACCATATAAATTAATCCTAAAAAGCAACACGTTTATTCAGTTTATTGTCTTTAGGTTCAGAGTTATTATACCTTCTCAGAAATAGTTGTATTTATATATTCTGTCAATAGGAATAAGTACATATCTGTGTATAGCTTAGTCCTATTTGCCTTTAAGACTATAAAACTGCAGATTCCCCGGGGTAAAATATTTTAAATAAAATCGCAACACTACTCCCCCAGAAAGTATTTTTTTGATAAACCTGCAGTTTATAAACCAAACAACCTTTTATGTACGTTGCCAGTATGATAATCTGTCGTTGGATAAAATATGAGCATAATTGTTCAGAAAAAATAAGTAATTTTTTTCTGATGATTTTAACACGTGACGCTATTGGTATTTTTACACATGTTTTATTCTTAAAATCTGAACAATGTTGTAGTTTAGTAATGCACAGCGAATATTAGCCTTTTTAGCTTTGCTTTGTGGATAAAATATGTACAATTTTGGTTAAAAAACGCTTTACAAATGAAGGCATCTATTTTGAATACTCCGAATGTATCTTCTGCACAATTGTATACATTAATGCACAATTTTTTCTGAATACATTATTGAGAATTAATGAATAGCGAATTTTTACCGTGCATAAATTAAAAAAGAAACATTAATTTATGCAGGTATAATGAATATCGCTTGGTCATATTTGCCTATTATTTCTGGTCTAGTTTAGCAGCCAAAACCTAGTGCGTATGTCAAAATGGACGTAAATCGAGAACAAAAATCTAATATGCGGAATTTAACTGGAACAGCAATTAAAACAAACATTTTATAGGCTTTATACTGTCGGATAATCCTACTTGAGAGAAGCTAAAAAAGATGAGACTAAAAGCAATTCCTGCTAGAGACCGTGAAAGATATTTTCCAATACGTAAGGCAAAATTGGTTTCACAAATAAAGGATTATACTTTCTTATTCGCTGGTTTGTAGTCATTTATTTTTATGCTAGCCTGTTTCCAAAGTTCTGTTTACGGGTATTTCTATCAAACAATCCGATTTAAGCTTTAAATTGACGGGTTTGATTTTCTTACTTAAAAGTTTACTATCGAATAACTTATTCGTTGAAAGTTTATAAAAGCTTCCCAACTGTAATTTTCTCCAATACGAACACAAGTCCTCATTTGTCCCAGCTGCTGTTTCTGAAGCTGAAAGTATAAGTAAGAATGCCATTTGCACGATATTGCTCTAATTAAAGTTTTCCTCTTGTTGGAAGTAGTAAAATTAAATTAGTTTATTTACAGAGTTGTTTGCGAGTGTTGAATGGGATTGATGAGTTTTGTACTTATATAAAAGCTTAAATAGAACAATTTGAATGTTTTTTTGTTAGAACATTCTGTTTCTGTTTCAGATAAATGCCTTTCGTACGACATATTGTTTGCAGAAACCATTTGATATGTGTCTTCGGTAACTTCAAGTAAAAGATAATTTTATAATTTCACGCATTATATTTATTTATATATATATATATATATATATATATATATATATATATATATATATATATATATATATATGTGTGTCCCAGATTCGCTTCTCTATACAGGGATCTCGGCTCCTATTATACCTACAGCAAAGGTTAAATGGGAAAAGTTTTAGAGGAAACTTATTGCATTCGATATCCGGCTTCAGATTTACGATCGATCAATTGTGTTTGGAAATATCGGGGAAAAAACCGAAAATGGCGGATTTCGTTTTTGGCCAGTATATCCAGAACGGTAAATTTGACAGCTGCCAAAATGTGACATTATTCGGACACATTTTTAAGACAAATAAGATGGCGTATACGACGCGTCTTCATTGTTTTTTGTTAACCCGCAACCCGCCTCAACTTTCATTTTTCTTATGGCAGCTATATTGGATTTTTCGATTTTTGGAAAGAGCCTAAAATTTCCAGTCTAGTGATATCTCACAAGTGCGTTAAAGATTTTAGTATCATCGAAATATTATACTTCGTAAAGTTAGGTTTCAGTTTTTTCTAAGGAGGCCATGATTTAAAGTAATGTTAGCTCTCAATGCTTTTCTAAGGAGGCCATGATTTATCTGTAACAAAATTGGATTTTGACTTTGACGTTAAGTTAAATAGTTGAAAGTATCAAAGCTGTGTTTTAATAAGTAGTAGGTACGCTTTTATCCCAATAAAATCATAAATCGGACACATAAATTGTCAAAACCTATAGAAAATGGCCGGCATTCCGTATTCAAATGAAGAAAAGATTGACATGTTAGCTTTGTACTTTCAATCATACAGAAACGCCGACGTTAGCTCACCAAGGTAGTTGGAGATGTACACCGAACGACGGAAGTCTCATAAAACACAATTCAGGAAAATCGTAGTTAATTTAATTAGCCATGATGCCTTCGAACAACCTAGAAGCGGATACAATAATAACAATGAAAATCGAGACAGAAACATTTTACAAGCTATCAACGAGAACCCTAGTGCATCGGTAAGAACTGTAGAAGGAAGTTAATGTGCCAAAATCCACAGTACAGAGACTTTTAAAAAAGAATAAGTTCCATCCATACAAACCCAAAATAGTACAAGGACTTAAGGAAACTGATTTTCGAAGACGACTACAGTTCTGTGAGTGGTATACTAGGAGATGTAATGAAAATCCTGATTTTGTAAATCATGTCTTGTGGTCCGATGAGAGCAGGTTCACGAATTGTGGAGTCTTTAATAGGCACAACCGTCATCATTGGGCTGTGCAAAATCCTCACGAAGTGGCAGAGAGACGTCTACAGATCAGATCTGGAAGTAACGTTTGGTGTGGGATCATTGGTAAGTTAATCTAACCAATTTTTTTTTTCGTTTAGTTCTTTAATGATACTTAATGAGTATAATCTAATAAAAAAAAAGTAAAACATTCTAATCTATTCAGTCAATTTTTTTGATATTGTATTAAATTTTTATTCAATAATTTTGTATTGTAGTTTCGAAGAACCTATAAAAATAGAATTGGGTTCTATAAATTTATTAACACTTTATCTAATTCTCTAAAATTATTTTGATTGTCTGAATTCAATGATTTATTATTACCCGGGAAGCCTAGTTCTCTTGCGTTATGAAAAAAATACCATATTAATCAAATGTCGAATGATTTTTCGATTTTCGTTATGATTTATAGAAAGGCGTTCAGCTGTATTTCCGAATAATTTAAATTTTAAAGCGCGATTACAACCTAACCGGGCAGAGGTACCTAGAGCTTTTGCGAAACCAGGTTGTACCAGCCTTACGAGCTATTCTAACGGAAGATGAATTAAGAAGAACTTGGTTTCAACAAGACGGATGCACGGCTCACAATACCATTCAAGTCAGGAACTTCTTAAGAGAGCAGTTTGACGAAAGAATAATTTCTTTAAATGGTCCAATATTGTGGCCTCCTAGATTCCCTGACCTGTCGCCCTTGGATTTCTACCTCTGGGGTTACACGAAGAATGTAATCTATGAATTTGATCCCCCCGTGACCATAGAAATCCTGAGACAAAGAGTTCTGGACACATTTAGAAATATTAACCGAAATACACTTACCAGGGTTGTACGAAAAACAGGCACCAATTGGGATGGACGTCATTTTGCAGATTTGTAAATTAATATTACCCACTTACAAAGTAGTTAAAGCTCATTTAGATTTTTTAAGTCGTTATTTACGTTCATGTTGTATTGAAAATTCAATGCGTTCAATACATTACTTACTTATTAATGTAATCTTGTGACAAATAAATCATGGCCTCCTTTAAAAACATTGAAACCTAATTTACGAAGTGTGATATTTTGATGACACTAAAATCTTAATGCACTTGTGAAATATCACTAGACTGGAAATTTTAGGCTCTTCCCAAAAATCGAAAAATTTAATAAGAAAAATGAAAGTTGACGCGGGTTGCCGGTTAACAAAAAACAATGAAGACGTGTCGTATACGCCATCTTATTTGTCTTAAAAATGTAATAATAAATAATGTCACATTTTGACTGCTGTCAAATTTACCGTTCTGGATATACTGGCGCCGGTATTTCTCAAACTTATTGATCGATCGTGAATCTGAAGCCAGATATCGAATGCAATAAGTTTCCTCTAAAACTTTCCCCATTTAACCTTTGCTGTAGGTATAATAGGAGCCGAGATATATATATATATATATATATATATATATATATATATATATATATATGTATGTTTTTATATTAGTAATCATTTACTTGTATTTTATAAGTTACAAGAAAAATTGCAAAGTTGAATTATTAGAAAAGATTTTATTAAACATTTGAAAGTTTAAATACGTATTTAGTACATAGCATGTACAGGGGTAAATATAAAATCTGTTAATACATATGTACATGCTACATTTAAAATTTGTGTAGTCTTGAAAAATTGTTAAAACATACATATTATGTACTAGGAAAAATGATCAGTTATTTTCTTTTGAACATTACTTTAAAAAATTAATTGTTGCTCAACAAAATTCTTGCATTTGTTCAAATGCATAAAGATTTGATCAGATACACTTTCCTGGCCACTGAGAGTAGTTCGCACAATGTCAAATGCATTTCTTATTTCATTTTCACTAAATTTAGCAGGACATTTCAGTTTCTTCTTCATGATCTTCTATACTCTGTATATCGTCAGTTATGTCTTGGTCAGTTGAGAGATCTGTCATACCAACATCATTGTTGATTTCTAAGAAGTCTTCAAGTAAAAAATCTGCATCGACGGTAGTATTTTTTTGTAGAATACCCCATGGTCTGTTTAAGGTAGCGAGATCCATGTCGTCTTCTTCTTCCCATTCGTCAGTAAAACCTGCTTTAGAAAAGCAGTTTTTGATAGTTTTCTGAGAAACATTTTTACTCAATACTTTAACGACTTCGGTTATACACTCTTTAAGGGAAATCAATTTTTGGACGGAAGGTTGTTATCAATTGCATTAATAATTTTGTAGACAATTTTGTTTCAGTAATGATGTTTTATCTTTTTTATAATACCCTGGTCCATAGGTTGCAATTTGGAGGTCATGTTTGGTGGAAAAAAGATCAATTCAATATTCGTTAATTTTTTACTTACAGTAACTGGATGTGCAGGACAATTGTCTATAAAAATTGCAATCTTTCGCTTTTGGCTTTTCACTTTCGCGTCCAGTTCTTTAATCCATCTTTCGAAAATCTCAGAAGTCATCCATGTCTTTTTATTATTGGCGTAATCTAAACTCCAAAGATTTAACTCCTTTTAAACAGCAGGGATTTTTGCTTTTACCTATGAGCAGTAATTTAATTTTTTCTGAGCCAACCATAAGTGTCACCCTTTCTTTAGTTGTTTTAACACCAAAACATTTATCACTTTTAAAAGCAAAAGTTTTATTTGTCAAACAATTAAAAACCAAATTGGTGTCATCACAATTGAAAACGTTTTTTGGCTTGTACTTTCGAATACACTTTTTAAAACTGTTTCAGTCCAAATGTCACAGTCCTCTTGACTAACGTTTGCACTATCGCCAGACACCTTCTTGAAAACAATTGAATTCCGAGTCCAGGCGCTCGACCACCCTTCAGTAGCTTGAAAATTAACGCTTTTAAATTCTTTAGCAAATTGTAGAGCCTTTTGCTTTATTAAATTTCCCGATATTGGTACGTTTTGATGCGTACGGGCCACTTAAAACCATCGTAAAACTGCTTCATTTATATCCTCGTAAGAACACACCTGTACTCGTTTTCGACTGCTTGGAACAATAGTTTTCTTGATGATCTCGACTTTTTATCATCAGAGAGAAACACCAAATTTTGCAGCAACATCAATTTTTTTGCAGCTTTTATCAACTTCCTCCAAATTAATTTTAATTTTCTCAGCTAAACTTAAACACACTCGCTTGGACATCTTACTTGATTCCTAAACAAAAACAAACTGAACCTGAATTTGCGAATTACTAGGCCTCGACTATAGAATGTGTTTTTCCCCGGATTTCTATAAAATGTGTTATTCCTCGGGTTTCTCACGGAAATCTACCTGTTTTATTGCCAACCATTAGACGTTATAAACGCCTTAAGAATCTTTTCAAAAGATTACGTCATAAATATTTTATACATAAAATTTCGATAAAAATTTTATTATATAGAGTGTTACTATTTTACAGATTCACTATATGCAGGGTTTTTTACATGAAATTTCATTAAAATATTCTAGGTCTTCAAAATACAAGAGTTCTAACCACACTACACCACAACTTGTTACGTTCTGGACGCGCGTTTCGCCTAATCAAGTTAGACCTATTGTTTCAGCTGTTGGATCACCAACCTACAAAGTATTTCAAAATGGTTAGTAGAAGAATTCAGCAAATTAAATATCTCGTACGATAACTTTGAGGTTACTAACTCGTTAGAATTCTTAGATAAAAGAATGTTCACTTAAAAGAAGGTGACATTTTAATATCTTTTGATGTAAGCTCATTGTTTCCTAGGGTACCCATACCACTAGCTTTAGAGTACCTAAAGGAACTACTGGAAATCAATAATTTGAAGAAAGAAATTATTGATGAATATTTGCTTCTCACAAAATTATGTTATAAGTTCAAGTTAAGCGTTGCCCAACATGCTTTGAAAAATAAATAATCTTAAGTTGATTAAAAATGTATCTAATAATAGATTATTGGATGCATTTGAGAGCATAGAAATAATTAAATGTGGTAAGAAAGCACTAAATAAAGACAGAGGGCCTATTCCATATAGTCCCCTCTATTGTTTACTTAACAACTGTGCAGTCGCGTGCAACCAAGTTTCCCACATTTACCTATAAATAGTTTCGGTTATGATTAGTTACTTTAATTTATATCATTTGCTGATGATGCTAACTTGATTAGCGAAACGCGCGTCCAGAACGTAACAAGTTGTGGTGTATTTTGATCTATCTTCTACCACAGGTTCCAGTGTTAGTAATCTAGGTCTTGAAAAAAATGCACTATAAAGAGTTTTTTATTATATAGAGTTTCACTGTAAACAGTGTCGACTGTTATAATATTATTAAATTAATCCTATTATCGAAGAGGACATATTTAATAACATACTTAATCTATTTTTTACTTTGTTCTTACTGCAAAACAACGTAGTAGGTATTTTAAAATAATTTATTGTAAGAAATGTTCACTTTTTATGTCAAATCTATATAAAGAGAGATAGATATGTATACAATATTTCTTTTTCTGCGTACAGGGTGATCCAATAATAGAAGTAGTCGGCTGTAGCTCGTAAACTGTTAATGACAGAAATATTTATAGGTAAATCGGCCAAGAGAAATTGCAGTAAATTGTTTTCAAGTTCGCTGCTAGGGGGCGTAAAAGTAACACAAAAGTGTACATGCTAGTTTTCTCTTAAATTCCCTTAATTCAGGTATGTTGAAAATGCAAACATTGTATTCCTCAACCAATTACGCATTTTTTTGGTCACAAAAATAATGTGGTGGCGTTTTAACTTTCAAATGATAATATTACTCCAAATAACGCTCATTTTCTCAAAAAAATCAAATGATGTGCTATAACTTGTATTTGACACACAGTTTATTTGGTAGTTATGAAAGGCATTAAATAACGAAATGAAAATTCCAGGTCCGCATTTAAATTAAGAAAGTTGATGATGCTCTCTCGAATCCGAAACATCGGATAGGGAAATTAATCTTGCTGTTTCGTAGAGGAGAAAAAGTTACAAGCAGGGCTCGGTTCGGACAAAAAAGATTAAACCGAGTTCTACCTTACTCAATGCTCAAAATGCCCGCCATCATTGTCAATACCAAGTTGCAATCGATACAGGGAAGATCGATTGTACTGCAGCCTCCACTTCTGCTATATACTGGGGGGGAAAGTGGAGGCTGCAGTCTGATCGACGCAGGAAAGATTGCAACTTTGTATTGACAATGACGGCATTTTGAGAATTTGCGAAAGTAGTTTTCAGTAATTTTAAAGATGTTTGTCGTTAGTTTATTGCTAATTGTTAGTTCATTTTGTCGTTTTTTTTTAACTGAAGCAAGGTAGAACTCTTATTAATCTCTTTGTCCAAACCAAGTCCCGCCCTGACTCACCCTAGCTTTGGCTACTTCATTACGAAGCTTATGTGATTATAGAGACTCTATTCGGACGCGAGAAAGAAAGCTTCGAAAATGCCAAATGTACATCGCTTTGTTCGATTTACTGGTAACTAGTTTTCTGTAAATTTGGGTACTCTACAATTTACAAAAATGCGGCTGTGTTTTCCGTTTTTGAACAATAAGATCGTATGGAAATAAAAGACAGACAGATATAATTATTTGTTAATAATAATTGTATAATTATTCAAATATTACAGAGGTTATTATTACAGTTCTCTTGTAGAATGGTTGACAACACCCTTTTGAATCAATCAAATCACAAAGATGTATGATTGAGTTCAAATGAAATCAATTCCGTCGCATGTTATTATCTCTGTAATTTTAACCGAGAAAAAATTACACTCTGACATTTGTTAGATCTTCACGGTTCAGGGTATCTACATTCTAAAAACGCATTTTTCTATTCCAGTCGGTCTGCTGTTTATTTTGTAATTTTGTTTTCAAAATAAAACCGACTTAAACAAAAGCACTAAAAACTAAAAAATAATATATCTTGAAAATTTGACTTTATGAGGTCGGCGTCAAACTAATTCTTAATTACTGAATCTTACAAACAATACATTTGAGACTGTGTGATGACCTTTTTAGGCGTTTGTTTTTACATAGTATTATTTTGCATTTTCTGACGCCTCTGTTATGATTGTCTAATCCGCCCCTAAAAGTTGTCTAGACCACTTCAAACAGCCACTTATTGAAGCAACCGACAGTGGAAGCAAAAATAGTAGAAATTAAGAAAGATAACATATACAATAAATTTTCTGAGGCTATTAAAATGTTTTGAAATCCTTTATCATATTTTCTTAGACTTTTTTTCATTTATACTCTGAAATCTATTCGAAAATAAATATATGCCTTACTAGTTTCCTACGCTCGAATAATTTTCACAGAACGGAATTCCCAAGTGTATTTCCACGTGCCATAATAAAATTATACGTTGGGAGCTGTTGTGTTTGCCGGGGTACTTAAGCTCAATCCCCAACTGTATCACAACACTGGACTAGGTTAATTGATGCAACGTACAGGGTGTCCCATTTTCGTAGGTTTTACGGGGTTTCCAGCTTATGAGTAGAGATAGAGAGATGCGGTTTTCGCGACACCGTGCTACTTTTCGATGAAACTAAAGAGGCCGCAAACAGATTTGCCCTAACCATTTTAGTTTCCGTGCTACAGGGTGATTTTGAAAATTTGTCATTTTCGGACACCCCCTGTAACTCAGCTATCGTAAAATATATTTAAAATGTTTCAACTGGTATTTATAGATTTTTTCACGTAGAATTCAGTGGCATACTCAGATTTTTGCTGAGAGTCATAGTTTTTGACATATTGGCATAACCTACTATTTTTTAAATGGGAGACCCTATATATTATTTTTTCATCTTATTCTTCGTGTCGAGAGCTTTTCAAAAACATACCATAAGTCATATTTATTTTCATAAATAACATGAAAAAATGCATTTTTCTTTAAACGGATTTATGGCATAGCAGATCAATCGAAATAAGAGAAGGTGGCTGTGGTAGCCATGGCAACGCCAACAAAAATATGATCAGGCAGCCATTACTGCTGTCATTTTTGGCATTATTGCGTTTAAATTTTTCTTGACGTCTATTATAATTATTGTTTTTAATATGGCTCAGAATCAAAAATTTGAATATTTTGAGAAATATGATATGAAATGTGTTTTATATTGTCTAATGAAGATGCAGATCAGGCGGCAGAGCTTTATCTGAACAGGTTAGTTCTTTTTTATCTTCCTGCATTTTGACTTTATTGGTTCGCTTTATTTTATCTTAGATATCCCGAGAGAAGACAACCAGAAAAAAGAATTTTTCAAAAAATTAAAAATAATCTTTGCCAATATGGATCTTTTAACAAGCCTCGATCGCGAACTTACAATAAAGACAACGAAGAATCTGAGGTCAACGTTTTAGCCCTCGTTCAGACAGCTCCTGAAACATCTTGCAGGAAAATAGACGAAGAGGCGGGTGTACCGAAAACCAAAGTGCAGAAAATTTTGAAAAAGCACAAATACAAACTTGTGCATCATCTGCATCCTGGTGATGCAGAGCGCAGATTGGAGTTCTGCAATTGGTTTATAAATATGAAGGCAGAAGATATCGATTTTGAAAAAAAGATTATTTGGTCAGACGAGGCACATTTTACTAGTTCAGGGATTTTAAATAGACACAACACGCGATTTTGGAGTCAAGAAAACAACCATGTTATTTTTCCTAGGGAGCGTCAGGGCAGATTTGGATTCAATGTCTCCTGTTTTATTTTCAACCGAAAAATAGTTTACCAAATATATGAAGGAAATCTGAATTCGATTGGTTACGTGCGAACCCTAGAAGACGCATTAGGAATTTTGGATGATGTTCCCTTGGCTCAACTAAATAGGATTTATTTCCAGCAAGACGGAGCTCCAGCCCACAATGCCAGAATAAGTCAAAACTGGCTTAACGACCATTTTCCTGGAAGATGGATAGGAACACACGGACCTGTTCGATGGCCACCACGATCCCCTGACCTCTCAGTTTTAGATTTCTTTTTGTGGGGTTATTTAGAAAACAAGGTTTATGTAAGGCGATACGAAAACTTAGAACAACTAAGAATGGCCACCGAAAACGCTTTTGCAGAGTTACAAAGACAGTCATTTACAATAGAAAATGCATTAAAAAGAATTTTTAAAGTTTGTCACACTTGTAGGACACATAATGGTCTACAATTTGAACAATATTTGTAGTTTTAATGAAATTATAATTATTACCTTTTACCTACTTCCTAATTTTTTCTGATGCTGTTACTTTGTTATTTCGTTAATAAATATATGTTAACTTTTTCCATGGCTCCACAGCCACCTTCTCTTATTTCGATTGATCTGCTATGCCATAAATCCGTTTAAAGAAAAATGCATTTTTTCATGTTATTTATGAAAATAAATATGACTTATGGTATGTTTTTGAAAAGCTCTCGACACGAAGAATAAGATGAAAAAATAATATATAGGGTGTCCCATTTAAAAAATAGTAGGTTATGCCAATATGTCAAAAACTATGACTCTCAGCAAAAATCTGAGTACGCCACTGAATTCTACGTGAAAAAATCTATAAATACCAATTGAAACATTTTAAATATATTTTACGATAGCTGAGTTACAGGGGGTGTCCGAAAATGACAAATTTTCAAAATCACCCTGTAGCACGGAAACTAAAATGGTTAGGGCAAATCTGTTTGCGGCCTCTTTAGTTTCATCGAAAAGTAGCACGGTGTCGCGAAAACCGCATCTCTCTATCTCTACTCATAAGCTGGAAACCCCGTAAAACCTACGAAAATGGGACGCCCTGTACATATACGTGATAAATATTTGGCTACAATCCACAGCAAATTGGAGAGGTTATGGAACGTAATAAAATAGTGTACCTTCACTGGAGAATAGAAATAAACGAGCAAGGTTTAACTGTGTACAATCCCCGGTTGCGCCAACTTCAAATAGGAAAGCAAAATTACTTTGTAAGATACTTGGTAGTTTGTTCTATATTTTGAACAAATTTAACTTTCTCTCATTCTAATAAGAAACCCTGGTTTAATTTAATTAGGGTAGTAAGATCTAATTTCAAAAGGCTCTAAGAACTTGAAAAGTTGTCCTGGAAAACCATGAATATATAAGGGAATCAGTCCGTATTATGTTATACTTGAACATAATGTAGTTACGTACCGAAAATACCTGACTCAACTTTTAAATTATAATGTTTTATTCTGTCTTTTATTTTTTTAAAGGTTATAATCTTTTATGATTATTAAATAGGTACGTTTTATTATCAGATGTGTCAAGAAATGGATCAAATTAAATCAATTCGTCTAATATATAATGCTTATATTGTATATATTTAAAAAAATATATATTATTAAAATCTATAATAAAACCGTGGCAATCTAGAAATTTAAACTTGGATATTAAAATATTGTGATATTTAATAAATTGCTTCATATTATATAAAATATATTATTATAATATATAAAAAAAACGTGAGAATCTAGAAACTAACCTTATTTTATAATATATAAAAAAGAGGATTACGATCCAAATAAAAAACTAGGCAATCTAGAAACTCAAAGCTTGGGTATTAAAATATTGTAATATTAATAATTTGCTTACAGTATTTCACATTATATAAAAAATATTATTAAAATCTATTAAAAAGCAATCTAGAAACTGCATATGTGCCTATATTTTGTAATATTTAAAAAAGAGGGTTATAATCCAAACAAAAAACTAGCAATCTAGAAACTCAAAGCTTGGGTATTAAAATAGTATAATATTGAATAAATTGCTTATATATCATATTAATAAAAAAGATTATTAAAATCCGTAAAACAACGTGGCGATCTAGAAACTGCTTATATTTTCTAATATAAAAAAGAGGATTACAATACAAATTAAACTGTTTTTCTTTCTTATTTGGAAAGTAAACAGATTTTTTCTTTTTTAGGGTATATGCTTTGCTGCAATTTTTAATAAAGCTGTTTGTTTTTGTATACAAATCATTTAATTTATGCTACGTGTTTTGTAAATGAAAACACGTAGCGTAAAATACCAAATAAACATCTAAATAATGTGTGTAAGGCTATCACAATTGGATAAATTTTGATTTCGACATTTTTTCTACAGAATGACAAGCTATACTAACGTAATGAAAAAGGGATAAAAAAACATTACTCAGAAAACGGTAAACCCTGTCATATTTATTATTTTTTAAATGTTTTTACTTATTATTTTTTATTTTGTAACTTACAGTGTCAATCCTGTTTATGGTATAGTTTGACCGAAAGTACTTGACAATTTTAATTTATTATTCCCAAAACGACACTTTTTTATTACTTTTAAAAAACGGGATCTAGTAGCCTATTTTACTACTAAGTAAATTCTGTTAAATTTTATTGATGTAGTTTTTATTGTAAAAGTCTGCTTAAATCTAATGCATTTAACTTACCTCTGTCAACAAAAAAAGTTGTTAAACATTTCAAATGTACACACAACAATGGTAATCATCCTCGCTCAAATATTTGTTTTTATTAACATTTTTCATCTAGAGTTATACATTGCATGTCACATTTTTTTTCATTTAAATTTTCGATACAAACGGCATCTGAAGAGAGGGCCTGAAATTAAGTGGTATAGCCGTATAAAACAACACTCGATATATTAAAATATAAACATCGTTCCATTCCTAACTTTTTTAAATTTTGTTCACCAGAGTTCGTGATATTTATAGCATTTTAATATTATTAATAAAGATGGGTTAAATGTGACTTTTGTAATTATGACAAAAATGATAGACCTCCCTATATTTCTTCTTAATTTGTCGGCCTCCTCCCTGTCCCAATGTTTTCAAAAAACATTGGATGCGATTAAATTCTGATTTTATTTACATTTAGGTGTTAGATTAATATACATACATGTGAGCAATTCCTTTGCCTAGGGCCTTAAAACTTAATATTTAGATTTATTTATTATTACTTGAGAATTCTTTACTGTCGTGTTATCACATAAATCCGTACCTATTAATAATTTCTTTAGCATTAATAAGTTAGATAATAAAATATGAGTCGAAAACCTAAGACCCTTTGTTAAGTTACAATTAAATAAATAATTTGTGGTAAAAATCGGTTCAAATATAACATACATATAATATATCTAACTTACCTTTTTTAAGAAAAAAAATTAGTTTTGAGATCGGCTGCAATCATAATTTCGTGCATTTCCGTACGTATTTAATGACGGCTGCTTTATTCTAATAAGACTCGAAATTGTGTTGTACACATACACAAAACAATGGATTATTTTTTACTAAAATTTGTTCATCTATGCATTGGCAATCCGTATTTACCTTATTTTAATATAAGACTCAGAATTTTGTTACACACATACACAAAACAATGGACTATTTTATTCATATTATAAAGTTATCTTATTTATTCAATTAGGTCTCCCGCACTCATAATCTATACGTCTTATTTCACTGAACACGTTATCGCAGTTTCGGTGTCGGGATTTTGCCTTGCCGAGTTACGACATGCAGTGTTAGGTTTGCATTAAAGTGATCCCAATAGCATATTTAATACTAAAAATGCATGCTTCCAAAATTATAACTATTATAAATGGTTTCATCTTGACCTACCTTAGGCTTAAGAGAAAGCCGCTTTGTGTCACTGAACGCATCCTAAACAATAATATACCGTTAGGTTGTCTTCCTTAAATATACCCAAGATTACTGCCGTTTCAGATAAAGTAAATAAATTATACTTAATATCACCGTAACTCTACAGATGGTTGTGCGTTGGCGGTTACCGTATATGGCAAACACAAATTACTACTTTATTAGTGGTCAATGATATACGAGTCTTAAATTGTTGAAGAAAAAAGAAAGCGGTTTGAGCTCCGTTCTTTAAAAGCTAATAAAATATGTCGGAAATAAAATATACTTTTGTATCTGACTGCCCATGCAAGGGAGGATAATGTGTCGCATGTATATTAAGGATTCGCTTAGATTTTCATATAGAGTTATCAACAAAAAAGGTTGTGTTAGGTTTCCGAATTTTTTTAACCAAAATGGATACGCGGTGCAGCGGATTACTAAAAATAGTGTTTTATTTAAAGCTGGGTTAGCACTCTACTTGAATGATGATAATGTATTACCCCTTTTTGGTGAGATCAAGCCTGTTATTTTAAATGAAGACTCGTATTTTAAATGAAGACTGGTATTTTAAATGAAGACAAAATATTCTTTGTGTTGATAGTATTAGGTACTGTTGGTTATAGTAGTAATGCTCAAGCATTTGAAATTTCTTTCTGAAATAAGAATAACCTACAAGTATTTTCCTATGAACCATTAGCAAGTACAAATTCTTTCAGTATTCATTATACTGCAGATGGAAAATCTGTTATTTCCATAATAAACAAATGATTTTTATTAGGTTTAGTTCATTTGTCACTATACAGTGTGTCCCATTACTTTTCATAAATGCACTCTAATAACTCAGTTATTAAAGCAACTTTCTTGAAATTTAGATGGTCGGTGTGTGACTGTATGTTGAAAAAGTGAAATTATTGGCATAGTAATTATTCTTGTTTATCATTAGCGTTCGATATTAGAGGGTAAAAGGGGGTCGATTTTTGGGCAAAAAATATCAGGCTTATTTTAAAATTTTTATTTCAGCATCACTATAAAAACCTGTTAAACCATCTTTTCGAAAGCAGGGGCGGATCTAGAAAATTTCTGGGGGGGGCGATATTTTTATTATTCAAAATTGAATACTCATAAAAGGTCATTAAATATAACTATCTTGAGACTTATATACTTATCTTGAAGGCCATGTTTATGGCGTTTTTTTGAGATACTGACAACGAATAAAATAGAATAAGAGTTCTAAAATAAGCCCTAATATTCTTTTGCTCAAAAATCGACCCCCTTTTACCCCCCAACACCGCACGCAATTGACAAGTAAAAAAAATTTACTATTTCAAACAATTCATTTTTCCATCATGAAAAGTGGGACTCACTGTATATAGATACATACATATATATATATATATATATATATATATATATATATATATATATATATATATATATATATATATATATATATATGTATATATATATATATTGTCCAAGTAAATGATTTATTTATAATGAATTATTTATTTATCCTAGTTGAATAAATGATGCATTAAGGTATATATATATATATATATATATATATATATATATATATATATATATATTTTTTTTTTATATCTGAATGATTTTTCAGTGTAGCAGTCTATGTATGTTTGTTTGTTTCCTATACCCTAAATGCCTAGAACTCAGACTAAGTAAGAAATAGACGCTTCCGTTCATTCATAAGTAACAAAATAATACGAGAAAATATACAAATCTTATCGCCTGGCGAGAATTTATCAATGAAATATGAAGCCGTTCGAAGAGCTGGTCCCAACGTAGATTTGATTATACTTACCTGGAAATAAGACTGGAAAAATTATATAGCTAAGTTGGATACCATATACTTAAATTCCACAGTGATAACAAAAACAGAGTTTTTATAAATTATAACACATAACAATCACTATGAATGCACAAAAAGAACACTTCTTAACACAAAAATTGGGAAATGATATTTAAAAAAATATTCCAATGTCGCCAAACAAAAACCTTCAAAAGTGTTTATTTTATTTTATTTACTACGTCGTTCAATTTCGCTATCTGTTAGAAGTTTCAGATGAAATAATTTTTCTATTTTATGTTTTTGAAAACCAATTTTTTTCCCATTCGGTATATATGCGATATTATATTTTCAGACAATATATTTTTAGATATCTATTTTATTTGAATTTTTCGCATTATGTTTTCTATAGTTACACCCCGTAAAATACAGATCTGACAACAAGGCGTTTATAATGTGCGATTATCTTGGTCTACAAATAATCACATGATATCAGTGATACCAGATGGATGAAACTAAAATTCCCTAGGTAAGAGCGAAAAATATTCCCTAAATTTTTTATATATGAACTTGTGCGATTTTTCAGTTTGAAATTATTCGCAATGAGTTAAAAGTTTATTTTTTACTTTTTATTAAAAATCGGTTAAATAAAAATTTCCGTAGTATTACACTAGCATGTAAAAAATTAAAAGCGGATTTTTTTCGTGTTTATTCTCGTTCATTAATATCCAATAAAGGAGAAAGAAGGGACCTTTTGATTGGATTTATTTTCACGTATTGGATATTCTTAGATCTAATCCTCTCATATTTTAACATGAAATCATTTCTTAAACGGTAAGAGTAATAAAATTATTTTAAAGTATAGATGATTGGGGCAAAATACCTAATGTTGTTTGATGATGTTCTAATTTTATTTATGACTTAAATTTGGTATTAGGGTAAGGCCTTTGTTCTAGTTTTAATGGGCAAACCTGATACTAATCACAGGCGGGTCCACCTAACGTTATCAAATATTAAATATAAAGGGACTAGGGCTATTTTAGTCTTGAATCTTTCCAGGAAACTTCGTCTAATATTAATTCACAATGCAGCCATCATTGACGAAAAATTCCTTCCCTTGTGATAAATTAAAAAAGTAAAAGATTTAACAGAACTAACCGGTGCTTGATGGATATCCATTTTGACTAAGTAAACGAAAACACTTTTTTAAAATTACATGACAATTGTTTCGCCAACACTGCGTGGCTTCATCAGTTGTTAGATCTTAAATTCAAGATCTAAAATAAAAGATACTGAAGACTCCGGACTAGTCCTATATCTCGAAAAATAGATTAAAGATAATTTCCGTCAAAATCAGCTAGACATTCTTGAAGACATATTATCGATAAAAAAAATTTCTAGTCGATTACCCTGGATATTATCGGTTATAAAGGCAATGCTTAAGAGAAAAATTTTAAAGCAAGTGCCTCCATTTTGTGCCTCAATTTCTCTTGGAAATAGAGAATTATCCTTTAGTATGGGAAATAATTATTTAAGAGAAATTTTGAATTATATTATGAGCTTCACTTTTCTAGTAGCAAAATCAAAATTCTTGTTATTAAACATTATTACATGAACAAAAATCAATCAAGAAAAGTGACGGCTTTGAATAAAGGTAACCATTTTTAGTTACCTCGTAGAAGCGAATCGTGAAAATATCATCCTCCCAGGTTTTTACAGATCTTTACGTTTTAGGGTCTCTAGATACCAAAAAACATATTTTCTTAATTCCGTGTGTCTATCTCTCTGTCTATCTGTTTGCGGAATAACTAAAAAACTACTTACCCAATTGACTTCAAACTTTGGTCAAAAATTGAGGGTCATATGGGGATGAGCTGATAACATTTTGTTAAAACTCTAATATAGCGGAACAAAATGGCCGCCTAATTAAATGTTAAAAAAAAATATTACCAAAAAAAACCACTTTACCAAATAGGAATGAATTGGTAAAATTTTGGCACGAATCCAAGATGACAAAACAAAATGGCGGCTTAATAAAATAATTAAAACATTTTTGTGCAAGTAAGTGTGATATAAATATGAACTGGTAAAATTGTGGTACGAATTCAAGATGTCATGTCGGAACAAAATGGTAACATTTATACATTAATTAACATTATACTTCCTAACTGGAACGGGCCCGATGTGCATTGCGCATGAGGCCATTTTACCGGTAGAAAGAGATGGAGCGTAAAAGGTGTTGTTTTTCTGTCTACCTCACTTTAATCAGAGGGATTTATAGAATTTCTTAATTTATTTATTAACTTTCGCTTGTTATATTAAAAAATGTACATATATTTTTTGCTTAATAGCTGTATAGAACCATCCTCTCTTGGTATCTTTTATCGTCAGAAAGTATGCAACAGGGCATTTAAAATTTTTGGTATAACTCACTATTTGAAAAAAAAGTGCCTCTGAAGCTGCCATTTCAAAATCTACTCCTACTATGCCCCCATAGTCTATATTCCTTGTGAATTTGCCAGCTGAGTAGTCCCAAACAACTTGATTTCTTATAGACATTGCGTCAACAATTAAAGCACAATTTTTTAAATATTTATTTTCCTTTGTTTGCTGTTTCAAAAACTCTAATACTTCACTTAAAATTCTGGGATCGCAGTTGACACTGCATAGCCACTTTCTTATTGTTCGAACATTTGGTAAGACAAAGTATTTTTTAACAAAATGATAAGCCTTCGGCGAATAAAAATATAAAGTGTGTGCCAACTGTCTCATAAGCTGAGAATACCGTCTTTGACTTGAATTTTTTAAATGTGAATCTCTTTTCTTAAGAAGCACAAGCTCCAATGGCAAACCTAGAAATAAAAAAGGTGACTTAAATAACTGCATTAATAAAACATTGAAATAATTATTACAACGAGTCCAAGTTTTCATTGCCATATCCACTGTTGATTATTTCTTTTATAACGTCTTTCAAATTCTGTATTTTTAAATCCCTCCTTTTAACTTTTTGTCTAAGTGTTTTTATTTGTCTTCTTAACTTCTTACATCGTCCAGTTTTAGGTTGTATACTGTGGCTTGAGTTCCACAGTCAATAAATCTCTTCACAGAAACATGTGATGTTAATGGAAAATTTTATTCTTTCTCGGGTTGTCTTGAATCAATATCCATGACTTCATCACTATCTGGTGCCTGAAATAAAAAAAATCACATTTTGTTTATGTTCTTTCTATATCAAAATAAAAGTAGTACCATTGACATAATATATATTATGTCAGTGAACAGTACTTACTTTTCTTACTATTTTTATTCGTGTCAAAGGAGCTTTTTTCTGCAAATGTTTTGGAAAAGAAGAAATGCTTGGTATTACGTCAGGCTTAAGCAATTTTCTAGTAGATCCCGCTTTGATTAAAAAGTCAGATGACTCAAAATGATCTGAACAAAGTTTACTGGTCATTGAAGGTTTCCAATTTTCCCGACTTACAGCTTTTATCCATTACTCAAGGATCTGAGGATGTTTCAAGGGAAAACTAGAAAAAGTATTACATTTTTGACATTATTCTAAATTTATTAATTCCTTTTATTAAGGAAAAAAAAACAGCTCTATGAACTTAAGAAATTATCAAAAACATTGCATTCAATATCCCTTGCATGTCTCCTAATAAATAATAAATACCTCACTGATCTAAAGAATGATACTGATTTCTGTGGATTCTATTCATTATTACAGTCAAAAGCCGAACAAAAAGTAACCATATTTTTATATATATTCTCCTGATAGAACTCCAAAAGGCAAAAAGTACAGCAATCCTACACAACAAAGGTAACCTTTTGTGTGAAAATCAAAAATACATATATATATATATATATATATATATATATATATATATATATATATATATATATATATATATATATATATATATATATATATATATATATATATATATATATATATATATATATATATATATATATATATATATATATATATATATATATATATATATATATATATATATATATATATATATATAATATATATATATATATATATCAAACGTTATCTAATCAAATAACTGATTTTAAAATGTCTTCTAAATATTTCTGAAATTTAAGAAGTCCTAAACAGTCCTAAAATTGTGAAAATCGCAAGAAACTAATTGAAACTATTCTGTCGCCATTAATTTCAATGTCTAAGAAGAGTTCGAACACTCCTTTTAATCTCCGTCTCACTCTATGACGGAAAGTGCCTCAGAATATCGGTAGTCGGCACATGCTCGGGTCCGTTCCAGTTACGAAGTATACAGTTCATTGATTTTGGTATGAATTTTTCATTGGCAAAACAAAATGGCGCCCTAATAAAATATTTAAAAAATCAGCCTGAAAAAAACTAGTTACTTATTAAATTGATTTCAAATTTTGTCCAAAAATTAAGTGTGATATAAGATAAATAAAAATACAGATAAATGGGAGAAACAGAACAAAATGGCAGCCAAATATATTAAAATCAACGTAAAAAACCCATCTTATTCATTTGACTTCTATTTTTTCACAAAAGTTAGGTATGACAGAGCATTCACTGGCAAAATTCCGGTTCGGTCTAATAAAATATTTAAGTCAAAAATAGTTAATCAATTTATTTTAAATTATACCGAAAAATCAAGTGTAGCATAAGTAGAAACTGCCAAAATATTGGTGCGAATCCAATATGGTAGAACAAAATGGCGACCAAAAAAAAAACTTGAAAAAAATATATATGTGTCACTAAATGACTATGCGCGGAACTAAATTGGGTTTCACTTTACTATTCTTAATAAAAGGAAAGATTCATAACGAGGGAAGTTCAGGGTAAAAGAAATTTACCGATTTTTTTTGGGTGCGCGAGTATTTACATAATAATTTTACACCTGAATATAAAACCAAAATCGACGTTAATAGATTCAAGATTCTATTATTGACAAACACCTGTACAGGTAGTGCCATGGTTATAATTTGTTTCCCACAAATCAATAAAACTGTGGTTCTGATAGACAAAGTGAATTTAACACACACCCACTTGCTAAAAATAACGAATGGTATTAGTAAGCAAGTACATACTAACAAAATGAAACAATGAACATTATTATAATGATAATAAATTGACAATAGCCATACAAACTACAAAACAAAAATTGAATACTTATAACGAAGTTGCAGAACTTTAGACTGTATACAAATGGAATTCTATATAACTTCTGCAGTTACATAGTCCGGCTAAAGGTCATTGTCCTGCATAACTCAATACTATACAATTTCGAGTTCGAGAAGTTAAGCTCGTGTTTAAAATGTCCTGAAGTAGTTTGAAGTTAGAAGTTTAAAGCATTTTGGAAACAGAAATTCTGTTTGGCGAAGTCTTCTTCTCGAAACGCAAGAGAATTTTGTAAACTCAAAATTAAATAAAGTATATCTGGGACGAAGCTAGTTCTCTAGCTCATAAATTCGTTTCGCTTCTACCTACTTTGCAATTAATAAGACCGAGAATTATAGACAAAACCACCACCATAATTCGTGGATTTCAATCTCTGTGGACTGAAACATGAAATTATGTTATTTATTTTCATAACACTTGTAATTGCTTTCTGTGGATTGTAGCTTGTAGTAAAGTACCTAGTTTTTAGTTTTTCATGAATTTAATATTGCATATAGGCATATGTGTATTAAAATATTTGATATGTACAAATTTTTAAATATTTATTAAGACTGATTTAGTTTTAAGATCTATAACTAATGGGAAATAGAAAAAGAAAACGTGAACCTTGGGCATCTTCCTCAGGCCACAGAATTTATAAGAGGCAAAGATTGCTATTTCCACATTCAACTTTGTTAGACCATGTCGTTTTTTTTTTATTTTTTCGGTGTTTAAAATTGTTCAGAACATATAGATTAAATGGAATGTCCTGTGTATAAATTTATTTTTAGATTACCGCAATATTCTAAACATATTTCATCCAGGATAGTTTATTGATTTAGATTTTGAGACACTTTAAAATCTAAACGATTTAAGTTATACCTAAATGGATTGCATATTCTTATATAAGGTTTATTTAAGGTATTTTTAATGGTGCCAGTCTTTATTTAATTTTCTTATGTAAAAAGTATGAAAAAAATCCTCTTTGGGTGGGAATCGAACCAGTACCTCCGTGTTACTATTACGACTCCATAACAAGTTTTACTATGAACTGATGGCCAATAAGAAAGTAGGGGTCAAATCATTATCCCCACCCGTAACATAAGCCCTCCCCACTCACAACGACTCACTTAAATCGGCCCTGCCCTGTACCATTGTTTTTATAGGAATGCGCACATTTAGGTTTTCCGTTTCCTAACCGATAAAAATCTTCCTTTCTTGCCTATACCATCTAATAAGGGAAGCACAGTCCAAAGTCGACCAATTTTTTGTTATTTTTACTAATATGTATTGAGTGTATTAATGCCTAATACTTTATGTAATATTTATTTACTTTTTTTTTTCTTAGAGTCAAATATCCAAGATGGAATAAAATATTTTTTACTTTTTAGTGTCTTTTAAATCGGTTTTGTTTTTACTTCCCTCGTAGAAGGGAAGTATTATAATCGTGAGAAAATCACCTTCCCAGGTTTTTCCAGATATTTGCATTTCAGGGTCCCTAGACGCCAAAAAACATGTTTTTTAGATTCCGTCGGTCTGTCCGTTTGTTTATTCTCGGAATTGCTAAAAAACCACTTACCCGATTGTAATATTTTGGTGAAAATCGAATATGACGACGGCCCATTGAAATGTAAAAAAAAAATTATTACTAAAATACTGTTTATCCAAATTACCTGAAATTTTGCACAAAATCAAGTACACGTAGGAATCAAATCAAATGGCGGCTTAATAAAATAATTAAAAATTCAGCCTGACAAATTACTTACTTGGTTTCAAATTTTGTGCAAGAATTAATTGTGGTATACAGATGAACTGGTAAAGTTGTGGTACGAATTCAAGTTGGCGCAACAAATTGGTTTTTATGGGGGATGACCTGGTTATATGTTAGTAAAAGTTCAACATGGCAAAACAAAATGGCGGCCTAATGAATGTTGATAAAATTATTAGTAAAAAACTGATTATCCAATTGGAGTACTTCAAAAAAAGTGTTACATAGGAATGAACTGGTAACATTTTGGTACGAATCTGAGATAGTAAAAAAATGGCGGTCTAATAAAATGTTTAATAAACAGCCTGAAAAACTACTTAAATAAATTTAATGCAGATATTAAGTACGACATAGATAAACAGATAAAATCATGGCACTGATTAAAGATGGCGAAACAAAATGGCGCCTAAAAAAGTTTAAAAAATCAACATAAAAAAATTTCTTATTCTTCAAATTTTGTAGAAAAAATAATGTGATATAGGAATAAACTGATACGAATTAAACATAAATGAACGTAGCAGTCTTGTGTCAATGTAAAAACTACTTATTCAATTTAATATAATTATGGAAATCAAATTTACAACAAAATAATGGTAAAAATCCTTGGAACAAGGGCTTAATAACTTGTATATATATATATATATATATATATATATATATATATATATATTATTCATATGCGTGTGTGTTACTGAATTACCATGGGCGGGTAAATTGGGTCAAACTTCACTATTCCTAATAAAAGGAACAATTTGTAACGAGGGAATTTTTGGGTATACACTATTATGGAACCAGCACAGCACTATTTCATCCAAATTAGCAAAACTATTACAAAGGATTGAGAACTCTTCTTCTTTTTTGAAGTTGGTAAAAAAATAGGTCACTTTATTAAGCTTCTAAATCCTAACTTCTTAAAAATTTGGTAATAAATGTACTACTTCTTTCATTTCAATATTTAATTTTATAAAGGTAAAAAATAAATTATTAAGTATTAAATAAAAATAAGTTTAAAGATGAAAACAAAAGATGTTATTGCAATAAGTAACACATTTCAAAACATTTTAATTGTAAATGCCGGTTAGTTAATTAATAGAATAACCGTCCGACTAGACCAAGATAATAAATTGCCAATAAATCCTTAACTTCATTTAAGAACATAAAATATACTATTTTGTTGTGGGTGGGACAAAACCAACGGCAATCCTGGCAGTGGTCCATAAAACAATAGACTTGTACGTACCAGGAAATATTTGATTTAGATGAGTCACGACCTCGTACCTGCAGAGATGGACTGAAAACGGAGTTGGGAACAAGTGTAAATTATTAAAAAAAATAAAATAAAATTATTTAAAAAAAACCAGAACGACTGCTTTAAATTATTATATTAGTATAGGAAATGAGACCATAAAACATACTGAAATAAGGGACTCTACTTTATATAGGTACTCAGGATCCCGTATAAAAAAATAGTACTTCTGAATGCCCCCATAAAACAAAGAAAACATCTACTCCGATGTCATGTTTGACACTACTCACCTAAAATTTGGACAGACACCCCAAAATGTATTCTAATTTTAGTCTATATCCATCATTACCGCCCGTATAAGCATTTAGAAGTTTTTTGCATATTTCTGAACACATGTCGAGGTCGTGTTAATAAGTCGTATTATCAAAACGATTTGACGTTGCGAAGACAAGGTTCACCTTGCAAAAGTGACAGTTTTAGAAATATTTTTGCTTTTTTTCCAAACTCTATTTTACCCAATTTCTTAATTTGA